>SNQJ01S0001405.1:67341-77341 GCA_010110895.2 Picea sitchensis | reverse complement strand
AAAATAGAAGCGATCATGGGAGTAGAAATGTATCAAGTTCTTTCCAAGAACCCCATAAAAGCCCAAATCCGCAGAAGATCAAATTAGGATGGACAGACTCCTTTACAATTTGACAGTCCTGCTCAGCGCTCAGAAGATCCTATCGTCGCAGGTCCTCAACGATTACTAACTCAATAATGAAGAAGCATGAGACAATAATTATAATCTAGAGCAAGAGATAAGTGTTCCATAAAGTATGCTTTGAGGACAAATCATTTTTGAGGGGAAGACAATGTTATGAACATAAATATACATATAAAATAGATATTCATAACATAATAATTGATTAATAAATAATAACTATTAATAATGAAAGGACATGTCTCAAAGGACATGACTATTGGTTAAGGGCACCCTTGGATAATTCTTGTGTGAGCGAACTTTGTTCGTCTCAACTGAATCATAAGAGTTATGCTCACTCCATCAACCAACACAAACCACATCACAACAGCCATATCAAGAATTCCTTAAGCATTCACCACACAACAAGCAAGAGTATCCATCAAGACAACAATGTAACCATACCAGAGTCTCTGTGGAAGATCTGAGCCCATAGAATGCTTATCTGGAACCTGCTTCAGTCTTCAAGAGCCTGTCATCATCTCAACCACAAGTCTTCATGACTTCATCCACTGTACACACCCTGTCCTCATTCAATTCGCGTATGTAGGGCCTCGACTCACTGCAGCCCGGGTATAGCTTAGAAACTAGGGTTTCTGAACTTCCGAGACTTTTTCCGTCATGATCTCAGACTTGCCGAAACTTTGATGCGTCCATGAGATCCTCCATACACAGTCTTTCTCTCAGAATAGATCTTCAATACATGCTCAGGAGATGCAATCTCATAAGAGATGCTTGCCTCTTATTTATACTTTCCAAGTAGCTTCCTTAGAAGCATCTTCTAGGTTACTTAACCCACTTCTAGGTCACTCAACTCATTTCTAGGTCACTTGACCTATTCTTCTCATTTTAGGGTTAACCACTTTCCATAATTATAAATTTTTCCATTACTTTATCATTTAAATATTCCTCCTTGACTTTGTCACCTTAGTTTATCATTTAAATAATCTTCTTTGATTTTGTCCCTTCACTTTATTATTTAAATAATCCTTCTTGAATTTGTCACTTTAATTTATCATTTAAATAATAATTTCTTCTTTGCAAGCTCTTTGAATTCTTTGACCTTTTGGGGCTTCAAGCCTACATATGAGGGTCCTCCAACTTTGTAAGGCCATAACTCTCAAACCATGAGGAGTTATGTGACATTCCACATACCATTGGAAATGGAATGCCAAGCACTATCCGTCTAGGATAGTTTCATTGACAAATTCACTGATATTCATCTCATTATTCCACTTTTAAACATGGGTTCTCCAACCATTCTTTTAGGATAACTCAACCGTAAAGCGTCTTCCCGTGAGGGCTTTCACCATAAGGGGACCACTTTAGAGTTGATCCATTTGTAGTCCTTATCAACTATGATAAGACAATAATGAGTCATCTTTACATCAATCCAACTATGCATCATCATATATTAATGAAACCACATCGATCCATCTTCATCAATGAAAAATCATTGATCCATATTCATCTATCAATGACAACTCATTGATCCATCTTCATCTATCAATGACAACTCATTGATCCATCTATGCATCATATCAATGACAACTCATTGATCCATTTTTATCTATCCATTACATTAGTATGCTAGGACAAGACATTATTCCTTTGACATCAATCAATCAATCAATCACTTGAAATCAATCCTTTGACATCAATCAAACACTTGAAATCAATCAATCAAACCTTTGGCATCAATGAAAACATGATCCAACAGGAACTATGGCCTTAATGGATGCCATGAAAATGTATTGAGGGTGGTACTGGGATATTTATAAATATTTCCCCTTATGTCTAGCATAAAGTAATTTCAAAACTCAAGAGGAGCTTCTCTTGGTTTCAAGAATATGTTATTCTCTACTGAACAAGGCCAAAAACAAGTTAGGGATGACCTCCCCAAAGGTGAAAATATTAGGTGCATGTAACAAGCCAAATATGGATGGATTGAATCTAATTATGTGCGAACAGGATCTTGTTGGGAACTATGGACTTAATGGATGTCATGAAAATTTCTTGAGGGTTACTAGGATATTTAGAAATAACCCCCCCTAATCTCTAGCATGAAGTAATTTCAAAACTCTAGAGGAGCTTCTCTTGGTTTCAAGAATAAGTTAATCTCTATTGAATAAGGCCAACAACATGAAGTTGGAAGCTTATTTGGTCCCTCCCCTCCTCACACCACTCTCAATTCCCCATACCTAATATATTTAGTGTAAAAGAAATGAAATTAACATAATATCATATAAAATAGAAGATGGCATAAAACATAACAAAACATAAATCACAGTAGAAAATTAAAGAGAATAAAACATAGTAGAAAAAATAATCACCTCCAATGTTTCAACAATTCAATATATTCATTAATATTTTTGTTCTTCATCCAAATAAATGTCTAAATCATTAGGATTTGAATCACTGAAAATATTGGCCATAGCAACAACATCATCAACTTCTTTGTTCGACACATCTACTTGCTCTTGATATACATCATTTTCAACTTCTTCAACTTGTTTGTCTAAAACATCTACCTATTCCTTTGCATCATCTTGTTGATATGCTTCATTATCATCTTCTTTGGTGACAAAGTGAATCTACACCTTTGCTCCTCTATATCTATGAGGATATGGTTTCCAATCCTGGGACCTGTGGGTTATAGGCCCACTATATTCACTCCTCAATTACATAATTGATACTATAATTTCACATCCATTAAAGCAAGACACCGACGCTATCAAACACATGATTTCCACAAAGAATTTCCGTGCTTTCAACTGTCAACTAGATTTTCACACCTTGAAAAAAAATTAGAGTTTGATATTAATGTTCAAACTCAAGGTTCAATCCAATGTTGAATATGCCATTTCACCACAATGATGACACCATCAATGCGTATAGGTTCCAACGCTTATAACCTGCACAATTACTACTATTAATTGCTGGATTCAAAAGCCTATTCAAACATGACTACGTCACTCTACATTCAACGCAGTGTCGCTAGATCTCCACACAGTTCATAGAGAAATAACTTGCCATCAACAATTTTCTTCACACAAAAATCTAAACCAAAAATCAACATTCTATTCATTATCTTCCACACACAACAATAATCCTCACTCAATCATTCACGAGGTTGTAATTGCAATGTAATATGGTGCCATGGTGGGCCTGATATTCACACCAATTGGCCACCCAATACATCAACAATATTTCATTTTAAAGAAAATTACAATAGCGTGGATCATGTGAGATCCACGATTTTCTCCATACAACTAATTAATCATCCCCTTGAGGATCTCGATTTCAACATTAAACAAAGATTCAGTGCCAAAAAAGTAAAAAACCACATCCTCCACCAATGTTTTCTCCTTCTGGAAGCTCATTTTGTCGATATCTCGAAAGGTGGGTCGATGCTCCTGCATCAGACTCCCAGGGTACAAAATTTGTATGATCTCATGGTCATATGATTTCTTTTTCTTCTCATAAAAACATTAAATCGTGAGTGCAACTAAGCCTCTGCAGTAGCAAGCTTACTCCTTGCTACACAATACCTCACTAAGCTTCTCTTCCGAGCTCAGTCTTTTGGTATTATCCTGGTTCTCTCCTATGAAACCGTATGAGAACTCCTTGCTCTAGGCTGCTACAAATATTCTCATCTTCCTCTGCTGCTATCTGCATAATCATAAAGACCAATTTACTTACCAATCCTCATCATACTTGTACCTCCTTCCAGTGCACGCATACTCTTTTTCTTCTTTGATACCACTTGATGACATAGCGAATCTACGCCTTCACTCCTCTATATCTATGAGGATATGGTTTCTGATCCTGGTACCTGTGGGTTATGGGCCCACTCTATTCATTCCTCAATTACATAATTGCTACCGAAATTTCATGTCCATTAAAGCAATACGCTAGTGCTATCAAACACATGATTTCCACAGAGAATTTCCATGCTTTCAACTGTCAACCAAATTTTCACACCTTGATCAACAATCAGGGTTTGATATTAACGTTCAAACTCAAGATTCAATCTAGTGTTGAATATGCCATTTCGCCACAACACAGACACCATCAATGTGCATAGGTTCCAATGCTTATAGCCTGCACAATTACTACTATTAATTACTGGATTCAAAATCCTATTCAAACATGACTACATTACTCTACATTCAACGTAGTGTTTCCAGATCTCCACGTAGTTCATAGAGAACTCGCTTTCCATCAACAATTTTCTTCGCACATAAATCTAAACAGAAAATCAACATTCTATTCATTATCTTCCACACACAACAATATTCCTCACTCAATCCTTTGTGAGGTTGTAATTACAATGTAATATGGTGCCATGGCGGGGCTGATCTTCACACCAATTGGCCGCCCAATACATCAACAATATTACATTTTAAAGAAGATTACAATAGCATGGATCATGCGAGATCCACAATTTTTGCCACACAACCGATTAACCGTTCCCTTGAGGATATTGATTTCAATATTAAACAAAGATTCAGTGCCAACAAAGTAACAAACCACATCCTCTGCCAATGTTTTCTCCTTCTAGAAGCTCATTTTGTCGATATCTCGAAAGGTGGGTCGATGCTCCTACATCATTCTTCCAATACAATATAATTTACATGTCTTCCTCTTAGCTCATACCTAACAAATATAACCACCCTACTTTATTTGGCACCTGTGAATAAAATACCTACCCACAATGACTCAGAAAGACATATTAAGGATTTTCACCTTGCTCAAATAACCTTGTATTAATCATGGTAAATCTATTATCACACTTGATAATAGTTCTACCAGGATCACGTTCATTCATTTGTAACTTGTAACAAAATACCTTGAAGATAACTTATTTGAAAGATTCTAAGTCTAACTCAAGTATATCTTCTAGGTAGCCACAATATCTATTTTCAGATGCTTTCAAATACCTATCACGGTTAGAGGAAACATTAGTAACCAAGAAAACTACAATTATCATGCAATCATACATTTTCTTCTTATCATCCAACTGTTTGATGCAAAATTTCTAGCCATCGCACCACGCAAACTTGTGGTGTTTCACCCATGGAAATATTCTCAATATGTTTAAAATCATTGTCAATTGATAAATATATTTAGACATAGTTAATGTTTTGAGGACAAAGACATACAATGTTGGAGAAACAAATGTGGGTAATGCTTGCATGTCTATGTTTTACACCATATGCTAAATCAATTTATGTTTGCATAAGATTGGTATCTTGAGAATAATGAGCTCTTCTAATCAACTCCACCACCCCATCCCATGCTAACTTATCATAAAATTCTATACATCATTCTATCCACACCTTCATCCAATCGAGATTATTTGTAATGTATAAATGTAGTGCATCCCACTCTCAACCACTTGTATGAAGAAAGAACAATTTGATAATTAATTCACATTACAAATATTAAGAAATTATGGATGAATATTAGATAAGTGCGATATTAATAAAAATTAATGTCAAATGGGTCTAGCCCGAGTGTGGGATGTATTGTTATCCCCCCCCTCGATGTTCTATTCTCGTAAAGTGACATGTTGAGCTCATAATGAGTATATTTTTGTAAAAAATTAGGGCCCTAAAGAATCTAGGTTTTACCATGGATACCATCCTTGAAATGAGGGGAAGTACATGGGGGTTTTCCCCGAGTGTTGTTACCTAAATTTTATTCTTTAATAAAAATTAATATAAACTAGTATAACTCTCTACTATCTGATCAACTTCCACTTTCCATATTCTACTTCTCCCCAATAAAAGCTCCCCTTCATATTTTTTGATGGAATCAACATCCCAAATGCA
Organism: Picea sitchensis; assembly: GCA_010110895.2. Taxonomy (NCBI): domain Eukaryota; kingdom Viridiplantae; phylum Streptophyta; class Pinopsida; order Pinales; family Pinaceae; genus Picea; species Picea sitchensis. The sequence continues at coordinate 71,345 of SNQJ01S0001405.1, read as the reverse complement.
AGGCTCATTGATATCCACTCCTACTTCAGGAAGATACTCACTAATATACACCAACGATTCATATACCATATAGCCATCAACCATAAAGCCTTGAGGATGTGATCCAGATTATTTTCTCCACGAAATGAGAGCGGATATATAACTTAGAAATATACAGAGATATTGCAAGAGAGATAATAATATAACATAGATATATCGGATATATAACAAGAGACACAGATATATAATAATACACAATTTTTATTAATGAGTGAAATGCACAAAACTGTAGAAATATAGAGTGAAAGACTCGGTAGAATGGTGGCAACTTATCTATGAGAAGAGATGTGATGGCTATTCGCATTCGCAAGAAGATGATTAAAACAAGGCTCTAAAGGCATTTTTAACATAAAGAAAATCCAAAACCCTAACCCCAAAACATGAAAATCCAATAATTTTGTGGACCCTGTTTTGGGTAGTTTGGTGTATCAACTTCTTGGGGGCGTAAGTTTGGCATACTATCTTCGTTTGGGGCGCACGATAGCTCATTGGAAAGGTATAGTCGAGGAGATTCATTTCGGGGGATCAATCAAATCCTTTGGCTGTCATTGAGGTTCTCTATCCCCAAAAAACTTCATTTAGGCCCTCAAAATGGCCCCAGAAGTTTAGGAACTGAAAAATCACTAAAAATAGTAAATTGCCAGAAGACTATTTTGAGCCAGTTGGAATAGGTGGGTGGCCACCGATATTCACCTAGATCTAGATTTGATCTTTGTATACCATAAGATTTCAACTCCCTCAAGTGCGTCTCCACTATCCACATTGACCTTGTGTGTACAAGTTCACATATTTAAATATTCTCAACTTGGTGCATGAGGTAATGTTCTTGTGCATTGAAAAATGTTAGAGGAAGATACTTTTTCATTTCACACATTATCTGAGGAATTTATCTTTTATGATACCTTATATATTCTTTATTAATTTATTTAGATGACAACCACCTACACATGATGCAAGGAAATCATAAGATTCAAAACAATAATAGTTATATATGCAATGCAAGTCAATCACATCTATGTTGATTTTGTAGCTAACCTTTCAATTATAAATTATGGCTTACCTCATGTACTTGTTGGTATCATATATAAACTATTTTATGTTGTTATCAATTTTTTCCACGAGAGATAGAGGTAGAACATACTAAAACATAGAAGGAATCATTATTTTTTTCCAAAATTCAAAACATTACCCAATTTCTAAACAACAATGGAATAACAACATAATAATTTACCAAAACACCTTAATAATGGTATGATGATCATGAGTTTTTACCTCACCAAATTCACCTTTCTTTGTAAAGATATTCTTTATGTTTGAAGCAAAACAAGTGGGAATTTAATTTTCGGAATGACATCTTTTACAACATTGCTTACCTACTTTGTAAATACCCATGAAATATTGTTTGGTTGTCCATCACTAGATTAATGAATCAATTTTTTCATTACATGACGTGGATCCTAATGTTAATACAAACTTCGACGATTTTATCTTTGTCACTCCTTCCATCTAAATTTCTCCATAATGTTTTTGTAACATTCTTCTAGATACACATTGTATCAAACAAACAAGTTACTTCTAGGTGTCACAGTAGGGAAATCAATAGAATTGCATGTAGTATCTTTTCATTCCTTGTGGAAGCTCATTAATGCCTTAATGACCTTTATGAAACATAAAGGAAAAACAATTAAATATTAGACACTGATAAAGAATTGAATATAAATATAAGTTGTATAAGGTTACATATGATATGTAAACTAGTTTCTTACCATTGCAATTTTTATTATGTTCCAATTTCCATAGTTGAGGTGTCATTCTTCACAATTTTTTTTAGACTCTTCCTTCATATTAAAAATATATTTCTTTGTAGTTGGATACTAATGGTTCTTAGTGAGGAAGTGCATGTACTCATCAAAAACACCCTTTACTAAACTTCTTGAATTTCAAGATATCATTATGGGACCACATATGATACATGCAAATTTACCCTTTGTTTGAATACCTATAGGCCGTGGATTTATGTTAATACTAGTATACAAAGAAATTATTGAAAAAATGCATAAATAATTGATAAAGTTATATACTTTTAGAGTGAAATAATTTACTCATCACAAAAATGTGTTAGCCTTGAGGCATAATGAATTTCCCATGTACAAGAGTTCCATGGAATTGGAATTGTCTTTTCCCTACTGGTTTGGAGATGTCAAACTTAGTGGTGCCAACCCATTAATTTAGAAGTTCATCAATAAGAGGCTCAATAAATACATCCATATATTTGACTTGGCATCTACCTAATTATTTGAAAACACACATTTTTATTACCTTGAATATATAATAAATTAATTTTTAACAACTAAACAAAATGAAATGATATGTACTTGAAAACGTTATTGTAAACAAATACTTGGAACAATCATTACCAACATTTTGTGCTCACTCTTTATTGACATCTAAGGAGGAAGGTTATTGTTTATAAAAAATATAAGCCACACTGAGTAAATGTACTTGAGATCTCCAAATGGGTTGACACCATTGGTTGCCAATGGAAGCCTAACATTACAAGGTTATTCTTTAAGAACTAGTCATCGTTCCTTTTCCCCCCTAAACATGGTACCATCTGCAAGCATTCACATAACACCATATTTACTTCTCTTCCATGCATGGAAATCCATAAATTGTGTTATGTTTTTTCACATGAAAAATCATTGGAAACATGTAATTATAGGAATATAAAAAAGAACCTTGTAGGGCACCTTATTTGTTTACTTGGTCGGTTTGATTCTATTGATTCCACATTGAGGGAATTGCAAATTTGTTGCATGTTGTTTAGAACATATAATATGGTCATCGAGACATGCTGGTGACAACCCCTCACTCCTCCTTCGGGCTGACACGACCTCCCAGTCTAGGATCGATCAAGTTGTCGAGTCGAAAGACTCGTCGGGTTCCTGATAGAATCGATTTGACTTGACACAGGCCCCTTTTCAATTCCTCAGCACCTGAAATGTGGCACTTGCGGACCCTCTCCTTAGCGTCTTCAACTCTTACGCCGATGACCTTAGCTTCCGATGCTAATTTCCTTCTTTGATGCGACCACAGACTGAGACCGTGGGTCAATTCCCTTCGCGACCCCATGCTTCGGGACTTTCATGAGCTGCTTTCTCCTTTTTCCCAATTTTTGAATTGGTGAATTCTTCGAGACCCGACCTATGGTCCTCGTTCTTCCTATGATCAATGACTGTGATCGAATCGCTAGTTCAGACTTTGCGAGTCTCGTCTTTCCTCAACTCTGCTCCTTCCGACTTATAGATCAAAGATGCGCTGATCCTTTTCCATGCGCCCTTCCAGATCCAATGGTCTGGATTGAAATCTCCCTTCACGACTTCGCGAAGATCCTGTGTTTTCTCCTGACAAACCTTACGAAGCTCCCTCTCCCAAACTTCTCGATCTTCTGCCACCTCTCTCCTCCTCGAAGATGGGTGACTTCTCCATCTTTGGTACTTCGTATGGTCCTCGACTCCGTTGCACACTTAGTGTATTTTCACCTTTCAAGACTTAGGTTGTTCTCGAAGGTTTCCTGCACTCCTTGTAGAAATCTGTGCAACTTTCCTGCGATTTTTCTCGTCTTGAAAACCTCCAAGGTTCCAAGTTCCTCTACAAGATTTTCGTGCCCTCTTGACAGTCTGTCTCTATGCTTCCTGAGCTTATAAGGTGAACTCTCAACACCTTAGGTGCACTACTTTCACTTGGCTCAGTTCTTCAATGGCTTCCCTCTTGGCCTCCTTGAAAGATTTGAGATATTTCCTTTCATTTGTCGATGCACTCCTTGCAAAGACTCCCTTCACCAGAATATTCAGTAATTCTGGGATTCTTCTACACCTTCAACCGTGTAGTTCCTGAGTATGATCATGCAAGATCGATGCCCTCCCAGTAAAGTATTCTAGAGTATCCAGTATCTTTGGACCGTG
>SNQJ01S0001405.1:0-48289 GCA_010110895.2 Picea sitchensis | reverse complement strand
GGTGTACTATGTATGTGTGTGATTGTTTATTTCTTACTGCTCATTATTGGATAATAATTCTACATTGATATAACATTTGAAGAAAAAGGATTATAATTACGCTATTACTGATTCACCCCCCCTCTCAGTAATCCAACACTTCCAGCTTGTCTTCAGTTAATGCCTGGATCACGTCTTGGATTCTCGAGGCGAAAATGAGAGAACAACACCTCTCCTTCCTTGAATGCGTACCAGGTGTGTTAATTAGCTGACGCGTGTTGAGATGGAGCGATGCTCCTGCATCACATGCATCAATGGCTTTCTATTCCATTCCTATATCTTTCATAATGAGAGACAATTCTTGGTATGTGCGAGGTAAAGTATTTGATGGTGGTAGGATAAAATCATCTAACATTCTACAACATTCAAAAAATTTATTGTAATGAATATTCATTAATATTGCACCCATTATGTAGTTAGCACTAAAAACAAAAAAAATATGTTATTCATGTATGAAGAATAATATTGCATACCTTAGGATCTATGTCAAACAGGTGTTTGACAAATCATTCAATACTTTCAAGTTCACCAACAAAAAAATAATAGAGAGAATATTTCCCCTTGAACCTTCATATAAGGGTTTTTGTGCCTCATAAATCAAAGGTACATCATGAACATCATCAAAGTTATCATCCATTGAAGCAAAGGTGTTGTCGATCAATCTATTTATCCCATCATTCTTAATTATATTATTATCATCATTTTCCTCCATAGGATTAATTTCATTATATCCATCCCCTCCATGATCTCCATAAGATTGTTCACAAATATTTCTACTACAATTTGGCCCATTGTCGAGTTGCAATTTAAGCCTATGATACTTTGTCTTTGTAATTACAAATAATCAAATATCACAATGATAAAAAGATTTATGACAATAATAAGAATTAAACATGTAAACAATAACTTACCAACAAATGAAATATGTTCCCCCCTTTAAAGTGCCCATAGTCCCTATAATGATTTTTAGTTAAAGACTTTAAAATTATTCTCCTTTGTAATCCCGTTCACTTTTTTCAAGGGCCAAAACATTTACCGTCACGATATTGCTTCTCTAACCTAGTAATAGTCCTCAAATTTTCCTCTTTTGATATTGACATTGTTAACTATATTTAGAACAACATCCACGTAAGAAATATTAGTACAATATACAAATATATTATAGTAATTCCAAAAATATTGAATTTAGAATTTATTTTCAAATTGTTTACTTGAAGAGAATGTCAAATATGTAGAGAATGTAAACTTTGTCAGGGAAAATATCAATGTTGAAAGTAGATAGAAAAACATTGTTACAATTGTCGAGAGTATGAAAGAAATCTATTACAAACATTGAAAGCATCACATAATTGTCACCTTATGTCTTCAAGTTTAAAGAGATTTTATATGTACATCAAAACTTCGACGATAGTTTGACATAGTCAACTTTAACAAATTCAATTTTGTTGACCATGCCAATAGACTAGAAATGTTCAAATGGACCCATGGACAAGTCATCGAAATTTTGACATGACAATGTTGTAATTAAAATGATAAGAATTGATTGTCGAAATCGTGACAAACATTGAGGGAAAAAGTAAAAAACACGATATTTTCAATAAATTTCAAAAGTTTCTAACCACACAAACCATTTTAACCATCATTGTTGGAGAAAATTTTTGGATTTTGCACCCAAAATTAGTGGTGGAGCTTTTCTCCTTCTCCTTCTCCTCCAACTTAAGGATCCTCCATAAGACTCTTCAACAAGAGAACTTTATATGTCCTTTTTCCTTCTCTTTCTCCAAACCCTACTTTAAACCTTGTGTAGTTCGATATAGTAAAATTATTTATTTGTATTGTTTTTCATTTCTTTAGTCAATCCACTAGTGGGGATCACATAGTACATACAATGCAAAAAATCCTATCAATGCTTACCCCTTTTGTTGATGCTTTAAAATGTAGCCAATTTTGTGATTTTTTACCATCCACCCAGATTTAACCTTGAACCTCATATAATATTGAAGCTTTCAACATGTCTCTGCTAAGCATTGAATCCATGCATTAAACCTGAATATAGTTAATATTTAATGAACCTTCTCACATATGAGAATCATTTGGAAAGAAAGAGCACTAGAAATGTAGTTTTTGTAAGGTTTGAAGCCTAAAAATTAAGGGTAGAAATCTTAGGTGTTAATAGTACCCAAGGTTTAATTCCTATGATTTAATGTTTCATATTTTTTTTAATTCCTATGATTTAATGTTTCATATTTTTTTAATGTATTGAGATGCCTATTTATAACCAAGTTTGAACCTCAATTTGTCAATGTTATAAAATAAATGAAAACTCTTCTTTTTAATTTGTAGTATTTTTCCATAGGTTTTGTTAAACATATTTTTCTTAGCAAACAAATTAACAAGATAAGATTACCAAATCAAAGGCTAAGCTCAACTATATGTTTTTCCTTTTATTATTATTTTTTATATACAGAATGTAGAACATCGAGAAATGAATAAACCAAAATCACATTGCTAAAGAAAACTCCTAAAAATGAGCCAATAAAAATGATGCAATTATTATTATTATTTATGCAAAACTTTTTATATTATTTTATAATTTCAAACCAAATAAAATAAGAGAAATTGTTGTTCAAGAAGAAAGAGAAACGAATAATGAAAATAATATACAGTGAACACATATAACACAATTGGGTGGAGGAAAATAAGGATTTATTTCTTTTGTCATAATAATCTCAAATAATAATAAAAGTATAACTCAAATGGTGACATATATGTATCATATTCGCCATTCAAATAGTTAACATACAATCTTATAATATTTGTATAAGTTCACCCTTTGAACCCTAAGGGGAAGTGAATTACCAACTCTATCTCACTATAATGTTTCCGAAACCATATAATTGAAAATCTCAATCTCACCATTCAAGGACCATTATTTGCCTCAAACAAAACTTGAAAACATTGCATTTGAGAAATCAAGTCCATGTGCCACATGAAGATGAAATATACAATATTCATAAACTAATTAGCAAAGAAAAACCACAAACACTAACAACAACCAAATGAAGAATTGATCATACCTTTTTGTTGGGACACAAAATTACATTCATATATATTGAACTTCATAGCTCATTTTAAATTGTCAACCCATGGATCATACAAAATTATGAGGTTCTATGCAATGTATATGCAAACTACATAAGTATAATCTAATCCAAAAATATGAATGATGTTGTAACAATATGAATGAACAACTATGGTCATCTCATTGTACTTTACTTCCCATAGACTAAGGTAATGGTTTTAGCTTCCATATAGACAAAGGGAGGACCACTTCCCAGTATATGAAAGGCTACACAACCTTGGAATCAATAACCACTGTACACATATCAGAATAAATAAGTAGTCACAACATTAACCATCATGTTTGTACATTCACTAGGTCCACATTCCAAATAAATGATCATTGAAATTTAATAGAATAAGAACAATCATAAAAATACATTAAAGTAAAAGTGTTGTTGTAAATGGAAGTGTTGATAATACATAATTGGTAGAAAACAAATACTCTGTTCTACATAAATCTAAATAATCTCACAACGAAAATACCAATGACAATAATGAAATAAAATGAGGATTCTTGTGACCTCCCCTTGAGTGAGTCCTACCCAAGGGAGCTCTTGTAATCCTGTATAATACTTAGGAAAATAAAACCCCGACAGTGAAATATTATTCTTCTTGTTTAGAAAATGTCACATATCTAAGAGGATAAAAGTCTGTCTCTTGAAGACAACTCAAGTTAGTCTCCAACAACAAAATAGAAATAGAAAAACAACTTATGAAACTATCTCTACTATCTAAGTCTACAAAGATACTTAATTGTCTCTTTACTGACACAACAATGTTAAGAGGGTTATTCTCTCTTGTCTACGAGTTCAATTTCCAAAATACAAATAAAATTTGGAGGGATCAAATCTTCTTGAGGATTTAACTACAATATCCTAGTGTTGCCAATCTAATGGTCGTCTTCATCAACGAGGAGGAAAATATCCCTTCAATTTATTATCCCTTATCAATTGATTGAGATGTATTTCATATTAAAGATGGTCAATAATGTAAGGGTTGAAACCCTCTCTTTCTATATTGTCATGAGATTAATTCAAATGTTCTCAATCATTGCTACATCAGAACCACATTCGTCTATAAAATGAAGATCATCAAATCAACTAAAAAATGCCTAAGATATCAAACATACAATGCATTCATTTGAAATCAAGACAATCATACTCATTAATCTATACAATGCAAATCACAAGATGAACTAAAAAATGCTTAAGATATCAAACATACATTATATTCATTTGAAATTAAGCCAATCATACTCATTGAAAGAAGCATATATAAATATCATCTAGTTTGATCATTAAAAACAAGAGTTTCTAGGAAAGTCTTAGCAATATGAGGAAAATACATCAAAAAATCATGACAACGAGAGGGGAAATAGATGGTAATATAAAGACCCATCATTACCCTCCAACTAGAGGGTTGCATGCCTCTATGCAATAATCAACCTAAAAATTAATGTTTGTTTTCTCACTTACCATCCGATTGTTGTTCCATGCATACCTCTCCAAGGCCATATGCCATGATATGTGTGATGGTATCTTGAATCTTGTTCTACTATTCTCCATATCCTCTTCTCTTTCTAAATACCCATTTCTCCTATATATTTCCAATATGGAGTGGGATGTAAAGAAAGAGGAAGCCTAAACCTCAATCCAATCCAAGTAAGCTTCATATCCCTTAATGTATCTACATTTAGTTGTTATTTGTATAGGGAATCCTTTTGTCCTTGTGGGGAGTGAGGCTCTTATTTCTTGAGAGTACGGGTTAATTCCTCCCACCTAATTTGGCACAACTGTAATACTCTATATCCATAGTTCTTCATAGTGGCTTGATATTGGATTATAGCCTCCTTTTTATTCTGTCTCAAAATAAGAATCAATTTCACATCTGAAGTCATCTAGGCATTATTCCTTAACACATCTCTAGGCTTAATGATTTCATCCCTTACCCATAAAATCATATCGATCTCTTATTCTTTGTACCTTTGGGATTCTATGGCCCTACTTTCTTCATTTTGTATCCATGAACAAAAGTCTCTCAACTGAACATCTCCTGCATAAGGGTTGGGAGACCATATGAATGGATGAGACATGGTATCGTTATGTAAATAGAATTCACACATCAAGTTTTTCTCTTTCTCATGGCACTTGTTATAAATTTAATCCTTTTGCTTATCTAGTTAGAAGGCTATATATTTAACAATCTTTTGCAGATGGAACTTATACCATTGTTGTCTCAAATATAGGGTGTAACTCTTGGCTGGGTTTCTACATGAGAGCATTTTCTATGCAAGTTATGTTGCTATAGAAATAAAGATCTCCAAAACTACAATTGTCTCAACCCTACTTTTAGTGTTCTCTATATGTATTTTTAGTTCTACCCTTTAGGGTCAAATTATCATTCTCTAATTGTTTAACAATATCAATGTGTTGTATTTTTAAAATTTGGGACTTCTCTTAAAGGTTAGAAAAAATTGTTCATGTTGCATTAATTGGATCTCTATATGTCTATTTTTTCATCTCTCCTTGACTTTACAATATCCCTCCATTTTATGATATTTTCTCTTACTTCTTCAAGTTGGTCTATGAGGTCTTGTGAATTTGTCTTAACAATTATTGTATTACAAATCCCTTGTGTCTCTTCCATACCCATTGTAGGACTAGAAGGAGGAATCTCTTCTATGCCACCTATGATTGGGCTAGGTGGAGGAGTTGTTATTTCTTAGGTTGCTCAAGATCTCGTATTAGATGTGGTTTCCTACTTTGATTTTATTTTTATTTCTTGTTGAGATTCCTTGTTTAGGAAGATGGGGGATTGTGTGGGATGATACCCTCATTTCCAAAATTTGTTAGTAATATATTTGTCCAAATATCTTATTTCTGTAGTAGCATCCTTTCCCAATTCCCTATTTCTGTATTCTTGATATTTTTACTCCTTTTTATTATTATTGGTGTATTCCTTGTCCACACTTTTTATTTTTTATTATTGAATCCACTATGGGATTTTTCATCTTCATCTCTACCAGTTTACAAGGCTACAAATTCCTCATAATTTATTATGAGAAATTTATCCCATGAAACCTCATGTGGCAGCCTTGCAAATGCATCACAAATGAGTGGCTTTACAAGCATATGGTGAGATAAAGTTGTTAGCTTCTCTTTGTGTACTTTTTTTCTCATCTCCTTGAGGGATTGGAGCAAGAAATAAGGGACACTTAGGTTTTCCTCAAGATTTTGGTGTGAGTAATACCTCAATTAGTATAATAGACTAAAGTGGTTGACATGCACTAGGTTATACCTCCTTTCCCATGTTATGTATCTAATTGGGTGGAGTTCCACATTGTCCCAAGCTTTTGGTAGAATTTTCTTTTTCATACCCTGCTTGGTGTCCTCTATGGATTCATGTCATAGAAGAAATATTTATTTATCCCCTAGAGTTGGGATTCTGTCTTTCTTGTCTCAAGGTAGTCAAATAGGGAGCCATGTCGCCGTTATAAAGGCTTATATATTGACCTGCATCATAGCAATGCATCCATGTTATTTGGGAAACCTTCACGGTTAAACGATCATCAAAACCTTACAACCTGTTAAAGTATTCAAGCCATTGTGCTTGCTGGAAGATTTCCAAAACTTCTAGGTTGCTATAGAGGATATATGTGCTTTTCGACTCTCTTTTGATTGACAAATCAACTTCTTACTTCATGTGTTATGACTTGAATATACGATCCCTTATCACTTTATGTTATTATTTGAAACTCTCCTCTCAAATTCAAGGTCCAAGGCCTCATTGGTATTAGACTAGTTGTGGATTGATAGTTTGGCGTGGGAGATTAAACATGTATGCAAGAGTAAATTGGTACTTGACCACTAGAGATACTTACATGCAAATTTAAAGAACACAACTTAAATCAAAATGAAGATAACTATACATGATTCCTATGATTGATGAGTTGAGATATGTCAAAGTATTGGAGAGTGCATTTTATTTTTAGTTTTTTGTAGGCTTGCTCGATTGATTCTTTGGAATGGTGTTTTGACATGGTTCATGGCTTCTTGCAATCTCTTTGATATGTAGAAAATGCTTTGGTGGTATCTTTAGAAGTTTGTAGAAGTCTCTAGGGAATGATTTCCATGTAGTGAACATTATCTTGTAGCTTTAGAAGTTTGTAGAATCTTGTATTGAACCCTTGGTTTTAGGTTGAGATGTCTATAAAAGTATGTGGAATTGTTTTGTATGGGATGGATGTAGGTAGAGATGTCTATAGAAGTATGTAGGATTTTTTTATATGATATGGATGTAGGTCAAGATGTCTGTAGAAGTATGTATAATTGTATGATATGAGATGGTTGTAGGTCAATATGTATGTAGGACTATGTAGGATGGGTATATATGGTAGGCCGAGAGATATGGGAGAGTGAAAATAAGGTATATAGGCTACAAATTATGGAGTATAGGTGAAGCAATTGAGAGGTGATTACACGGGGAATAAAGAAATGTGAGTAAATTTTTTATCATAATTTGTTATTGGTATATTGCTTGGAATATCATATATTTATTGAACTGCATTGATACTGAGGAGTTTATGTTGATATGCTTGAATTTGAAAACATTTTCTATACCTAGATTTGTATGGAATATACTGATACCATATGATAAAATTGTTGTCCTGAACCTTTTCAATTCATACTTGTTTCTAATATTTTCCTCTTATACATGGTAGGTAGCTTGTGCCTATGTTTGATAGTTTCTTAAGTTGATTGCCTTGTCAGTTATAATAGTTGTGACTATTTTTTGGATGGATACCTTGAAAATGTAGATATGATAATCTTGAAGAGTGTATGAGACTTAAATTTCAACATAAAAATATAATGAGATGAATGTTGTAGTTGATTCCTTGTAGTCTTATTATATTTTGATTCTCCCTTTAAATTCTTCTTTCGACAATGGTGTTTTGTATAACTTGAGCCCGTATCCATTGACCAAAAAAGGTTCTTTTTCTTCATCCATTGATCCATTATCATAGAAAGTGTCATTTCATATGGCCTTATCCACCTTATTACTTATTTACCCTTGAAATCCTTAAACCTTGAATCATATAACAAATCCCAATCTCTTTCCTTTAACCTTTTTTCCATTTTGTACTTGTCATGCCATTTTACTCTTTGGTGGATTATTTTAGTATGAAATAGAGCTTGTTGTCTATACTCATCTAGTGCGTGATTTCATTTAGCTTGTGTTGATCTTCTTTAGAGAGGTAAAGACCTAGGTAAAGATCTATTCTACGTTTTTTTAACTTCAAATTAAACTAGAAACATAACTATCTTTCCACAAGATAATTCATAGGGTGTGAACCTTGAATTTATTTTCCATGCTATGTTATATCCATACTGCCTCTGTTGACTTATTTTCCCAATCCTTTCTATGTTGATTCACTATCTTGGTTAGGATGTTCTCTAATTATTTGTTTTTGAGCTCTACTTTCCCATTTACTTGTGGATGGTAGGTAGTTGTTTTCTTATGATGAGCCTTGTATAACTCCATAATATTTTCAATGAGGTTAGAGGTAAATTGAGATCCCTAATCTATTATAATATCCCTAGGCACTCCAAATCTTGTAAAAATGTTTTCACACAAAAATTATACTCTCCTCTCCTCTTTAGTATTTTTCATTGAATTCATTTTCCCCACTTTTTCAAGTAATTTCTACAAAATAATGTGTGATTTTTATGAGACAAAACCTTAAAATATCATAAGAAACCAGAGTACACACCATCTACACCAAATGCGAGTGTGGAGCATAAATTCAATATAGATAAGAGAGATGAGTTACACAATACCTCCTGAAAGAATAAGAGAATCTCCTTCAAATACCACAATACATTCATACATTCATATCACATGTTCATATCAATAATGACTACATGACCTCCATATATACATATTCACTCATTGTACATGTGAGCCCTTCATTAGGCTAACCATTATTGCATATGAATTTACCTCATTAAATATACATTTGACCCCAAATATGCCCCCCCTTGGGGTCTTACATATACATTTAACCTCATATATAACCCCCTTGGGTCATATCATAGTACCCTCCTTCGAAAATGTTTGTCCTCAAAGATTTGTAGTTAAAAGATTTACATGTGATGAAACTAAGTAATATGATTTTCTTATGTTATTGCTTTCTTCTTTCCACTGACGATGATCCATCCATCCATCCAAACTCAATTCTTTTAAGTATTAATCCTTGATAGTTGTTGTTGCATACTTTAATTTCCTTTGATTCCATGTATTGTTGTTGTAAATTCTCCAATTTGTTGTAGTTGTTGTTTTTGATAATATCCTATTGAATGATGGTTTTCTGATGCTTTGTTCCATGAAAATTGATGAGTATTCCATATTCTTCCTTGGTAATACTGAGATCGATCTTCTTTTCTTCCTTGAAATATTTCTTGGTAATGAGGGTATCAATATGTTTTCACATTTGATGGGTTTCCTTCATTCTTCACACCCATATCATCATTCTTCTTTTTAGAGAAAATGACAGCCTCTATCCTTTGTGATTGGTCTCTAATACTACCTACTTTTGAGATAATTCCATCATATTTGACTTTGACATTTTCAAGTTAGAGCTCATATTATTCAATTATTTTTTGGTGATCATCTTGAATCTTGTCTTCTCTTTCTAAAACTGAATGGTGATATTTTCCATTAATTTATTTCTTCCTTCTTCAATTATTTCTTGCATTTTTTCATGAATCCCAACTTGCTAAACAATCAAAATGCCCCAATCCAATAATATTAACAAGGGCAACAAGCCTAGAATTTCTCATGCATCTAACGACATATTTAAATCCATGAATAAAACCATTAAACAAACACAACTTCTAATAAACATTTTCATAACAAAAATAAACAAAGTAAAATATAACAACAAACTTGTCTTTTAATGGCATAATTGATTCGATACGTATGAAGGAATTTCCTTCCAAATGTAGGTTTGTTGCTGCATTAGTCTCAATATAAAGCCACCCCCAAGCCGGTTCTATTAGTCCACAAGGAGGTCCGACCCTCTTGGTTGTCCACTGTCCACACACAACAACCCAAAACCCATGTTTCTAACTCCAACAACAATTCCAATCCACCAATTCTCTTTTCCCTCAACCTGCACAACCCAAGGAATAAGATCCCCTTCCCTTCCATGTAGTCATTAGGCTTATCCCACTTCCCTCTAGGGCTCCAACACAAGGTTGGATGGAAAACATCATAGTTAGGGATTCCAAGAATCTAATTTGTAACTATGGAGTGCTCACAACATCCTTCTCAAGGCTCTTAAGCAATTTCTTCAGAAAAAAAATACTCTTACAAGCACACAACCTTCTTTTCCAGCATAAAAATGTTATGATCCAACGCCTTAAAAATGACAAAAAGTCAATAATTACAGTCCACTTCAAGGGGGAATCCTCCTTTTACAATATATCTAATTCAAAATACAATATGAGATGAGAAAATATGATCCTAAGACTAGGTCTCCTTGGTATATATATATAGGAGACAAAGGGTGCAAATATAATGAAAGGGTGCGATGAAGGGGTTCAGAGCCTACATAGAAATATAACACAAGAAATGTAATAATTCAATAAGGGGCTTAATAGTCCTCAATACTTGACAACCGCAAGTGTGTATGCATGAAGAAATCATTTTCCCATGTTTCCTCTTCCATTGGTAGGTTCTTCCACTTGATGAGGCACTCAGTAATTGCTCGATTTTGTAGCTTCTTAATCCTTATTTCAAGGATCGTTTCTGGTTCTAGTATGATTTTCCCTTCTCCATTCATCTTTGATAAAATAGTTTGCACTGGGATCTTGTCGTTGGTTATCTTCTTTAAGAAAGAAACATGGAAGAATGGATGTACACTTCCTTTTCGTGGATGAATAACATGGGAATGGTTTTGAGTAGGTGGAATACCCTTAGGTACTCTCCAAATAACTTGGAATGATTGTTGATCACTTTTTGGAGATCCATTGGAGCAAAGGATATATATGTTTGAACATATATTGAGCTCAATTGTGCAATTACACCATGGTGTCCCCTTTTTAGTACTTTTGGAATTCTATTAGAGCTTATCATTTTAGAGGGTTTCCATTGAATACCTCTAAGCTCAATTTCCTTTCCATTTGAGGAAAATTTCATGAAAAGATCTTGAAAATTAAGGGCCATTGTTCCCAATGTTTGTAACCATTGGACCCCTATATAAAATCTACACCTCCCATTTGGATGGAAATCATGGGACTATCCAAAAAATACTCCCCCATGTTGAGCTTAATACTATGGCATTTCCATGAACAATTTATGGTACCACCATCTGCAATCATTACTTGAAACTCTAGTGCAGGATATACAAAGCAATTGCGATTTTTTCTACCTTTTAATTGATGAAATTATGGGTACTACCAGAATCAATAAATACTATTACCTTTTTCTTTTTGATGTATCCTGGTATCTTGAGGGTTTGTGGGGTATTGATGCCGGACAATGCATGACAAGACATTGTTGGAGTAGTCTCTTCTAGATTTGGTTCTTGTGGCAGTTCCAATTCCCGGTCTTCTTCCTCTTCACAATATATGTATAATAATTTATTCTCACTACATTTATGCCCCTTACTATACTTGCTGTCACAATTTAAACACAACCATTTTTCTCTTCTTTCATCCATTTTTTGAGGTGTTAACCTTGTCGGTTGAGGTACGTTTTTCTTATGAACCCCCAAATGATCTCTGCTTCTTGTGTGTGCTCCAATGTCAGAATTGTGTGTAGCCTTATTCTTGGTTTGAATATGATGAGTAGATTGCATAGCCTCCATAATATTTGTAGGGTGTCTTAAGAAAATCTCATGTTTAATGTCCTCTTTTAATCCACCATGTAAGCTTGCAACAATTGTTCACCAATTATGTCATCCACCCTTGTGGCCAATACCTGAAATTCTGAATTATAATCTTCATTATCACCTAAGTGCTTGATTCTTATCAATAGACTAAAGTAGTCAAGTTCCCAAACTTTCCCATATTTTGCTTCTAAGTCTGCTATAAATAAACCCCAAGTATAATGATAAAAAGGGGGTTTCCTTTTTACTATCCATTGGTACCATTGATATGGTTTTGTCTCAAAGTTCAAAGTTGCTATTTGAATCCTTTTCTTATCATCCATAATATTATGTATCTCAAAATATTACTGTATTTGGTTCACCTAGGTAAAGACCTATGTTCCATCAAACTTCTTTAATTCAATCTTGGGAAGGTTGAACTTAGGACCACCATTGTAATTAACTCCACTATTAGAGTTAAATCCACTAGAAAATTGCTTATTATTGGCAAGTTGTTCAACCTGAATAATACCCTTATTTTCAAGAGTTCCTTGCATTTTGATATCTCCTTTAGGGGGTCTCTCATTTAGATCCCAAGAAATCATAGAAGACAATGAATTTTGCAATTCCTCCATATATTTTTGTATTTCTACTTTATTTTCATCCATCTTATTTTTCATGTCATCATGAGTTATTTTCATCTCATTCTTATTATCATTCATATTCTCATCCATTTCTTGAATTTTTCTTTATGAGTTTACCAACTCATCCCTTGTTATTGACTTAGCACTCAAATCATTAAGTTGTTCCTCCAATTTAGATAACATGTTATGTATGTCCTCATTTTCTTCTTGAGTTATATATGAGATTTCAGAAGTTTTAATTGGTGTTGAAATATTTTTTGGACCCATGTAGAACAAAAATAATAACACTCCTCTTTTTCCTCTTTATCAAAAAATTTGAATCACCAAAAACAGGTCTTCCAATAAAAATCTATGCCAATTGCAAGTTACATAACTTTCAAACTCTGAATTTGGAGTCTGTTCTCCTGGGCGACCTTCCTTCTTGTATATTTCTACAATTTCGACCCTTCTAAGTCTGAAATTTCAGCTTGTAGTACTCTGATATGTCCTCTCTTCAATGCCTCAGGTCTGACCAAAATTGGATGTGCCAAGTAGAAGTTAGGGTAACTTTACCAAACCTTATTGATTTTGGGCTTTTCAGGGAGAGAGAACCTGTACAAAATGCCACACACCCAATATTTGATATATGATTCAGAAAATTATACAAACAATAAGTTACATATTTTCCTCTTTAAAATGCAACTTGTCTCATGGAATTTGTATCCTCAATGAAGAAGATACGACGATTTTACCCGAAACACTTGTTTGAGACTAGTAATAGGACTAGTCAAAAACCCTATCTTACACAGGGTGTATCTCTGAAAGTATAATGGTGCAGGAGATGGAATGTTTACTACATATACCTTGACATGTCTTATAAATAATCTCCAATCATTCAAAAAAAAAATTATAACTAAAATTTGAATATGACTTGCTTGGAGAAGAAAAAACCCTAGCATCAATGCTCTAATACCAAATGTTATGATCCAATGCCTTAAAAATGATAAAAAGTCAATTATTACAGTCCACTTCGAGGGGGAATCATCCATTTACATTATATCCAATTCAAAATACAATATTATATGATATAAGATGATCATGAGACTAGGTATCCTTGGTATATATATAGGATAGAAAGGGTGCAAATATAATGAAAGGGTGGGATGAAGGGGTTCAGAGTCTACATACAAATATAACAAAAGAAATGTAATAATTCAACAAGAGGCTTAGTAAGGGGTTTTATACACAACATGGGATTTTTATGGGGCTATGTAACATGTGATTTGTATGTGGCTTAACAAAAACCCATCCCTCTCATGGTTGTTCTCATACACAACATGGTTGATGCTCTTTCCCAGCACCAAGCTCTCCCTTTCTATCCAAAAACATGCTTCCAAAAACTGTCCTTAATACCCACTTAAATTTTCTTTTCTTTCATGAAATATTGGACTCTCACATTTCCCCAAAAGTGGTTGTATTCATCCCATGCTATAATAAATTAGTGAGTTGACCTTTCCCACCAACCACATTTACATGCATTCAATAGTTGTTTTGATATTTCAAAGGAGGTAAATATTAATATTACAGTGGCTTGGGTTATTAGGCAGTTGGATCCCCTTGGACCCCCATTATCCCCCTCTCTTGTGGAATCATATTCCCCCATGCTATCGTCCCTCACATATCACAACAAGTGATTTATTTTTATTAATGATTTTGATGTACAATTTACATATCTTGGCCCTCAGTCATATTAATAAGTATATGCTCTTCGGCCCAAAACATATTGAATGACCAACCTAATTAATATTGGTATATTTACATTACAATTTAAGGGGACTAAATCTAGGGATGTTACATTCCCCTCCCCCTTGTTTTTGTACTATCCTCATTGCACATCACTGTCTAGGTGTCCATAAATTTTACGATGCCAAGTTCTCTATCCTTTAACTAGTACATGCTCTCCAACCTAACATCACATAGAAAATCTATCCCAAGACATATATACATAGGCACTGTGGCCCAAAAACCACACATAATGATTTCATAATCTGTAATTATTGCAACGATTCCAACCAACAATATCTCATTCCCCTCAGTCATCATAACCCAAGGAAGTGTATCCCCTTCTCTACTCCATAGTTCCTCAGTCTGTATCAATTCCCTTCCAAGGCTCCAACACAGATCATCCAAAAACTATCAGAGTTGTGGCTCTAGGAATTCCAACTTCATTACTTTCATAATTTGTCAATTCCCACAAAAATTCCAACCAACAGGATCTCACTCCCCTCAACTTGCACAACCCAATGAAGTGTACCCCCTTCTCTGCATCACAACTCCTAATGTTGTACCACTTCCTTCTTGGGCTCCAACACAGGTCAAAAAAGACTAATCTTTGGCTCTAGGAAATCCAAATATGATAATGGAATCTCCAAACTTTCAAGATAGCTACATGTGTATCTCCCACAAGGCATCCTCCAGTTCCCACTTTGCTTCTTCCAAGTTGTAACAAGTCCACTAGACTTTACTTGTTCCATGACTTTGTCCTTGAGCTCCATTTCCTTCTAGTGCTCTTCTTTCCAAATACTTGGTTCATGTATTCATTCTTCAGCTATTTCTATACATACATCATGAAAACATACATGTTATATCCATTATCATATAAAAATTATCTTTTCCACAAGAGTCCTCAACTATGCAATGTAACATTTATTCAAAAGTAAGTTTGTAACCATAAATCAATACTTATCTATATGGTTATTCTTGTTCTTCACAAAGTTTCCATGGGTAAGAATTCATCTCACTGTCTTTTCAGACACACCTTCATGATTCAAGCCACCATACCATATACATCCCTAAGTTGCCTCTTCCTTACTATACTCTCTCTCAAGGCTCAAACATCCCCTTCACTGCTACACAATCCCTCAGGTAATCCATCATTTTCCAAGTTGTTCATGTGCAAGGAGAGTGCCAAATTACTACCATACTTCCACTATGAGTTCGTAACATGTGGCAAACATATGGTTCCAGTGTCTTAACAATAGCCTTCTTCTCGATCTTTCCATCTTCAATAGCCATCATTTATCCTATATCATATACATATAGTCATCATGATATATCATCGTAGTAATCCCACTTATTAATTCAAATATGTTTAGTAAGGAAATTCAAATTTACTGGCATGAGATTCTTTCTCATAATGTTTATCTCTTGTAACTATAGGTATCGGTCTTCCTTACGGGCTTACATAATTTCCATATCCAAGAACATTCTTTCTGCAATTTTTTTCAACTTTCATTCAACCAAACAAATTGTCATTATTCATGAACATTATCCTTTTATTCCACATTTACAATAGCTCATGAAGTGATATTAGAATTGTAACATACCAACAATTCAATCACTTACGTTTGTTAATTACATCAAATATGATGAAGTTATAATTCATTACCCATGCATTATCTAGCACATCAAGAATTTCACAGTGCAATAAAAAATTACCAATAAACCAATGTGCCAATACTCATGGCGACATTTACGCAATGCACCCCTGTATTGACTCCAAGATGCTACATATCTATGTCATGTATTCCACCATGGTGAGTTGGAAGGTCTAGACATTTCCTCGATACATCATCCAAGCTCTTCCCAGTTACTTGTTTATTCACCTGGATACCTTCCTCTTCGACCCATACACAACACTAGGAATACAATACTTTATTTCTCTTCAGTGTCGACAAAGAGGTTGGAATCCAAACATTGATTATAAGTAGGAAGACCATTGAGCATTTGTATAGTGCTATCCTTCCATATCTAACTAAATCATGGTATCACACATGGATACATATGTTGGTATCCATTTCTATAACAAGAGTATTTCTCACGACTTTCTTGGTTATGATCTCATAACCAACATACATACCACTAAATTCTATATGAATGAATTCAAGCATTAAATAAATTTTGTACATTCAAGGTCCTCTAACTTTACCACATCCAGTGGAATTTCATGCTCATAATTACATATTAATTCAAGTATTTAATTCTAAATGTGGGAATTCTTACCTCAATTCCCCTTCAAAATTTAAGCATCATGAGCAACCAAATGCATACCTGCATGGATATTATCAAATTACTTGATGCTACCCAATCAACTGGTATTTTCCTATAAGATCGTAGGCTCCCTTCACCAACCTATTGATCAACATTCTTACCATCCTCATTTGTCTTCATATGGATGGTGTTCATATTTTGCGATAACGTCATCAACATCTTCAACTATGCTATAAACATTTTTCCTAGATATATAATCCATGATTAGTCAAATTCAATTATCTTAACATCATTATTGCATATATAACAACATATTTCTCTTAGTCTACAAGCATTCCATATGTATGTCCAAGCATGTCTATATGCACCAATGCACTTCTATATTCACCAATCATTCACCATCGACATGCCTACTAATGCATATGCATTCTAGATTTCTTATATGCATCTTGCATCACTTCTAGTGAATATCTGTTCCAACTTCTTGTGCTCCATGTAGCCACCCTTGATTCCCACTAGATAGTCTTGTGGCCATGTGTGTTTTCATTGTGCTCATATGTGCACTATTTTTCCCTAATCTAAACATTTACGAGCCAAGTCCCACTCATCCATATTGTAATTCCAGCCAATTATGTCCTATTGGTAGCTTCCTCTACTTAGGCATCCATGTCCCAACTTTATTCCATAAAAAACTTATAGCACATTGTAATGATGTACTTTACGTCATTCCATATTCTTAACGTTGAAGTATCCTCCTATCAACTTAACTATTCTCATTATGACATCCTTGCCATTATCTCTAGTTGTCCATTGGCTTTACTAAATTTTGGAATGCTTATCTTAACTTCATTGAGTGATTCCCTGTGAAACCTTTCTAGTCCACTCAAGACCAAACAAATCTCGATGTAATGCTATGTTTCTCCATTAGCACTTTTTAAGTGAATGACCTTCATTATTTTGTCCCCTAAATTCTTTGCACTTGTACCCTTCTTCCACTGTGCACTTTGATAACATAAATGAATTTCTTGCTCCAAATACTTTTAGATAGAAGTAACTAATTCATGAATAGAAATTATTTTTCTTGCACATTGAGATGACTTACCTATCTCATGACTTACACATCACCTAATGAGACCCTTGTTCTATTTTTTAGTAAGCTTTGCAACCATCATTACATTTATATTTCCAAGGCTATGAAGGCTTACCTTACCTTCCTGTGCCTATTAATGACATTCTTCTCCTGTCGAGTTCATGTTTTATGTGAGAATCCTTGTTGATTTGTCTTTCCAAGTCATTCCGACTATGTAGCGGCTAAATATTAATTTGGATCTAATCTTATGGAGCCCTTATCAACCTTTTATTTCCTAACCAGTAGCCCTACACTTTCCTCTGCAATCTCTTCATTCACTCAACAAACTCTACAAAATACACCCTACTTCCATGTCCATTGGAACCTGGAATTATATTCTACAATAGATCCACACAATCTTCCTTCATCGCATCAAGTCATATTTTTAATAATCCCTTGACATGACACTCTATTCTTGAGTGTTCTCTTGCTCATCAATAATACCTTGTTATTAAAACTCAACCCCTTTCCATTGCTAGAATGTTGTACTTTCAAATTTTCCACCATAACACTGCATAGGAACCATCGTGAGTATATGCACTCTTCCTTACCCAATACTCAAATCTAGCATGTACCTTCATCATATGGAAATGTTTTTTCCAAAATTGACATTGTTTTGGAAAACTTTCATATTGAGTAATTGCATGGTTCACAGAGTCCAATCATCCTCTTTCTTGTAGCTTTATGAAAAAACCATACATTGGATAACTTAAACCTTCCATCATGTGATCCTCTGGATTACCTTTCCAATGAATATACTCATGATTCAATATGATTTTCGAGCTAAAAGTTACGCCTTCTTGAATTTTCCATTTTTACTTAATTTTGCCATTTTTCACTGGTACAATTAATCCTAGAGACTAACTTCTATCACTGGTAGAAAGAAAATTGTTGAGAACAATTTTTTTTTATATCAAGTGATGATAGTATTCATGATGGTGAATACACATCAACTCTCAAATTCATGACCTGATGCTCCATCCAAATTGGGTCGATCTAGAAAAAATTCACCAAGGCAAAGTTGTCTGAATTGATGAGTAGGTGAAATGCCATGTAAATACAATTTTTCGGATTCGTGATCTAGGGTCCCTTTTCCTCTGAAGATTTCAAAAATCCCAAAAAGTGGCACAAAATAGTGGATTTTACCCGATATGGGCACCTCCACTCCAACTCCTTTAGAATTTGGCCAAAATCCTAATTGGGTATTTTAATGCCTTCTTTTTGGATTCCCTGCAAACTTTTCATCTTTATCTGGGTACCTACCACTAAGCATCAATCTGTTCTTAAAAAAGAACAAATTTGCATTTTTTGAAAAATTGAAGAAGTAATGGCTAGTGGCCCTCACTGACACTTTTGAAGGCTTCCTCACCAAGGAAATACCCTTTAAATTTCATCTAATTCTAAGTTGAACTGCTCACGTCTTGGCGAAACAAAATTTTGTCTCCAGACTTTTCTTTTTGTATTCATGCATCTTTCTCCTTTCCTTTCCTCCTCTTATCTTTTCTTTCTTTCTCTTCTTCTCTTATCTTCTCTTTTCTTTCTCTTTTCATGTAGATAATTTATTTCTCAGTTGATACATCGCCCCAACAATTTATTTCTTAGTTGATACATCACTCCAAGAATATTTCTCTTGGCTGATACATCGCTCCAAGAATATTTTTCTCAGTTGATACTCTCCTCTTTATCACTGCAAATTATTTTTTGTCTTCGTTGAGACTCTTCCCTTTATCACCGATTTTTTTTTTCTTTGTCGGTGAGAATTATTTTCTTTCTTGCTCAGAATCCCTTTATCACCAAAAAATATTATTTTTCTTGCCAACATTTTGGGCCAAAAATTTGTCTTTTGGCTGACACATTGGGCCAAAAATTTATCTTTTGGATGATGTATCGGGAATTTTTTTATTATCTTTTGGCCGATGCACATTTTCCCAATTTTTTTCTACGTCTTTCTTTATTATTTTTCCTTTGGTGTCAAATATCGTATTGTGCCCAAAAAATATTTTTCCTTTGTTGTTTTTCTTGTGAAAATATTTTCTTTCGTCATACACATTGTATCGCTCTGTAAAATATTTTTCTTGGGTGACATTTCATGCCCAAAAATTATCTTTTCATGTGTTACCGTCTTTACTTAGAAAAAATTTCTTTTCTTTATCGAGCCAAAATTTTATTTTTTCTCTACGGTGTTGATGTTTCTCCAGTTAGCAACATTGGACATACATTCTCCCAGATTTGTCATGCTCACTTGATCAGGGGAAATGACTCATTCACTCACAAAGATTTTCTAGTGGTGAATAGCCCAAGCATAGTCTTTTATCTTGACGAGGAGTAGATAGACTCGAGGAGTATATAGACTCGAGGTTCTCCCACATTGTCTGATCTAGGATGGAGTGATCTATATTAATTAGACGTGCATGTGAGGAAATGATCATCAACATAAATATAATATATTTATAATATAATGTATAAATATAAATAATCAATAATCAATAATTAATAATAAATAAATTAATGAAAATACAATAATGGAAAAGACATGTCCATTAATGAAAGGACACTCTGCCCAAGTATATTTATCGGGGCCCTCAATTGTAATATATCATCTCATATATAATATTTACTTACAACAACCTCTCATCAAGTTCGCTAAGTCTTGTTGAGATTTTCATTGTGTAATTAGTCTATGATAACAGTAGCATTTAAATCATAAGGAAATAATTATCAGATCTGAAAATCAGAAAATTCAACATGGTATCAGAACTAAACTCATATTCTCAACATCCTTGCCTATTATGATCCCCATTATTTGTTCTTGATCTACTACTAAGTCTTTTCCGAAACTAGTTAAAAGCTTTCAGTTCTAGATCTGATAGATCTGCTTCAGATCTTTTATTTTTTGCAATTGTACAGTCGTGGTCACGAGCGGCCTATGCACACAGAGTGACCACATTACCTTTGGTCGTGATTTTCCTAATTACAGGACGCAACCACTTTAAGGATTGTACTACATAGTGTAATCAACTCTTTTGGTCACTCTATGTTTCTTTGCAAGTTGCGACCGGTCGAACTATGATAACTAGTAGAGATGCTATAGACTTCACAACAATGACTGGTGTTCAAGAGGTAGGTCTATACATATTGTTGGGATGAACATCGCATGAATTGGTACATGACAACATCAACTTGTGTGAGCTATGGCATCAAGAATTTGCACACTTTCATTACAGGGCTTTACCAACATTGAAGAGGATGGTCACTTGACTTCCAAAGATTTAGGTAGATCATGATGGTATTTGCAAAGGATGTGCACTTGGAAATATTTCCAAGGAATATTTTTCGAGAAGTGACAAAATGTCCAAGGGGATCTTGGATCTAGTACATTCATATGTATGTGGACCTATGACAGTTGCATCTTTGGGTGGATTCATGTACTATGTGATATTCATTGATGATTTCTCCCGGAAGACATGGATATTCTTCATCAAGACCAAAAATGAAGTCTTCAATAGATTCTAAGATTTCAGGGCTCAGGTAGAGAACCTGACAGAAAATAAGATCAAGGTGTTGAGGTTAGATAATGGAGGAGAGTACACTTCTAGGGACTTCAGTGATTTCTACAAGGAGGCATGGATCAAGAGGGAGTTGAATGTTTCTTACAACTCACAACATAATGGGGCTGTAGGGAGGAAGAATAGGCCATTGTATAGGCTGCCAAAGTGATAATTCATGATTGGGATTTACCCATGTTCTTATGGGGGAGAGGCATCCGGTACAAGAATGTACGTCTAGAACAAGAGTCCTCATCGGATATTGGGGGACAAGACTTTTGAGGAGGCTTTCAAAAGTGTGAAACTAGAGGTTAGTCATTTGAGGATCTTTGGTTGTCTAGTCTACATTCATGTGCCCAAGGAGAAAAGGATGAAGTTGGAGCCTTCTGGAGAGAAAGAGATGTTTGCTGGATACATGATGAACTTGGGCTTCACCAAGAGTGAAGTAGATCCCAACCTTTACTATAAGGTTGTTGATAGTGATCCTTTGATCTTGGCGTTATATGCTAATGTCTTGTTCCTTACGAGAGCAGATCGACTCATCGATCAATGAAAGAGGAGTTGGTCTCTAAGTTCAATATGAAGGATCTTGGCTTGATGCATTATTTCTTGGGATTGGAGGTTTGGAAGAAACTAGGTGAGATATTCCTCAGACAAGGGAAGTACATAGTTGAGATCTTGAGCAGATTTGATTTGTTGGAATGCAAGTCCATGGATACACCTATGATGATGAATTTGAAGAAGCTAAGTGATTCCGATTCAGATTCAGATATGTTGGATCCCACTATGTACATGAAGCTGATTGGATCCCTGAAGTACCTAGTTAACACCAGTCCAGATGTTTGCTTTGTAGTGAACACCCTGAGCCAGTTCATGGTTGAATTGAGGCACTTCCAGTGGGTTGCAACAAAACATGTGTTGAGGTACCTGCATGGTATAGTTGGATATGGTATGAGATATGACTTAGGTGGTGAAGTGAGGTTGCAAGGATATATTGATTCTGGCTGGGAAGGGAGTGCAGTGGACATAAAGAGAACCTTGGGGTGCTGCTTCATCTTAGGATAAGTTATGATATCCTAGTTTAGTAGGAAGAAGATTTATGTAGCACTTAGTACAACATAAGCATATTATATCGCAACCAATGGCACAAGTCGTGAAGCAGTATGGCTTCAAAAAATTCTTGTAGGACTATTTGATCAAGAGCTAGAGGCGACCTTAATACACTGTGATAATCAAAGTTGTGTCAAGATTTTAGAAAATCCAATATTTCATGACAAGTTGAAGCACATTGAGATCAAATATCACTTCATCCGAGACATGGTATAGAAGGGGGTAGTAAAGCTCCAATACATATCCAGAGATGAGAAAATTGCAGACATTCTCACCAAGCCTTTGTCTAAGACAAAGTTTGTATATGTCAGAGACAAGTTTGGCGTGATGCAGAATGTCTCCCTCATTGAGAGGGAGTGTTGATGTTTCTCCAGTTAGCAACATCAAGCATACATTCTCCCAGATTTGTCATACTGACTTGACCAAGGGAAATGAATCATTCACTTATGAAACTTTGCTAGTGGTGAATGGCTCAGGCATAGTATTTTCTCATGACGAGGAGTAGATAGACTCGAGGTTCCCTCACATTGCCTACTCCAGAATGGAGTGATCTATATTAATTAAACATGCATGTGAGGAAATGATCATCAACATAAATATAATATAAAAATAATGTATTTATAATATATGTATAAATATAAATAATAAATAATAAATAATAAATAATAATTAATTAATTAATGGAAAGACAATAATGGAAAAGGCATGCGTATTAATGAAAGGGTACTTCACCCAAGTATATATATCGGGGCCCTCAATTGTAATATATCATCTCATATATAATATTTACTTACAACAACCTCTCATCAAGTTCGCTAAGTCTTGTTGAGAGTTTCAGTGTGTAATTATTCTATGATAACAATAACATTTAAATCATAAGACAATAATTATCAGATCTAAAAATTAGAAAATTCAACATGGTATCAAAGCTAAACTCATATTCTCAACATCCTTTCCTATTGAGCCCCATTCTTTGTTCTTTATCTGCTACTAAGTCTTTTCCGAAACAAGTTAGAAGCTTTCAGTGCCAGATCTGATAGATCTGCTTTAGATCTTTTATTTTTTGCAATTATACGGTCGTGGTCACGAGTGACTTGTGCACACAGATCAACCACATTCCCTTTGGTTGTGATTTTCCTAATTATAGGGTGTGACCACCTTAAGGATTTCACTACATAGTGCAACCAACTCTTTTGGTTACTCTTTGTTTCCCTTCCAACTGCGACTAGTCGCATTGTGATAACTAATAGAGCTGCTATAGACTTCGCAACAATGATTGGTGTTCAAGAGGTAGGTCTATACACATTGTTGGGACGACTAGCATAGGCATTGGTACATGACAACATCAGTTTGTGTGAGCTATGGCATCATGAATTTTCACACTTACATTACAGGGCTTTACCAACATTGAAGAGGATGGTCAGAGGACTTCCAAAGATTTAGGTAGAGCATGATGGTATTTAAAGAGGATGTTCACTTGGAAATATTGCGAAGGGATATTTTTCGAGCAATGAAAATGGGTCCAAGGGGATATTGGATCTATTACATTTAGATGTATGTGGACCTATGACAATTGCATCTTTGGGTGGATTCTTGTACTATGTGATATTCATTGATGATTTCTCCCAGAAGACATGGATCTTCTTCATGAAGAACAAGGATGAAGTCTTCAGTAGATTCTAAGATTTCAGGGCTCAGGTAGAGAACCTGACAGAGAATAAGATCGAGGTGATGAGGTTAGATAACGGAGGAGAGTACACTTCTAGGGACTTCAATGATTTCTACAAGGAGGTAGGGATCAAGAGGGATTTGACTATTTCTTACAACTCACAACATAATGGGGTTGCAGGGAGGAAGAACAGGTCCATTTAGAGGCTTCCAAAGCCATGATTTATTATTGGGATTTACCTATGTTCTTATGAGGAGAGGCATTTGGTACAAAAATGTACGTCTAGAACAAGAGTCCTCATTAGATCTTGGGGTACAAGACTTTTGAGGAGGCTTTCAAAAGTGTGAAACGAGAGGTTAGTCATTTGAGGATCTTTGGTTGTCTTGTTTACATTCATGTGCCCAAGGAGAAAAGGATGAAGTTGGATCCTTCTGGGGAGAGGGCGACGTTTGTTGGATACATGATGAGCTTGGGATTCATCAAGAATGAAGTAGATCCCAACCTTTACTACAAGGTTTTTGATGGCGATCCTTTGATCTTGGTGTTATATGTTGATGACTTGTTCCTTATGGGAGTAGACCGACTCATCAATTAGTGCAAAAGGGAGTTGGACTATGAGTTCAAGATGAAGGATCTTGAATTGATGCATTATTTCTTGGGATTGGAGGTTTGGAAGAAATCGGGTGAGATATTCCTCAGACAAGGGAAGAAAACAATTGAGATCTTGAGAATATTCGATTTGTTGGATTGCAAGTCCATGGATACATCTATGATGATGAATATGAATAAGCTAAGTGATTCCACTTCAGATTTAGATCTGGTGGATCCCACTATGTACAAGAAGTTGATTGGATCCTTGATATACATGGTTAACACCATGCCAAATATTTGCTTTGCAGTGAACACCCTAATCTAGTTCATGGTTGAACCGAGGCACTTCCATTGGGTTGTAGAAAAACATGTGTTGAGGTACCTGCATGGTACAGTTGGATATGGTATGAGATATGACTCAGGTGATGAAGTGAGGTTGAAGGGATACATTGATTTTGACTGGGAAGGGAGTGTAGTGGATAGAAAGAGAACCTCAAGGTGTTGCTTCATCTTAGGATAAGCTATGATATCCTGGTTTAGAAGGAAGAAGAATTCTGTAGCACTTAGTACAACAAAAGCATAGTATATCACAAGCAATGTCACAAGTCACGAAGCAATATGGCTTCAGAAAATACTTTTAGGACTATTTTATCAAGAGCTAGAGACGACCTTAATAAATTGTGATAATCAAAGTTGTGTCAATCTTTCAGAAAATCCAACATTTCATGACAAGTTGAAGCACATTGAGATAAAATATCACCTCATGTGAAACATGGTATAGAAGGGACTAGTAAATCTCCAATACATATCCAAAGATGAGAAAATTGAAGACATTCTCACCAAGCCTCTGTCTAATAAAAAGTTTGTATACTTCAGAGATAAGCTTGGAGTGATGCATAATGTCTCCCTCACTGAGAGGGAGTGTTGATGTTTCTCCAGTTAGCAACAACAGACATACATTCTCCCAGATTGGTCATGCTGACTTGACCAAGGGAAATGACTCATTCACTCACACAACTTTGCTAGTGGTGAATGGCCCAGGTGTAGTATTTTCTCCTAATGAGGATTAGATAGACTCTAGGTGCTCTCACATTGCCTACCCCAGGATGGAGTGATCTATACTAATTAGACGTGCATGTGAGGAAATGATCATCAACATAAATATAATATATAAATAATATATTTATAATATAATGTACAAATATAAATAATCAATAATTAATAATTAATAATAAATTAATTAATGGAAAGACAATAATGGAAAATGCATGTGCATTACTGAAAGGGAACTCCACCTAAGTATATATATTGAGGCCCTCAATTGTAATATATAATCTCAATTATAATATAAATTCTCATCAAGTTCACCAAGTCTTGTTGAGATTTTCGGTGTGTAATTATTCTATGATAACAATAGCATTTACATCATAATAAAATGATTATCAGATCTGAAAATCAAAAAATTCAACACGCGGTTTCTCCCATGATTTTTTTTCTTCCATGACACACATTGTATCGCTAACATTTTTTTCTTCATCGATACTCCCTATATTGGCCACACTTTTTTTTTCTTTATCAATACTTCTTGTACCGTCCACAAAAAATATTTTTATTTGCTGATACTCTCTGTATCGACCACAAAAATCTTTTTCTTCGTCGATATTCCCTATATTGGCTACACCAGTATTTTTTCTTGGCAATACACTGTATCACCAAGATATTTCTGACATTTAGTTTTTTTCTGAATTTGATCTCACAAACATCAAAGAAACAAGAAACTTGGCTCTCTCAACCAAGTTTGACCACTTAATGGCCAAATTGACCTCTATAACAATAACCCTAATACAAAAACAAAAGTCATGGATTTTGACCCCAATTTACTCATGCTAGGTGAAATCGATTTTCACCCAAATCCACACAGGATGTAACTTCGTTTCTTTGTAGCCGACTCTTGCAGGCCCGATGTTACAATCTAAGATTTGATACCACATGTAGAAAACCCCATTCTTATAAAAAATTGAAATTCCTTGATCCAATAAAATTAAATCCATGAATGCAACCATTCAACAAACATAACTTTTAATAAACATTTTCACAGTAAAAATAAACATAGTAAAATATAACAAAAAAATTATCTTTTAATGGGAGAAATGACTAGCTTTATATGAAGGACATTCCTTCCAACCATAGGCTTGTTGTTCCATTACTCTCAACAACAAATCACCCCCAATCTACTCTCAACATCAAGTCATCCCCAAGCCAAGAATATGAGTCCACAAGGAGGTCTGTCCCTTTTGGTTGTCCACTGTCCACATACAACAACCCAAAACCTAGGTTTCTAACTCCAACAACAATTCCAATCCACCAACTCTCTTTCCCCTCAACCTGAACAACCCAAGAAATGAGACCCCCTTCTCTTCCATGTAGTCTCTCGAGCTATCCCACTTCCCTCTAGGGATCCAACAAAAGGTTGGCTAGGAAATCTCACAGCCCAGGACTCCAGAAATCTTAGCTATAACTATGGAGTGATCACAACAACCTTATCAAGGCTCTTAAGCAATTTACTCAACAAGAAATACTCATGCACACAACCTACATTATAAGCACACAACCTTATTTTCCAACATAAAACCCAACCCCTCTCATGGTTGGGTCTCTTTCCCAACACCAAGCTCTCCCTTGCTATCCAAAAAATTGCTTCCAAAAACTATTCTCAATACCCACTTGAATTTCCTTTTCTTTCATGCAAGATTTAACTCTCACATTTCCCAAAAAGTGGTTGTACTCAACCCATACTATCATAAATTAGTGAGATGAAATTTCCCACCAACCACTTTTGCATGCATTCAATAATTGTTTTGATAATTCAAAGGAGGTAAACTTTAATATTATAGTGGCTTGGGTTATTAGGCATGTGGAACATTGACCCCCTTTAGCCCCCTCTCTTGTGGAATCATAGCCGCTCAACATTACCATCCCTCTTGTATCACAAGCATCAATTTATTTTTATTAATGATTTCGATGTACAATTTACATAGCTCATCCCTTGGCCATATTAATCAGTACAAGCTCCTCGACCGAACACATATTGACTCACTGGCCTAGTTAATATTGGTATATTTACATTACAATTTACAAGGATTGAAACTAGGAATGTTACACATTTATTCTTTGATATCAATAGTATCTAAGGCTTCTTCAACAACTTTATTCATTTTCACATTCTTAACATCATTAAGAAGTTCTTGATTATGCTTACACAACCTTTTGATTTCTTCATCTTTTTTTCTTTTTTAAAAAATTCTTCCCTTGACTCATCCTTTTCCCACTTTCCTTTGCTAGTATTTTCTTGTTTTTAATATGTTAACGTCCTTAATGAGTGTTTCATTAAGGTCTCATATCTTTGAAAACTCATCACCCTTCTTCTTCTTCTTCTTGTTTTTCGAGGAAAACACTCCCGAGGAAACCCACCAGACACTTCCCTCATTTTGAGGATGGTACCCAGGGTAAATTAGTTTTTGTAGAAAGTCTAAGCTTTTTCAATAGTGTAATCATTTAAGATATCAACATGTCACTTGTGGTAATTGAACCTTGGTGGGGGGGAAAACCCCTCAGCATAAACCACTCGAGCTAAACCCAATTGACGCATCACCCTTCCTCTTGATTTCTTCATCTCTCTTTTTTAATTCTTCACTTGACCCTTCCTTTTCTTGCCTTAATAACTTAGCCCGCTTCATCAATACTTTATTAATGGAATGATTTTCTTGTACCAACTTGAAACATTTCATAGATCTTTAGGTTGGTATATGGTCAGGAAGCTGTAATTCCTATGGAATATATTGTACCTAACTTAAGGATTGCTGCATTCACATAAATGAAAGACTCTGGCACAATTGAGGATAGGTTGTTATCATGCCCTCCTCTTGACACTCCAACGCTTCTCCTCCTTTGAAAGGCGTTTCTACAAGCAATCAACTTGGTGAAAGGATGACCAAAAGGCACTCCATAGTAGGTTGGATCCACTGAGGGAGACATAAAGAAATATGTGAGTTATATATTTCAATCTAACTATCTTCCAAGCATCAAATATATGATGGAAAACTAATGAGGAAAGGAGAAGCAACCCTTGGGGGAACTTAAACTTTCATCTTCATCTCCATTGAATTTAGGTATTCTCTTTAGTTCTAACTTGGGATCTAATTAAAACCCTCAAATTACAACCCTAATATATTAGAAATGATGATACCAATTAGTTATTATGCATTTTTCCAACATATTCTCTCATGTTTTCTCTTTCCAACATCTTTTCAATCACCTCAATCGAGCATCCCAATCAAAATTTATGCTAATTTAAAGTTAACATACCTTTTAAAACCCTGCTTTGGAGACTATCTTGCTAAAAACATTCCACCTAAGGTAACTCTAAAATTTTAGCACCTATAAGTCTTCTCTACAATGTCATAAGTTTGAACAAATCTATATATTCCAAGAGTGTTATAGCTCAAAATGCCACTATCATGCATTTTTTACTTTGGAATTCTTACTTACACATCCACCAACCACTTTTACTGAGATTCCTCTTTAAAAACAAATTTTTACATGGTGTATACGCCATGCTACATATGCAGCGCACGTACATATGCTAGTTGCATTCTTGACAACCCTCGTATAATCTAAAAAATTGCAAAAATTAAAAAGTTCTGCACTTTCGGGTGGAGTTTACGGGCTATGTCAGGTTGCACAACCATATTACCTCCTGTAGACCTTCTAACAGCCAATTAAGCATATTTCATCTACATAAAAGGGGCCTGTTGTCCCCTGGTTATGGATCAAGGAAGAAATTGAAGAAAAAGGAAGAGAAAAGACAAAGTATGAACTGTGCGAAAGGCACTTTGACTGAGAATGGGTCGAAGTGGTCAAAGAAGCATAAAAGAAGGATCAAAGTAAGGGAAAGTGAGCCGTTGAATGAGAAGATCGAGGAAGACAAATCAATAAAGAAGATGGATCGTGGACAAATCAACAAGCGGAAAAAGATGTCAATGAGTGCTTTTGAGCACCTCACAGAAAAGAAGGAAAGATAGGCCGGCGAAGCCCTGAAAACGCGGGTCAAGTTGAATTAGGGTTTTAGACACCTAGGGTTTAAGAATTTAGGGTTTTGACACTTAGGCTTCGGTCTAAGGTTGTCCAAGAGTCATTGTAATGTATAAATAAAGATCTAGATGAGAGAAGAGGGGTTGGTGGTTCATCATTGTGGGTTAAGAGAGTGATTATTGTTGATTGCATGAGAGAAGTATTGCGTGTGAGTGTGTTCTTGGATTGTAATATCTTTAGTTGGGTGCGAATATCAACCCTACAACTGGGTTCACAGGGAGGGGAGAAAAAGAGAGAGGAGGAGAGAAGAGATCTACAACTAAGTGTGCAGAACGAACTGTATGTTTCCATTTAATATATCAAGAAACACAATTTTATGGATGTAGCCCTAGGGAGAGGGTGAACCACACAAATATTGTTGTCCTCAGTGGTTGATGTTGCGTTCTTTGCTTTCTGTTATTCTGTTATTTCATTATTGTGCTAGATCTGAGATAT
This sequence comes from Picea sitchensis, assembly GCA_010110895.2. Classification (NCBI taxonomy): domain Eukaryota; kingdom Viridiplantae; phylum Streptophyta; class Pinopsida; order Pinales; family Pinaceae; genus Picea; species Picea sitchensis. The sequence continues at coordinate 17,955 of SNQJ01S0001405.1, read as the reverse complement.
AACTGTGCAAAGTAGGCTTAGATTGGTAAAGAGTAACTAGCTCTCTGTGTTGTTTTGGATCCACTTTTCATTTCCTCTAGTTGTAGACATCTGTGTCCTACACCCCCCTATTGCTACTCTAGGTGAGACTGCATCTGCTTCGTAGGTGTTTCCAAAAGGGCCAGTAGTTAGGGCTTGTTGGTGCGCTCTTAGAGTTGAACCCCGGGGAAGAGAAGATCGAAGAACCTCGCCGAGAAGAATCAGAAACTTCGGGAACTACATTGACTATCGAAGTAAGTACTATTACTCCTCCTGTTGTTTTACCACCGTTAAGTAACTAGAGTAGTTAGAGTTACCAGAGCACTCAGAGCACTGTTACCAACAGTTCAATACATACTCAGTCAAGAAACCTAGGAAGATCTATGGTAGATGAAATGAGGCTACCTATCTTTAGAGGAGATGGATTTGAAGATCCTGATCAACACTGGTTTTTATGCGAAGATGTATGGAGTATCAAGAAAGTTAGTGATGAAGCTGTTAAGAGAGATGAATTTAGTACTAACTTGAGAGATCGCGCACTGAGCTGGTATATGAAGTTTGTTAAAGGGATTGTACAACCTAAACCTATGAACAATATCAAGACTGCATTGAGTGAAGAATTCGAGAAACCCAAGTCAGAGTCACAGTGCATTACAAAACTAAAAGAAATCAAGCAGAGAGTAGCTGAACCTGTTTGGGAGTTTGATCATAGTTTTAAGACCTTGACAGGCCGTTTGAGTTTTTAGATCCCAGATGAGTAGAACAAGGAATGGTTCATTGCTTCCCTCCTACCACACATCAGAGTTCCTCTGATGTAACAGAAGGTCACTTCGCAGGTTGAGGTGTTGGAGATCGCCATGCAACTAGAATCAACCCCTATGGGAGAATCCATCTCAGGTAAGAGTCAAATTTTGAGTCAACTAACTAGCTTATCTATGCAGGTTGAAGATATGAAGAAAGAAAAGGGAAAAGATAAAAGAGAATACATCCAGTGTATCAGATGTAAATCAGAAGGCCATGATAAGGAGTATTGTCCCCTATTTCATGAGTACTTGGCCTCTGGAGCTCTGATCCCTTTGAAGTAGGTTACTCTACCCTGTTGCGAGGTATGTAGAAATAGACATCACCCTAGTGAATGCTATTACATGGAAAAATATGTCCAGACACCTACCAATATTTACTGCACATTCTGTAAATATGTGGGGCATGATGAGAAGGATTATAGGGCTTATGACCTCTTGCATGAAAGGTCAAGATATACATATAGGATTCAAGGAGAATTACAATATGAGGGAAATTATACACAGTTTAACTCTCCAGGAAGAGGAAACTTCAACCCTCGCGGTGGATTCAGAGGAAGAGGATGAGGAGGAGGCATGGGTCGAGGTCGAGGTCAGATCATTTTTTATAACTGTTCCCAACCAGGTCATTTGGAAAGGCACTGTTAGAACCCTTGTACCACTTGCAGCTACCACAATTCATTTGAACATGTCATTGAGGATTGTCCCGTGTTGTTAGCTAAACATCAGGAGAGACGAGGAGGAAACCAACAAGTATAACTAATATTAGCAGAACCTCGTGAGGAGGATCCTAGAGTCATTGTTATCACTAGAGGAGGCGTTGTTACAGGAGAAGATAGAGTGACCCCATGAACGACTACAAAAGAATCAAGGGTTAGAAGAGATGCAGAGAATACACAAGTGTTTGATCCAAGGAAACAAAAGAAGACGTTTGAAGAGGCAAGAAGAGAATTTGGAAGAGATCAGGATTCTTCATAAAATACATAGACATAAGTGAGATAATGTGGAATGCCTCTGGCATTCGATCAGTCAACTTCGCTTGGAGATGGAAAAGAGGTAAGCAAGCTTGTCAGTTTATTATATACGTTCATTGAGTTGATTAATGATGAAAAAGTTGTGCAATAACTACAAAACTTGATCAGACAGTATGAGATAGGAAGGGTAGATCCTCTACTGAATAAAGCTTTACATCAAGTATCTAGGAAGAGAAGGACAAACAAGGAACTACACCTTAATGATTAGATTGGAGACTACAACATAGATTATTTGGTCCTTGATTTAGGATCATAAGTCAATGTTATGACGAAGTAGACTTGGGCATTGATGGGAAAGCCTAACTTTATTTACTCTCCTATCAGGCTTAGGATGGATAATTAGCAGGTAGTAAGCCCCTTTGGAAGACTGGAGCATGTCCCTATGGACATCGATGGGGTAAGGATGTTTGCAGACTTCGAGGTAATTGAGATAGTTGATGATAGTTGTCCTTATCCTGCGTTGTTAGGAATTGATTGGGATTTCAACAATTCCACTGTTGTTGACTTAAAGAAAATAAGAATGACATTTGAAGGTGATGGCCTTAGGGTCAATGCACCTCTTGATCCTAATGAAGGTCGCAGATACATAGAACCCATCAGAGAAGAAGACCGCATATATGAGCTAGAGAATATATATAAATTGATAGCAAGGTAGTAATATTACATTAATCCTACGACATATGGGAATTTAAGATCGCGAAGTGACAATGCATGCTCATCATATTCAGAAGAAGCATTGGAGAACTACCAGAACAAAATGTATGAATTTTCTTCATGGAGGTGTGCCAGATTGACTAGGGAAGTTCGCTGGATTGGCACATAAGTAAGTAATCTTCCCACATTTGATGGTTTAAATCATTCAAAAATTTTCTTATTGGAATTTGAATAAATTGTACCAGTACAACAATGATTGTTGGCACTGGATGAAGCCTTCAAAGCAACACCAATGAGATGGTGTGGAACACACAAGAAGAACATCCTAGACTGGGTGCAATGTCACACTTTGATGATAGCACGGTTTTTAAACCAAGTCGACAGGTGCGAAGTTCGATACACAAGTCAAATCTGTCTGAAGGACCATGTGCAAAGATGTGAGGATGCCTGGAGCCACATTCCTCAGGAGTAGTGGGTGCATAAATTCATTAACACTTTGGACACAATGCCTATCAATTGGTATCTTCAAGCAGAACTGCACCTCACCACTACAAATTGGCACGATATGACTCATAACTTTCTAGTTACATTTTTATTTGAAAGTCAACACCCCACAGTAGATCAGGCTTTACAAGTTGTAAGACAAAAAGTCTTTGAGGAGGCAACTAACCTCCCTTTGGAGCAAGAAGAGGATGAATGGACTGCACCTCTTCAGAAAGTGCAAGGTTGTTACAATATCAATGCTGATGAAGATGCCGATATTAGGAATGTGAACATCATAGAAACTGAAGGGCATAGAGACATATAAGGGATAGGGTTGAACTACCTTTCATTGGACAACCAATCAAAATAAAGAAAATTAATATTGGAACAGAGCAAGCACCTAAGATGGCAAACATTGGAAATTATTGGGATGATACCACTATTGATAGAATCACAGAATTGCTGCATGAATATAAAGACTTGTTTCCAACCAAGTTCACCAACATGAAGGGCATTAAAGGGACCATGTGATAAATGAAGATCTCCTTAAAACTAGATGCAAGGCTAGTTAAACAGAGCCTACAGATTGAATCCCAAATATAATCAAAAAGTCAAGATTGAATTAGACAGAATGTTGGAAGCAGGAATCATAGAACCTATTGAAGAATCATAATGGATTAGCACTATGGTGGTCCAACATAAGAAGACAGGAGAGATTAGAATCTGTGTAGATTTAAGGAATTGAATTACGCCTGCTTACATGATCCATTCCCTACTTCATTTACCGATGAAGTGTTAGATAATGTGGGAGGACATGAAGTTTACTCCTTCATAGATGGATTTTCAGGTTATCACCAGATCATGATTACTAAGAAAGATCACCATGAGACCACATTTGCAACAAAATGGGGTTCTTTCTAGTACACAATGATGCCTTTCGGATTGAAGAATGCACCAACCATATTTTTTAGGGTGGTGGTCAAAGCATTCAAGGAATTTTACATAAATTTTTGGAAGCATATTTTGATGATTTGATTGTTTTTAGCTTATTGAAAAATCATATTGAATGTTTAAGACTAACGTTGGATAAGTGCAGGCAATGTTAGATTACCCTGAACCTGAAGAAATGTATCTTCTTTTCACCCTTTGGAGTGCTGATATGCCATATTGTGTGTAAGCATGGGATGTTGGTAGATCCTTCCAAGATTGCCATCATTATTGATCTGCCCCTTCCTACTTCGGTTAGACAGTTGCACACTTCCCTGTGACATACTGGATACTACAAAAATTTCATCAAGGGATATGCATAGATAACAACACCCATAGAAAATATTTTAAAGAAAGATTGTTAATTTCAATGGTCAGAGGAATGTCCGCGGAGCTTCGACACACTGAAACAAAAAATGGTCACTGCGCCTATTCTGGTTTTCCCAGATTGGAGTAAGGAATTCCATGTGCATGTCGATGCATCATCTATTGCATTAGGAGCAGTGTTAGCACAACTAGGAGTAGGAGATATTTACCACCCATTATCCTTTGCTAGCAGGAAGCTCTCTATAGCTGAGATAAATTACACTACCACTGAGAGAGAAGGTTTAGCCATGGTGTACGCACTGCAGAAGTTTCAACACTACTTGTTGGGTGGACATTTTAAGATGTTCACTGATCACTCTGCATTGAAATTCCTAGTCAACAAGCCAGTGTTGGGGGGAAGAATATGCAGGTGGCTACTGTTATTCCAAGAATATGATTTTGAGATTGTGGTCATGCCAGGGAGAATGAACAAGGGACTTGGCAAATTGTCTAGGTTAGAACATGGATATGAACCTACCAATTTGGAGGATACACTACCAGATGCCCAATTGCTGGCCATCATAAATGTTGATGATCACTTCACTGAGATAGTCCAGTTCCTATCAACAGGAATGGCACCTCGCAAATATACAATCATTCAGAAGAAACATCCGATAGTTCATGCTACATATTTTTCACTTATTGCTAGACAACTATATAATATGGGACCAGATGACATCTTGAGGAGATGTGTTATGGAGGCAGAACAAACACTAATTCTAGCTGAAGCACATGAAGGCATCGCAGGAGGAAATTATGCAGGAAAAGCAACAACGCAGAAGGTTCTTAGAGCTGGCCTCTGGTGGCCCACTTTACACAAAGATGCTAAGGAATACTACAAAGTTTGTGATGTATGCCAACGAGTTGGGAAAACTTCCAGAAGAGATGAGATGCCTTTAGCACCGCAACTAACTTTACAGGAATTTGAGAAATGAGCTATTGATTTATTGGGACCTATTAACCCACCAGGAAGGTGCACAAGAGCGAGATACATTATAATTGCAATAGAGTATTTGACCAGATGGGCAGAAGCAAGAGAAATTAAGGACTACAGTGCAATTACAGTTGCATGGTTCATATTTGATGATATCATAACCCGATTTGGATGCCCGAAGATCCTAATGAGTGATCAAGGCACACACTTCATCAACAGAACCATTGAAGCCTTGACTTAGGAATTTGAAGTTCATCATCAGAAAAGCACACCATACCACCCAAAAGCGAATGGTACAGTCGAAACTTTCAATAAAATCTTGGAGACCGTGCTGACGAAGATTTGCAGTGTGAACAGGGATGGTTGGGATTTGAGAGTACCAACAATCTTATGGGCTTATCGAACTACTTGCAAGAAGCTGCCAATGTAGACCCCCTTTAAGCTAGCTTATGGCCTGGAAGTAGTGGTACCTATGGAATATTTGGTTCCTAGTTTAAGAATTGCAGCATTCACAGATATGGACGACACTGGCACTTTTCAAAACAGGCTTGCGCAGTTAGTGGAACTAGAAGAAGACAATTTTATTACAGGATTTCATCAGCAGGTACAAAAGGAACGAGAGAAGGTCTACCATGACAGGCATATAAAGAGGAAAGCATTCAAACAAGGAGATTTGGTGCTGGTATACGCCAAAAAGTTCATGAAGCATCCAGGGAAGTCCAGGACACATTGGCTTGGGCCATATGAGGTTGCCTACGTTACAGAAGGTGGAGTTGCGCAGTTGAAGAGCTTGAGTGGAGAATGGAAGGAAGGTTTAGTCAATGGGAGCCGATTGAAATTGTATTATGATGACCAACTGCCTCGCAGATCTCAGTAAAAGCATAAGAAGAAGGGTCTAGGTACCAGGTGCAATTGAAACTGGGTACCAGACATGAAAAAGATAGTATGCACATGACAGGGAAGTAAAGAACAAAAAACACAAGTTGCTCCGTGCAATCTAAAGTCGAAGTAGAACAGAAGGTCCAATCCTGTAGTGACTCGAGACAAGTCACAGGTGAGTGTTGGTGGCCTATTGTCCACTGGTTATGGATGAAGGAAGAAATTTAAGAAAAAGGAAGGGAAAAGACGAAGTACGAACTGTGCGGAAGACACATTGACTGAGAATGGGTCGAAGTGGTCAAAGAAGCAGAAAAGAAGGAGAAAAATAAGGGAACGTTAGTCATTGAATGAGAAGATCGAGGAAGACAGATCAACAAAGAATATGGATCGTGGACAACTTAGCAAGCAGAAAAAGACGTCAACGAGTGCTTTTGAGCACCCCATGGGAAAGAAGGAAAGACAGGTTGGCAAAGCCTTGAAAACACGGGTCAAGTTGACTTAGGGTTTTAGACACCTAGGGTTTAAGAATTTAGGGTTTTGACACTTAGGCTTCGATCTAAGGTTGTCCAAGAGTCATTGTAATGTATAAATAAAGATCTAGATGAGAGAAGAGGGGTTTGTGGTTCATCATTGTGGGTTAAGAGAATGATTATTGTTGATTGCGTGAGAGAATTATTGTGTGTGAGCGTGTTCTTGGATTGTAATATCTTCATCTTGGTGAAAAGATCAACTCTACAACTAGGTGTGTAGGGAGGGGAGAAAAAGAGAGAGAGACGGAGAGAAGAGATTTGCATCTAAGTGTGCAGAAAGCACTATATGTTTCCATTTAATATATCAAGAAATACAGTTCTGTGGACGTAGCCCTAGGGAGAGGGTAAACCACGTAAATATTGTTGTCCTCTGTGGTTGATGTTGCGTTCTTTGATTTCTATTATTCTGTTATTGCATTATTGTTCTAGATATGAGATATAACTGTGCGAAGTAGGATTAAGTTGGTAAAGAATAACTAGCTCTCTGTGTGTTGTTTTGGATCCACTTTGCATTTCCTCTAGTTGTAGACATCTGTGTCCTGCAACCCCTTATTTCTACTTCAGGTGAGACTGCATCTGCTTCGTAGGTGTTGCCGAAAGGGCCAATAGTTAGGGCTTGTTGGTGCGTTGTTAGAGTTGAACCCTGGGTCTACCCCTGTGTCAACAGGGCCCTAGGGGGTCATTTGGATAGATGAAAGAAGAGGCAAGTGAACTTTGCCAAATTTTCTCCCTTGCATTCCAAGGATTTTGCATCCTACTCTGAGTTTCATCCTCAACATTCCCTTCAAGTCATCCTCCTTATACAATCCATCCTTTTCCCCTATATTGGCATGTTGGTTGTGAGGATAACATATTGGGAATAATGCACTTGGAGCCAATTTAGAGGAACCCAGGCGAGGTTCGTGGAGTGATGTCGACAAGATTAAGGTTGTAACTTCCAATATTGTTATCAATAAAAGATAAACTTCTTGTCCCATATATTTACGTCTTTATGTTTATGTTTATGAATGTTTTTCATGAATATATAACCCTTTATATGATCTTGGTAGTTATGCATATGCTGTCATAGTTTGTTCTGTGAAGTTTTTTCAGGCCATCTTTGGGAGGAGGCCTACAAGTTTGGAACAGACAACAACAAGAAGGGATCTACGACGGGTGAAAGGGATTAAGGCACACATTTCAATCTTCTCTCCCTTCCCTTAATAAATGTTAGGTCTTGTTGGATTTGGGTAAAGTAGAAGAATTTCTATCTTTTAAGGTGTCAAGGTTCTGCCTAGTCGCTATACCCAGATTAGGGGGATTTTTCCCCATAGCAGAATTAGAGACTCTAATGGGGATTCTCTCTAGGGTCTTGTTAGGATATTTTTTTGGCTTGATTTCCTGTTATTTTCTATGCTTTCTGAGTCTGTAAGAGTCTCTAGTCACCTTCCAGGTGTTTCCATTTTTCCTGATCTGGATGATCACTCTAAAATTTATCTCTTTTTTGAGTTGGTTCAACACTATACACGCCCTTTTCTATGCCCTACATGCGTACATACATGAGAGAGAACTTGTACAGACTACCACGTGTCCAATTTTTTAGGTCTACTTCTGAAATTTCTATTTAAAATACTATTGTCTATAATTTATTCAATAAAACAAGTGGTACTCAATTTGGATCTTTCTAGAAGCAGATGTGACTATTTTACACATAACACCTATTTGAGAATAGTTTTAGGACTAATAAAATCCCTAACTTCCATAATATGTAACTTGACAAGTATAGTGAACCAAAATATGAATTTTTCACCATAGGCACTTCAATATGTCATCTCATTCTCCAAAACATTTAACTTTCTAAAACTTCCAAAAAAAATATTATAGTGAAAATTGCAAGATGAATCATTTGAAGGAGCCAAACCCAAGGATCACATGCTTTGAGACAAATGTTATGAGCCAAAACCTTAATATATCATAAGAAACTAGAGTACACACCATGTACACCAAATGTGAGTGTGGATCACAACTCTTAGATTTATAAGAGAGATGAGTTACACAATAACTCCTTACATAATAAGATAACCTTATCCAAATACCCCAATACATTCGTACATCCAAATCACATGCTCATATCAATAATGAATACATGACCCCTATATATACCAATTCAATCATTATACATGCAATCCCTTCATTAGGATGACCAATATTACATATACATTTACCCCATTATATACACATTTAACCTTAAATATACCCTATTGGGATCTTATCATATACATTTAATCCCATATATTCCCCCCTTGGGTCATAGTATTTTTCATTGACTTCACTTTTGCGCACTTTGTCAAGTAATTTGTACAAACTAATATGTGATCCCTTTTGTTATATAGTGGATCAATGGGCACTACAAAATCTAATCCCCATTTTTCAAATGACTCCATTGATACTTGTATTTGTAGTGTCATATCCTATTTTTTTGTAGGTGTCCCTATCCATGCAAATATAATCCACATGTTATATTTTTCATATATATATTTTTTTTCAGAATATCTGTGAAGTAAACTTCACGAAATTGCATGGGATTTTTCACCTCAAAAGGAAGGTGAGAGGCAATACTCCCCAAATTTGATTCTCACACAATGAAAATCATACAATGTCCTTGTGTAGTGTTGGCCAATAGTGGTTTGCATGAAGAGTTTTTTGTATCGTCTTTTTGGTTTCAAAGTGGCATCACATGGTTCATCATGGAAAGAATGTATAATATCATGTACTTTAGTTTCCTTGATGCAATGATGAAATATGTGGTATGGTCCAACTTAAATGAATAAGTATCCTTTTATCCATATATACGTGGTACTCTGTCTCACAATCTTGCAGAGTTCTTTGTATGAAAAATGCTGAGAATTTTTTTTTGTTGCTAGATAGTTTGCTATAAAAGAAAACCATGGGGTTTGCATTGAAATTGAAAATAGTTTCTCATCCGAAAAGGAATCACTAACAACCCCCTATTCAATATTGTTTGTTAGCATATATAAATTCTGCAACAACATTCTTCTTTCCAGGTTTATCAAATATGGTTAGGTCAAATTCTTGCACTAATATCAACCATCTAATTGTTATTCCATTAAAAACTATCTTTTTATTAAATATTTTATTTTTGAATGATTTTTATGTACAAATACTAGGTAACCAAAGATGTAAAGTCTAAACTCATTTTTTTTTTCTCTAACTATGTAATTTGGTTCTGCTCCCAAGAGATTTTTATGTATGCAGTAAATGGAAAATAGCTCTTTGAACTCATGCTATCCAAGAACTACTCCTAGTTCTCTATCATATGAATCAATGTGGATGTGGAATGGAATATTCCACTTAAGTCCTTGTAGGACAAGGGGTGATATTAATTTTTCTTTTATGGTGTAAAGCTCCCTTTGACATTTTGAGGACCAACATATTTCTACATTTTTGGATAGAAGAGTGATTAAAGGAGATATATTTTTACTAAGATCTTTGATAATTCTTCTGTATTAGTCTACATGGCCAAGGAATCTCCTTATAACATCTTTTTTTTTGTGAGGTGTTGGTATCTCATGAATGGTGGATACCTTGGTTAGGTATACTTCAATACCACTGGAAGAATATGATGTCCTACAACTATCATCTCATTCATGAATAGATTCATTGGATAGGTTCATTTCTTGGCAATGTTTAAGGGCATCAATTTTTTTTTGTGATTCATAGAATGCATTTCCATAAGAAATGAAATCATCCATGTCTATTTCCATTCTATCATGAACTAAATCTGAGAAAATGATCAAAATAACCCTTTGAAAGGTAGTAGGTGCATTACACAATGCAAATGGGAATATCTTATAGGAAAAAGTTCCCTAAGGGTGGGTGACTGTAGTTTTATATTGGTATTTTGGGTTGAATTGAATTTGATTGTACCCACCCCCGGATGGGGTGATAGTGCGGTCTACGCGGCAGTCGATGGAGGCGGGTGGCGGGCTACAGGACAGGGGGGCACGTGAAAGGCTCGTGCCTCCCCCCGGCGTTTAAATGCACCTTAAACTCGATACAAATGGGTTTTAATGCGCCCATTAACACAACTTCTCCTCCGTTTTGGCTTCATAGCATGCAGTTGATTACAATGTGGTTTCTTTGTTGCAGTTGGCCGCTAGCAGAGCTTGCTCTAAAGTGGCATTAAAATGAGCTCGGACCTGTATCCTCCACCCCTATCCGCTCCCGCAGTGTGCACCGTATCACTTCAGCCTACAACTTCTGTTGGACCATGACGCGCCCACGGGGGAGGCCATGGCGAGGCTCGACCTGGAAGCCTCGGTGTCCCTCCATCTCCCGCTCTGACTCATCCTCTTTGAGCTCATCCTCCCGCAGTCAGTCTGGCCATCTCTCAATTGCCTCTCGTCGCATGGTGCATGAGCATTCCAATTCGAGGGCGCTGGTGTCCCAAACTGTCAGTCCCCCCCCCTCATCGCCTTTGCGACCCTCCGGTGCTTCCCCATGCCCCTGAGCCTGACCCTCCACAAACCTCTCGAGGGGCTGGGCCTCTCCCTTGGGACTCTTTCACCTCTGCGCAGCTTTGGGATAGCCTGGCGGCTCTTTACGAATTGGTCTTTGGTATTCGCCAGGGCGTGGAAGACCTCAACTTCCGTCTCCAGGAAACGGATGTCAAGGTCGACCTCTTCCTTAGGACCCTCACCTCCCTGCAAGACTCCCTTGCCTCTAGACAGAATGAGGACTCTCCAATGCAGGAACCGAACGCACCAGAGGAAGCAGCTGCAGATGCGAAGAAGGAAGAAGATACAGGCGCAAACTCAGGCAGCAAAGTTGATAACACAGCGGACGACGGGGAGGGCGAAAAGAATTGGGCCGATCAGACCACTTACATAGAGGAGGAGCCCTGGCCAGGAGACCTCCAGCCCATGTGGCCCAATTTCTCTCCAAGTGTCTAGCATGTCAGTTATGTCGCAGGGTGTCAGGTGTCTTTCTGTCATTTTCCCTCCTGCTTTTGCGGAGTATATAGGAATAACTCTTATGTTTTTAATAGACAATAGTAATACTGAACAGTTTGGTGATTCTGGGAACATGGACTGGTTTCCCCTCTGTTGGGGCAGTCCTTTTTTTCTCAGTTTGAACATCTTGTATTTTGCTCTGTTATTATGCTTCTGAGAGGCACTTAATATATTTTACTTACAAAAAAAAAAATTTGATTGTACCCACTAAATCCATCTAGAAAAAAGTATTATTTCTTCTTGGATAAGACATCTAGCACTTGGTCAATGAATGGCAGGGTGGAAGTGATCCTTTCTAGAAAACTTATTAAGTTATCTATTGTCCACAAAAATTATCCACTTCTCTCCTTTTTTAGGAGCAATAACCAAAGGGGATACACACTCACTATCCAAGATAAGGTAAATGAAGTTTTTTTCTAAAAGTTTTGTAGTTTCATTTTAACTATGTCCTTGAGTGTAGAGTTCATCCTCCTCTATGGTTTCCTAATTGGAAATTAATCATCCTTGATGTAGATATGATGTTTACAAATATCAAAATGAATGTCTTTCATGTCATTGCAATCCCAAGCAAAGACAAAACTGTGTGTTTTGATGATGCCTAATAGTTGTTTTTCTTAGATAGGGTTAATTTTCTGTTGATTTTTAGAGTTTTGGCAAGAAGGATTTCCATTGTTTTGACTAATGTCTATTCTATTTCAATAGAAAGTAAATATTTCTAGTAGTTTTGATTTGTTTTTGATGTGTTTACTTTCTCTTCATCGCCCTCACTGTCACTATATTCCTAAATATGTATAGAACTAGGATATATATTTTGCATGTAGTTTGAAAGGAATGCATCCTCATTTGTTTCTTTTAATGTTAATGCAATGTCAATGGTAAGAATTGGGTGTATTGAATTTTCAAAATTGTCTTCATCTTATCCTTTCCCATTGACCATTTCCAATGGTCATATCCGTTGTTCTACACTCAATAAATGCATTTGTTGTAGCTAACCATGGTTTACCAAGTATCATGGGATATCCATTGAGTTTTTCCTCAATTTTTAGAACTACAAAGTCTATTTTATATTCCCATGAAGTGATTAAAACTATGACATCTTCTAACATTCCCTCTAAGATAACAATATACCTATCTGCAATCTAAAGGACAATGGGTGTGTGTCTCAATAATTCTCTTAAGTTTAACCTAAGCATAGTGTCCTTGATCATTACGTTGATTGCTTCTATTAAGGATTTTTGGATTAATAACTTATTGATGTATACATACACAATAGGGATGCCTAGATCAGAGTATTTGGGGGTAAATATTTTTCCTAACATGAAGTCAACAAACTACCATACAACATTTATGGCAGGGGTATCTTTTTTCTTCCTCCAATGTATCTTTATGCGTAATTTTATGGTGGTTTTGTTGTAAATGAGGACATCTTTGATAGCTTGAATAAGAGGTATTTTCACATAGGTTTTTTAGTCTCCCCTAGAAGTTCATTCAGAGTGAGTGTAAGATTTCTTTTGTTTTAAACTCTCTTGCTAAGGTAGTATTTTTTTTATATTACTACTAGTTTTTCTCTTAGATTTTTTGATCTTTAGGGAGTCTATATTCTGTTGGTTCAATGATGAGAGGAGGAAAAAGGGTTTCACCACTTTTCCTAAGCGAAGGCTTAACTCATTTAATTCCATTGAATTCGAATGTGTAGGTTGGATAGTTTGTCATTTTATTATTATAGACTGGTTGAACCTATCCATTGTTGGGGTTTGGTGTTGGCTGGGAAAACATTTGTGGTTGTTTAGAAGTCTTTTGTTAAAAAAATATATATATTTCCACATAGGTTGAATTCCTTAAGAAACCACTCACAAACAAATAAAAAATCAATGCACCAATGCATTTCATGGCTAAAACCATCAAAGAGGGAAATAGTCCATGACCCCAACCAACGTGACCACTTGAGGGAATATATTACTGAAAAATAAATAATTATACATATGAGTTTCTCACAATCAATCATTATAAAATGACCCTCCATGCTCTTTAATAGAGATCATGGACCAATTGGGTCTTTCCATAGACCAATATAGTTGTTAGTATTGAGGAGAATATGAACCATTGGATCACTTTATGTTTATAACATATTATGACTGTCATATTACATGAATAAAAATGCATACTAATGCACACTATGGGAACACACTAAAGAAACACACTTTACCTAAAGACACATTAGACCAAGTTGATATTAACTAACTCTGAAGTGTTTAAATATCCTAACACATGTTGGGTAGTGTTTTGTGTAGGAGGTGAGTTTTGTTGTCCTTGAGGTCTCCAAGACTGGGGAGGGTTAGAAAATTAGACCTGAGACTTCTATGAAGGCTAAAATGAAAAAGGTCGAGGTTGAGGAGGATACTACCATTGTTGAGGTAATTGATTTTTCACTTGCCAGTTTGACTAATTAGGGGGGGTACCTTGTTGGAATTGTTTTGGTGGTCCTTGCCTTCTTTGATTTATGAAGCAGGAATTGTTTTGGTGGTCCTTGCCTTCTTTGATTTATGAAGCAAAATTTCTCTACATTCTCCTCTACTCCTTGGTACACAATATTTAAGCTAGGTAGGGATGGAAATTGGATTGTTTGATGATTCTCTTCATATAGTTCACAAACTTCTATTGTTTTTAGTGGATACCCATTCCTGGCATGCTTTCTTGTGCATTTAAGGTAGGAAAAAGCTAGAGCCTTCTCAACCTTTTCCTGTTTCACTTTGATCCATATTGTATCTAATTTCATTGCTAGTAAATGTGGTATATTAGTATTAATGTCCTCCAACAAGGTCCCAATTTCAGACTTTGTGAGACTTGCTATAGCTTCCCTTGATGACTATGCAACACCACTTCTGTAGCCTCCATTATTTTTTCCTAATGCTCTAGAGTAATTCCTAAAAAAATGTTTTGTTTTCTCATATGATATCTGAAAGATATCACCATTTTAAATAAATTTAAAGGTTTCCATTAAGTCCTTTGTAACACCTATGAGGAATACCAGTTTAATGGATTTTGGATCCAATGTACTCACACCTATGAGGAGTACTAGTTTAAGGGATTTTGGATCCAATGTAAATATGCTATCTCTCTTGTAGCTAAGATGGGATATTTTTTCATAATCCTCTAAGGATTCATTTTCTTCTTGTACCATTCGAAATATCTCATCCACAGTGTCTTGGGATTGAAATAATATATGTAGTTTCTAATGAAAGTCTAGTTCATTTGATCCCATTTGTTGATATTTTTTCCATCAAAACTGGTGAACCACCTTAAAGCTACTTCAGTCATTGTGGAAGAGAAGTGTCTCATATTTTGGGCATTTTTTTGCAATTGTAAGTTCTACGGAGAACTTCAAACTCAAAGAGAAAATTATCTAGGGATTTAGTAGTTATCCCATGGAAATGGATAAGAATAACAAGATTTATGTTCTTCATTCTCATTTCCTCTTTATTTTCTTGAATTGGAGATTAAAAAACATTAGGCCTATTTTCATCTGCCATGATATTTAGGGATAGTTACTATTCTCAAGCTTTACCTCTTCACTCAGAGTGAAAAGGATTTATAAAAAAACCTGCAAGAAAGTGATCTCATTCTTTAGATTCTTCAACAAACTCTTCAATAATATACTAGATGTCTACTAAATTTACTTCACTAGGTTTCCTTAAAAAGTCTTCAAAATATTCTTCTTTTTTTGCTTAGCCACTGGTTCCTACTTAATCTGCACCAAAAATATGGGTCTTTGGTAAAAAGAATCCAAACTTATCCCTATATCGATGCATGCAAGTTATTTATGAATTTAATACGCATATTGTTTTTTTTTTAAATTCTTAACAAGATTTTTCAAATTATCCTAGTGAATTTTTTAACAACCTCCTTGGAAATGGTGTCAAAAAGTGTTGAGCTACAAAATTACAACAATACACACTAAATTTCATGGCTTACTTTAAATTGTAAACCTAGGGATCATGCAAACTTATGAGGTGTTGTGTAATATATATGCAAACTATAGAAGTATAATATAGTCCAACAATCCTAATGATGTTATAGCAAGATGAATGTGTTATGGATAGTTCATTCTACTTCACTTTCCATAGACTAAAGTAATGGTTTTAGCTTCCATATATCCTTGCAATTTGCTAGAAGTCAAATAAATATAGGACCACTTACTAGTATATGAAAGGATAATGATGCAGGAAAATCGTCAACCAAAGCCACATGGGATGACAACACATCGCTTAGCATGCGTTTTGAGTAAAATTTTAAATTTTGAAACATGGCGTATCCCAGAGAACTTCTGAGTAAAAGATGAATCAAAGAAGTTAATGGGAGGAGGTTGAACGATTGCGTCAAAACCAGAAGAGATCAGATCATCCTTTAGTTATTTCATTTTGGTGTGGATCTGAAGATTCACCTTAAATTGTTTGTCACAAACGTTTATGTAATAGGACTTAAGTAGCTGTAGAATTTAATTTCGATCAGGTAGGTAGTTGGAGGAAACCCGAAAGGACCTCTTGTATAAGTATGTGCATTGTATACCTGAATAAGGTTAGCTGTAGATTAGTAGGAGATAGTCGTTACTGAATGTAAGTTGTTATTAGGCTCTAGCCATTTTACATTTGAATGAATACAACATAGGGATATTGACCCAATGCAGGTTGTTGCTACTATTTATAGTTTCCCTGTTATTTCTTGTCTCTATGAATGAATGAGTTATGTTGTTGAACATATGACACTGTGAAGTATTGGGATAAGTTTCAAATCATTTCTCTTCATTGAGTTCATGCAAGGTGTGCATATCATCCGCAAGGAGTGCGTTGATGGATTCTGTTTCAACTCAGAAGATCATAAGAGATAGTGTGAAACTTCCATTGAAAAGAGTGCAAAGGGACTACTGCAAGGTGTGCATAGTCACCCGCAAGAAGTTAAGTCTTGCGTAGGAATCTGTTGCAGGCAGTGCACATATTGTAAGTTCGACTTGAAGATTTTCTAGGTCCTATCAAGTTTCCAATTGGTTCTATCTTTGACCTCAGGTTGGCTCTAATTTTCAACTGTCTTATGAAGGTTTTGTTGTTGATTTAGGACAACCAACAATTCATGAACTTCTTGTTTATTTGTTACGGTTACATTTGCAATTTAGGTGCTCTAGTATGTAGTTTTAGTCATCAAGGGTTAGCACATGCATACCAAAATAAATGCAACACACTTAGAGATATTTACAACTGAAAATAAGCATATCTAAAAGACTAACACACATAAATTTGTACACAGATATTTTTGGTCAACATGACCCTAGATAAAACCCCCCCAGGGAAAACCAATTTGGAATATATATCTATATATGAGGAGAAAGATGGTGGATTACAAGAAGTACAAAATATAGATGAACCTGATACAATAGAAAATTGATCCAAGCTGAAACACAATTCCAAATGAACCAAGTGTGCCCCTCATAAATGCTCCCAAATCCACTGAATCTGTTACAGATGCAAATTGTGAGCTCTGAATGGAAAACCCCTCTATAGTACTCTGATACTGGTGTGTGGCATCCCTCTAAAATTGATCCCACTGCAATCTAACAGGTGTAAGTCCTCCTCACTGCTGATGTTCCCTCCTCAACAAGTGCACCCTCCTCAATAATGGAAGCTCCTCAGTAAATAAACAAGGCTCCAAGCCTAATGCCTCTCTCCATGAAAGAGTGTGCCCAAGCTAGCCTCACCTAGTTCTTCAAACCTCATCTTCAAACTCTCTCTCAATCTCTCCAAGTGAGAATATGAGTGAATGAACTCTCCTTTTCCCTTTACACCCCTCTTGAACCTCCGTAAGGAAACCTAAGATATGGACGGCTGAGATCAACCCATCTCCCATCTAATAAAAGGTCGAGATCTCTCCAAAAAAATCTCACTCAATAACCCACTTTGGATTAAGTTCCCTAAGTTCACTTTATGTCTCTAATTCACCCACAAAGTGAATTAATAGTCATTTTAGGCATAAATGACAAAATTTCACTTTTGACTTAAAACTCCTAAGTCAAAGTGAAATTAGACACAAAGTACTAGGCACAAAGTACATAGTACATCCCACATGTGTTTAGGAGACACAGACACATGGGGAACTGTTAGAAAAACAGGACCGCGGAGCAATAAAATAAAACAAATGCAGAAACAAAACACAGAAGACACACAATACAAGAGAGACACAGATTTACGTGGTTCACCCAGTGTGGGCTAC
>SNQJ01S0001404.1:289357-309652 GCA_010110895.2 Picea sitchensis | reverse complement strand
TAAAAACAAAAAAGTGGAAACCTTATGTATCATAAAATTTAAACTATCAAAAAACCACCTAAAAAGGGAGGGGGTGCTACTGGTAGCACCATTTTTAAAAACGGGGTAAAAAACTTGACCCCCAAAAAACGAGAACTTTGTAGAGTTCTCGTTAAGTTGGTAACTATGTTAGGAAAGTGAGGCTACAAGGTAGCCTCTATCCAGTATGGCGCAGTGCACCTCGCTTTCCAACTCATAGTTGGCAATCTTGTCAAAAAGAATCACCCCACGCAGGTCATCGGGTTCGTGGTGGACCTCGCAGGAAAATGCGTGGAGGGGATGCAGAAGAATTGGGCAAGTCACCTCGTCAAGGAGCTTGAGAAAGACTGTCGCGGAGCGCAAGATCAGGGATACGAGTTCCACTTTAGTTGGCTACTTGTGTTGATTGCATTTGTCGCTTGGCAAATGCCCGAGGGAGCAACCTTCTCGGAGATTGAACCTTCGGAGTCGTTGGCCGCGAGGTTCTCAACCTTATGGTATACGAATGACATGTCGAAGCAATGGCAGTCGAATTTAGTGTTCCATGCCTACTATCAACAACTGAAGGTTTTCATTGAGTCGTTCTCGCGCATGACATCGCGCACCTTGCACCAGTACATACCACTAGCTAAGTTTCGCGTAGATCCGCATTTTATTTATATCACTGCGCACAGAGATAAGAGTAAGGAATAGTTATGGTCCTATTACAAGCTGGTCGACGAAGACATGGAACAAATCACAAAGGAATGGCCAGAGGAGTTCCTTATACCAGTTGATGATGCACAACTCTTCGACCCTGACATCATAGGAAGCCCCTTGGTCACCCGGTTCGAGCATGTAGGACAGTCAAGTGCAAAGAAGAAAAAGAAAAAGGAAGAAGTTCAGAACATAGAGATTGATGAGGAGGATAGTGCCTCAGAAGAAAATAGACCTGGCTCGCCCATAGGAGGAGGAGGAGACAAAGTAAATCAAGAAGTAGGAGGGGAAGGAGGAGAAAAGCAAGGAGAAGGCAAAGCTACACCGCCGAAGGATCTCCCTACCGAGACAGAAACACCGAAGAAGAGGAAGGTTTCTCCAAAGCAACCCTCGGCAAGAAAGAAGACCCGTGCCAATAAGCCCCAGCTAGAGGCTACACTCACAGAGGATGATATCGGTCTAGTCTGCAGAGCAATGGAGGACGCATCTGAAGATCTCTTGCAGAGATATGGAGAAAAGTAGTAAGAGTTGTATGTAAAGGTTGAGAAGGAGATGAAGGAGATACAAGAAGTTATTCGCTCGGTTCGTGTCGTCCCTACTATGCCTTCCTCGTCGGAGATTGCAGAATTGGGGGATGAGCCCACCCAATTGAGAAGATTAGCAGATGCAACAGAGGCTCGGCTTCAAAAAGTTCAAGAAGAAAAGGAAACGGATATAGAAGCCCTGAAGAAAGAGAAAGAAGAGATCTTGGAGAAATTACGAGTTGCGCGGTACTATGTAACCACTTATGAAAACAAGAAAGATGAGTTTTGGGTGATGCTCGAGGAAGACAAAGAAAAGATACAAAAAGAAAAGGACCAGTTTCTTGCAAAGCAGACTGTGTTCAAAGAAGCAGTGAACAAAGCACTTCGTTCTATGTCGGGCTTGGCACAGGAGGAACATGAATCAATTGAGGTTCAAGTGGTGAAGCTCTCTGAGGCCATCCAGCAGCTTCAAGCAAGGATAACGGACCTGGAAATCCAAGCAGTACCAAGCACCCTGCAAGAAGTGTGCGACCAGAGGGAGGAAGACGCTAAGAGCGTAGTAGGAAGTATCATATCCCTCACCTCAGAATGAAAACAGTTGAGCGATAGGAGCGCGCAGACTTATGAACACCTCACATAAGATCCAGATCTTAGGAAACTAGAAGCGCAGCTACAAGAGGCGCAACAACAGGCATTGTCAGTACAAGCGCAGATGAAGTTACTCATTGTAGTCGAGAGAATGAAGAGATCATAGGAATAGCGCGTGGTCGAGTAGAAAATTACGGCCATCGAGGGCAGAGTGATGGAAGTCACACAAAGGATACAATCGGTGTTGGATGAAACCTGCACAGTGTTTCAAGAGATCAAAGGACAAGGCTCGCAGCTAGACCAAGTGGTTGCGAAAGTGGAACAATGCCTGAAAGGGCTTGTTATAGAGAAAATGATCCAAGAGCTCGTTGAGCAAGAGGATCAGGTGAAGTAGCAAGTCGAGGCATCTCTAGTGAAGCTCGAGGCCTTTGAAGCAACGTTTCCCAGATCTGAGTGACTCAGGACAAGTCACAGGTGAGTGTTGGGGGCCTCTTGGCCCTTGACCAAGTTTTGAGGAAACATTGGTCAACTTTTACCACTTTTTGGACTTTGACGTAGTGATCGAGGAAGGAATGCCCAAGCAAAGCTGAGATTGTGGGATCTCACTTGATTTGTGGACCCAACAAGGGGTTCATTAGGGTTTTTGTATTAGGGTTTATGGGATATCGGCCCATGGGTTTACCCATGATTAGACCCTTTTGTAAGTGAATGTAAAAGTATAAATAAGTAAAGATTGTAAGGTAGAAGAAGCTTAGTGAAGGTCGATAGCTTACAAGGCTAAGTGAAAGTAGGTTTGGGTTGCTTAGTGCAATAGACTATGTATGTAAGGCTTTGTGCTTGATAGAGGAGTTGGCTTTGTGCGTTGACCTGATTTTGGGAAGGTGGATTTGGTGCTTAGTGCGCAGATCACCTGTCCAATATGAAGCTTGGCTCTGTGGCTTAGTGCACAAGAGAAGATGAATGTAAGATATTGAAGCCTAATAAAGAAGAAGAAGCATTTGGTGGACGTAGCCCTACACTGGGGTGAACCACGTATACCATGTGTTGATGGTTTGATTTTTTCTATGATGTTTATGTTGTGGATCTTCTTAGTGCATTGATTGTTATGTATAATAGATATATCTATGAATGTTTAGTGCTTTATTTATGTTGAATGTGCTTGATCTAACTTATGATGCTAAGTGTGAAGTATATGTTGTCATTGTTAATGTGTTAATCTGTACTTAGGGTTTGATCTGCGATGTGAGTAAGACTAATAGGTTGATGCATGTTGTTCCTAAGTACTATGTAGAAGCGTTATAATCACATATCTGTGTCCCAGCTCGGTTACAAACACCTGAGTCCTGTAACCCCCCCTGCCTCTACCTCGGGTTAGACTTCGCCTGTTTCGCAGGTGTTGCCGAAAGGGTTGGTAGTTAGGGTTTTTTTGGTGCGTTATTGAAATGTTGAACCCTGGGTCTACCCCTATGCCAACGGCACCCCATATTTTTCCAATGTTGGCTAGGCAAAAAATTTGTTGATACTCTGAGGGATTCAAACCCTTAACCTTCGGGAGGAGCCACGACTTCACGAAAGGGGGTGCACCATCGGGCTACGTGTGTGACTTGTTAAACTACGTGGAAATTCTTTTTTTTAAGTTTCGTTGGCGTGGTTTTTTGGGCTAAGCCAATTTCGGAGGGGTCAACACATATCACATGGCACTCACCACCCGACCAGGGCCCTAACTAAGAGTTGGAACAGTGGAGTGTGGGGTTATGTGGAGAGTTCAAGCCAGGACACATGGCCCATATGACTAGGATGTCTGGGGCTTGACCAGAGGACTAGGGCCAACGCCTAGCCCTCGGTCATATGGAAGAACCCACATGACCAGGGGCCTAGTAAAAATGGGTTGCGCCCACATTTTTTTGCAAATATGGGTTTTTCTCTATATTATATGGTTTTTGTTTTGTTTTTTATGCTGATTTTGGGAGATTTTTGCCTAAAACTGAGGATTTGGAGCCTAATTTGAGGCCAGATCTTTGGAGCAAGTTGGGATAGGATCACCAACTCAAATCCTATATAATTCAGAGGTTTTTTGACATACCAAGGAGGTTCATATTGGCAAAATGATGATGAGTTTGTGAAGCTTGAAGCCATTTTTATGCAGGGAAGCCATTGAGGAAGCAAACTTTGAAGGCCAATTCCGGGAGCTACGCTCAACCTTTTTCAATATCGTCGGTTGTGTTGAATTCTTGAGGTAGATAAAAACATAGACATACCAGTTTGTAATCATTTTGATACATTTCTGATGTACTTTTGAAGCATTCAAGTGGAATAAGAAAGCCTCCCCTACTGAGACAAAGGCCCAGAGACGTAGGCAATCTTGTCGAACTCCGTTAACAACCTTGTTGTTATGGTTTGTTGTTCTTTGTGCTTATATTATGATCTTCATTTCTTTATGATGGCTGCTATAATCTCTCATTAAGTTCTTCTTTTTTCCTTAATTCTTAAATTGGTAATTGAACACATGCTTAAAACTTAACCAAGTCTTTAAAGATCATTTTCGGATCAAGTGGTATCAGAGCAGGTTGACTGTTGGTTGTTTGAGTTTGCATGATTATCAAGGAAAATCTGAGTCATGGTGAAGGTGAGCTTGTAGAAGGGGATCCTGACATTGGATCAAGAAAGAGGACTTCTCAAAGTCAGGAGATGGCATCGGAAGAAGGAATGTCTCAGAACGAGATAGAGTTGCAAAATACTTTATGTGTCGTGTCTAAGATGGTAAAGTTCTTATATGAGGATTGTTTGGAATGGAAGAGGCCTTTCCAAGGGGAATCGTGAAAACAAGACAAACGTGAAGAAAGAGACGATCCTCCTAAGCCTCCTCCTTCACCTCCTTCTTCTCCATCATCTTCTTCTTCTTCAAGTACAAGTGAAACTTCAACCGCAAGAAAACATTCCCATAAACATAAACATGATATGCCTTTACTTAATCTTGATGTGAAATTTGAATTGCCCATGTATGATGGTGAAGTCAATCCTGAGAGGCTTCATAATTGGGTTAGACAGATGGAAGTTTATTGCAGTGTGCAAAAAATCAAAGATTAGGCAACACAAATCAAGTTGGCATCGCTTCGTCTTGCAGGCACATCACTCATCTGGTGGCATAGTAAGTTGCAAAATGGTACGTAGCAAGTTGGTAATGTATTTCCATCATGGTAAGATTTTGTTTTTTCACTTAGAAAGAAATTTTATCCTTTGGGTTATAAGGATAAGGATTTAATTGAATGGAAAAGTCTTAAACTAAGAAAAGAGAAAACAGTGCAAGAATACACAGATGAATTTCGTAAGATGGCATTAATGTTAAATATTCCATTATATACGCAAGAAAATCTTATGAAGTATATAGGAGGTTTACCTGCACATATTCGTAACACTGTATTTATGTTTGGACCTACTAATCTTGATGAGGTTTATGTTAAAGCAACATACATTGAAGCAGGGAAAATAGGAATTGGTGTATCATGGGAATCATCTTCAAGGAAAGAGGACAAAAGAAAGGGGAATGGAAAGAAAGCAAATTCAGTGACAGTGAAGGAAGAGAATCATTCTTGAAAGCATTGCAAGAAAGAAGGGCACAATGGTGACCATTGTTGGCCATTACACCAGAGAAGAGACCAAAGTGGGTCAAAGAGAAGAAAGGGAGGCAAACAGTTGCAACATCAACATGACCAATAGAATTGGGATATGATTCAGGTGATGAGACTAAAATCACAACAGTTGGTTTGACAGGTAAAATTGGTGATGGATATGATTCTAGAAGTAAGTTGTTTCACATAAGGGTGATAACGAAACATACTAATATTGATGCATTGATAGACAGTGGATCTCAATATAACTTGATTTCAGAGGAAGTGGTTAAAAAATTGGGATTGACAACTAAGATACATCATACACCTTACTCACTTAAATGGATAAGCAACAATCATACATTGCACATAAAAAAGAAATGCACTTTAAAGTTTGCAATTTCATCAAAGTTTGTGGATGAGGTAACGTGTGATGGGGTGTCACTCAATGAATGTGGAATGGTCTTAGGCAGCCCTTATTTGTATGATCACAAAGAAATCTTCTATGGGGAACAAAATCAATATTACTTAACTAAAGAAGGCAATGAATATGTTGTACATTCTCATCACTTAAAAGCAAATCAATCTCTTCAAACAATGGAACAATTAAGGAAGGCATTTTATGCGAGCAACACACCTATAATTGTGCCAAGTAAAGAAGTTGATCTTAAGAATGAACATGAGATGGTTGTAGAATGGAAATTCAATTATACTTTGCTTCAAGATAAGCTAATGTCGTGCAGGCACATCAAACATATTAGTTCATTTGTAGTCATATTGCTGACGTTATCACTGCTAATGTTTTCAACATGGAAGGTAGAGGCTACAGTAAGATGTGAAAGAGTACAAGTGGCTAAAAATATGATGTTATTTGTCATGGTTGTTTTGCAATTGATTATGGTGCACAAAATAGAGTTTAAAGACAAAGGATAAGTGGGGTGGCATATCCTGCACTTGATGATTGGTTAATACCCTTTTGGAGGAACAAAAGGTCTTAGTGGGGAGGCATGATCAAAAATGGATCCAGGAAGGCCTAAAAAAAAAGTTCTCGGAATTAGATGAAACTAGCACCCATGCGTTGGCCTCGTCGAGTTGATTCCAGCCATATAATTTTTTCCACAAATGGACACCGTATGCAAAAGATATTGTGTTCTGATCGATTTCCTAAACAAGAAAAAATGTCAACTGGTCAAATTCAACAGGTCGTACTGTTGAAGTCAGCAATGCAACAGGTGATGTCAGCAGGGACACATGGTATCACACATGTGTCACTCGGTTTTGGCATTTTCGGGTTGAGTTGGACCAGTACAAAAATGACACATGGCACTATATGGACGTGACACGTGGCAGTCTATACATGACATGGCCTAATGACTGGATGACACATGTCAATATGGACGATAGGTGTTTGTACGGATGTTAATATGGCAGGGTCATTGGGTAGTATAGATGTTGACGTAGCAGTTCACTAGGCAGGTGACTTGGTAATACGGACATTGATGTAGCACGACACATGGTTGTATGGAAGTGACGTGGCAGACGACTGTGCATGTTGACTAGGTTGTTGATTGTACCATACAGGTGAACCACGGGGTGACATGTGGCCCAATCAGAGGGTGTCACGTGGCACCCGAGATTTTTCCAATGTTGTCTAGGCCAAAACTTTTGTTTATTCTCTGAGGGATTCGAACCCTTAACCTCCGGGAGGATCCACGACTTTGTGAAAGGGGGTGCACCATATGGCTACATGTGTGACTTGTTAAAATATGTGGAAATTGTTAGTTTTAAGTGCAGTTGGCGCGGTTTTTTGAGCTAAGCCTCGGTCGGAGGGGGTCAGCGCATAGCACATGGCACTCACCACGTGACCAGGGCCCTAACTAAGATATGGAACATTGGAGCACAATCTTATGTGGAGAGTTCAGTCCAGGACACATGGCCCATACGACCAGGATGTTTGGGGCTTGACCGGAGGACTAGGTCCAGCGCCTAGCCCTCGGCCATATGGCAGTGCCCATATGACTAGGGGCACGGGAGAAAGGGATTGTGCCCACATGTTTTTGAAAATATGGGTTTTGCACTATATTATATGGTTGTTTTTTTATGCTGATTTTGGGAGATTTTTGCCCAAAACTGAGGAAATGGAGCCCGATTTTAGGCCAGATCTTGGGAGGAAGTTGGGATAGGATCACCAACTCAAATCCTATATAAATCATAGGTTTTTTGACAGACCAAGGACATTCATATTGGTAGAATGATGATGAGTTTGTGAAGCTTGAAGCCACTTTTATGCAAGGAAGCCATTGAGGAAACAAACTTTGAAGGTCAATTCCGGGAGCTACGCTCAACCTTTTTCAATGTTGTCAATTGTGTTGGATTCTTGAGGTCGAGCATAACACAACCAGACCAATTTGTAATCCTTTTGATACATTTATGATGTACTTTTGAAGCATTGAATAGAAATAAGAAAGCCTCCCCCACTAAGACAAAGGCCCGGAGGCGTAGGCAATATTGTTCAACTTCGTTAACAACCTTGTTGTTATGGTTTTTTTTATTTGTGATTATATTATGATCTTAATTTCTTTATGAAGGTTGTTATAATCTATCATTAATTTCTTGTTCTTTCCTTAATTCTTAAATTGGTAATTGAACACATGCTTAAAACTTAACCAAGTCTTTAAAGATCATTTTCGGATCATCTGTTATGTTTTCCAACGTGTCTTCTTTCTCCCGTAGCTCCTTGTTACTTCCCACCATATCTCTCATGAAATGGTATTGTAAATCAATGTTCTTAGTCTTTGAATGATAAGGAGGTTTATTTTCCAGAAATATTGTGCTTTGACTTTCGCAACTTACCTTCATAGCTTTCTCCTCAAACCCGATTCCTAAACACAACCTTTGAATCCATACCGCATCCTTGCTTCCATGAGTGGCCACCATGTATTCATATTCTGTTGTTGACAAGGATAAAACCGTTTGTCACTTACTCATCCATCTTATTGCTCCACCGAACATCTTGAAGACATATCCAATGGTCGACCTCCGTCGATCCAGATCTCTATCCTAGTTGGTGTCAAAAAATCCATGTACATATAATTTACCACTGTCACCTCCAGGTCTTCCTTGGTAGCCTATAGCGTAATTCTTCATGCCACATAAATACCTGAATACTCTTTTGACAGTTTTCTAGTGCTTCTTTCTAGGTGTCGACATGTACCTTCTCGACACTCCCACTACATGGGCAATGTATGGTCGAGTGCATACCATCACATGCATTAGAATACCAATAGCACTTGCATAGGGAACACATGACATGTCCTCTATATCTTCTTGTGTCTTTGGAAATTGTTCAACAATAACCCTTTCTCCCATAGGAATTGGCACCTTCATCGGTTTGCAATCCTTCATATTGAACCGTTTTAGAATTGTTTCAATATAGTTCGTCTGATTCAACCAAAGATTTCTAGCAGCTCGAACTCTCTTAATTTCCATTTCCAGAATGAAATTATTTGCACCGATATCCTTCATGTCGAACTTGGAGGATGGTTTATTCTCCACCTCATTTATTGTGTCCATGTTGTTTCCAATCAACAACATGTCATCGGCATACAAAGTTACATAAATGAAACTGCCAGCTTCTTCCTTGGAATATATGCAGTGATCAACCTTGTTTCTTACAAATCCCAAACTAAGGATGTAAGTGTCAAACTTCTAGTACCACATCCTTGGTGACTGCTTTAGACCATAAAGGGATCTTTTGAGTTTTCACACCAACTCTTGCTTACCCATTACTACAAATCCTTCAGGTTGTTTCATGTAGATTTCTTCTTCCAGATCCCCATGTAGGAACATTGTCTTCACATCCATCTGTTCTATCTCCATATCGAATGTTGCAACCAAATACATTAGTACTCTAATGGAAGTTAGTTTTGCAACAGGGGAAAAAATCTCACCGAAGTCAACTCCCTCGACTTGGGAATAACCTTTCGCTACCAGTCGAGCTTTGAAATTCTCGACTTGACGTGCGACATTCATCTTCTTTTTGAACACCCACTTGCTACCAACAAGATTTCTTCCACTAGGTAACTTGACTAGATCCCATGTCTCATTATTGTACAAGGATTCCATCTCTTCGAACATTGTGTCCTTCCAGAGTTTACCCTCTACCAAGTTGGTTGCCTCATCAATCAACTTTGGCTCATCCTTGATGGTAGTTAGCACGAATGTGAAATGGAAGTCAAGCAGACTATACATCTCAATTGTTCTCTTTACTCTTTCTGACCTCCTTACCACTGGAGTCAGTTTCTTCACCTCTTCCTCAGATTTAGTCGACTCATTTGAATCATATTCTTCATTCCTCAGTTCAAACCGCATCGTATCAAGATTATTCTTGGTCTGAACAAATTCCTCAAGCTTAGATTTAACTCTGACTTCCTTGAAGACCACATACTGATTGTACATTGTTCTCCTTGATGCAGTATCCTAGAGCTTATATGCTTTCATCCCTTCTTTATATCTAATGAAAATACATTTGACTTCCTTCTTTTCTAGCTTGCTCCTCTTTTCCTTGGGAATGTGCATAAATGCATCACAGTCAAATACTTTGAGATGTGCCACCGAAGGATTCTTACCAAACCATACCTCATTTGTAATTGTGTCAAATAGTGTCGACAAAGGAGACATATTCACCAGATATCTTGCAATATCGACTTCTTCTGCCCATAATTCTTGTGCGAGCCTAGCCACTGAGTATGTTCCTTGCCTTATCCATCAACGTTATGTTCATTCTCTTGGAAATTCCATTTTGTTGTGGGGTATATGGTGTGGTATTTTGGCGTGCTATGCCATGCTTCTTACAGAACTAATCAAATTCCTTTCCATAGAATTCACCACCATTGTGTAGGTTTTAACATTGTACAATATTTACTGCAAACAGATTTTCAGTAAAAGAATAGAAAAGATACAATGACAAATACACACATTACACAGAGATTTTTCCCCTGGAAACTCAAACTGGGAAAGCCATCATATTCTATATTCATTCACTATGATACATTTTTTACAATAAAATATGCATATAGGATCTAGGGGCATCCAAAACCCTAACCCAATAACCTAGATTAGTCAACCACCCTAATTCCTTAATCAGAAATAGAAAACCATCGGCAAAAAACCATGTGCCTAAAAACTACCCAACAATGGACATAAAAATCGAGGTCACATGAAAAACGAGGCAAAAAATGTGACACTAGGGTTAGTCATGCAAATAATATAACACATACCCAACACATTGTTGGTCCTCGACACTCTTTATTTGGTTTTCCACAAGAGATTTAAACTCCTTAAATCTCTCGAAAACCTTTTATTTCTTCCTCAGGAAATATGTCCATGTCTTCCTGGAAAAACCATCTATAAAGGAGACATAATACAAGGATCCACCAAGTGAAGTCATTGTAACCAGGCCAAACACATCACTATGCACCATTTCTAGAATCCCATTTCCCCTTATCGCTCCATATGGGAACCTCACTCGTCTTTGTTTTCCATATCTGCAATGTTCACAAAATTTGACTTCTAAACCACATTCAGGAAAACCTTCGACCATACCTTTTCTTTGCATAGATCGAGTCATTTTTCTCCAATGTGTCCCATCCTCTCATGCAATAACCTGGTCAGGTCGATCTCATCATGTCTTGTCGAGTGGGTTTGAACCAACTTGGCTCGATTCGAGTCAAATTGTGTCGACATCAAGTCGGGTCGAGTCGCAGTCGAGTCGATTTCATGAGAAACAATGTTGTTGCATCTAATCGAGTCAACATTCCCTAACAACTTGTACAAGGTACCAATCTGAACTCCTCTCGTTAATACCATCGCACCTCTGATCATCTTGAAAGAATCCTTTTGAAACAAAATATGCACACCTACATCACTCATCTTGCTGACAGATATCAAGTTTCTTTCCAAACCCGAAATGTGTATCACACCTAGAAGGGTTATTTTCCTCCCATCCTGTAGTGTCATTCGGACTCTTCCTCGTCCGACAATTCTGGTTTTTTATTCATCCCCCAAGAACACATCACCCCCATCATATCGTTCATATTCACAGAACCATTCTTTATGTGGTGTCATATGAAAGGATACTCCTGAGTCGATCAACCAAACATCTTGATCTGATTGTGTACTGGTCGATGCCAGGTACACATCACCTCCTTTGTACGAGGTTTTATTTCTCTCGGTCGATTGCTTCTCTTCGGATCCAGCACTGAATTTTGTCGCCTTCGACGTACAGTCCTTTTTGTAATGCCCAACTTTACTGCATTTCCAGCATCTTCACATCGATTGAACCGGGGATTTAGATCTAACATTCGAATTGAACTTTCTACCGAAGAATATTCCTTTATCTCTATCTATCGGTTGACCTCTCACTACCAGAGTGACTTTGGTCGATCCTTCCATGTTCTTCCTTCTCATTTCTTCCGACAACAGAGAAGAAACCACATCCTCTAGCACTAGTGTGGTTGTATTACTCCCAATAGCCATGACTAATTTATCCCAAGAGTTTGGAAAAGAACATAATAGGTTGATACATTTCTCCTCATAAGTGATCTTAATATCCATGGATGATAACTAGATTAACACGGTATTAAACGAATTTAAATGTTCAGTCAACGAACTACCATCGCTTGTCATCAGAAGATATAGTTTCTTTCTGGGAAACAGCTTATTTACCCGAGATTTCGACTGGTATAAGCTTCCTAGCTTGTCCCACAGTTTCTTGGCCGAATCTTCACCTGAGACATTCAGTAGCACCAAATATGGAAGATAAAGTCGAATCATACATCTTTCTCTTCTTTCGAGTTTCTCCCATTCTTCCATCGACATGTATGTCGGCTGGGTACCTGGACAGACCATTTTCCATTTTTCTCAATCCACAAGAAGATCTTCCATTTTAAGCTTCCAAAGCTTACAATTATGGCCATTGAATTTTTCTATCTCTATTCTAGAACTTCTTGTCATTCGTTACCACAATATTTAACACAATTTATGACTTACGACTCTTATTGTACCTAGGGTTTAGTCCTCAGATTTAAGATTGTCAAATGAAGATATGAAATACTCACCAAAGAATTACACCACTCTGAAAAATCACTTGTCATGGAAAACCTAAGCTCTAATACCACATGTCAGTAAATGAAAGGCACTTCCACACTAATCCTATCAGAAGAGAAGAATAATTTAATCAAGAACGTAAATGAAACAAGCAATCACATAGTACACCGAGATTTTACCCTGGAACCCTTAACCAAGAGAAACCAACATTCCTTTGAGCGTTCTTATCTCTTGTTGTCTTATTCAATCAAAATAAAAGGTTGCATGACTAACCTTGGTCCACACCTAAGACACAATCGACATCATACCCTCTTGTCTGCACAAGAACAACCCTCCAGCCAATTCGGCTTACATATACATGACCAGCAACCTATGATTTACCATGCATTAGCATTAGATAATTTTGAATTCTTGCATTATCCTTTACGGCCTTACAACACGCCTCTTTATAGTTTTTACAATAGGAAAAACCCTAAATATTGGCGCCCAAAAATGGTTACATATCCATGCATATCATTGGCTACAAATCACTCAAATCTCGGGATTATGTTACATTCGACTCCAAGTTGAGTTACCAATCGGCCTTCATTTGGTCTCTAGTCAGTTGTCTCACACCCACACTTCGACCTCTTGTCGGTTGAATTTGTCGTCGATATCTTTGACTTCGACTTTTCTCGGTTGAATTCATCGACCTTCGACTTGTTGTCAATCCACCTCGACTTTGACCGTCACTCGATCTACCTCGACCATTGACCGTCTCTTGATCTACCTCGACTCGAATTTCACCACAAATAATATAACAACCCAACAATAGCCAAGATAAACCATCACAAGAGAAAGTATCCAAGAGAGACAAGTAAAATTGTCCAAAAAGGGCGCAAATTTCATCCAAGGAGTCTTCTCCAAATGGGAGAGCTATGATGAAAATGAAATGAAATGATTCTTATTTATACAAATACTCCAAAAATTGTTTGTCCACTTAACTTTAGGGTAAACCACAAAGTAAGGGTTCAACAACCCTTACTTTTCCCCTTTAAAATTTTAAATTTGATTTTGCACATGAGAAAACCCTAAAAGAAGCATGATGTGACCCCTTTAGGGCAACATTTTTGGCACTTTTAAAAAATCATTGAGCTTGGAGATGAAAATTTGGGCCTCCAAAGACCTCCCTCTCATGCACTAGGGTCTCATCCATCAATCCAATGCCTCTCTCCATCCAAAAGGTGCCAAGTTTCAAGTCAAACACACGACCACACCAAACCCTAGCCCTAGGGTGACGTCGAGCCCTCTAAATGTGACGTTTTGACCTCTAAAGGCCAAATGTTGGCCTTGCAGAGGCTAGGTGAGGTCATCCAATGGTGTCTCTCAAGCGTCATGTTGTTCCTGAGTCTGTACTTAAGGCTCAAAAGTACAGTGTCAAGGCATTCGAAAGTGGTTAGGATATGGAGAAGGGAGGGCATCAACCTTCGGAGAAAGAACTTAAGGGAGATTTCTTTGTTGGGGTTGTCTGGCTTCGAACTGCTCCTGAATAGTTATGTCTCGTTCGATGGCTGCCCATGATTGTTCAAATTCGGCCCAGTTAGTTGTCGTTTTAAGGATAGTGTTGAAGAGGTTTAAGGCGATATGTGTTTGGTTCAATAACCCAGGTTCAACGTTAGGTTGAGTTGGTACAGGAACTGTCATGGGGGAACAGCGCAGGTGGAAGAAACTTAAAGGGAGGTTAAGTGTTGTCTCAGTTTAGCCTTGTAAAAGAGAACTTACGGCTGCAGAATTTGAATACGGATGCGAATCTAAGGCTCGTTCCTGTAACTATATTATACTTTAATAAAAGGGGCGAGATGGGAGAAAAACATTGAACCGTTTACAGTGTTAGGTTCCTACCTGGAGAAAATCTCATGAAGTAAATGGGAGAAGAAAATATGTAAGAAAATAACAGATGTAACAAAAAAATACATGTAGAATTCTGAAACTACAGATTGGTCTTACACCGCTGATAGTTGGTGCAGAGGAAAGACAATAAACAATTACAGAAAACCCAAATTTATTCGTTATAGTAGTGGTCGTACTAAAGTATAGCGAAGCACATCAATTACGAATACGAATTGAAATTGAAAATGACGAACAAGAAAGCAAACTTGTAATACAGTAGTGATGGAATTGAGAATCTCGGATCTACTTGTATTAAATCTCAATGTAAAAACTCTCTTACAAAATCTCAAAAAGGGTCTAGCCCTGTTTATTTCTCTCTGGGGTATATTTATACAATTTTTACAAAGCAGGTAGAACCTCAATAATCACAAAATTTCAGTTATGACAGAGGGGAGAGAAATCGCTCCATTTCCCCTACTCTGTCTTCACTTAGTGCCAGGTGCTCGTCTTCGCACGGACTCGGTGCAGGCAATACATATTTCCATAAGCTGAGATACGAGTCGTGAAGGCTCTGCTTGACAGCTAGCCTCGACGAAGTAACATTCTCGGGCTAACTGTTGTAGCTTGTCCTCCATTTGTGCACCGATGATGTCGAGGGCACTTAGCTGTGCGCTGGGTTTGATCATGTGCTTATCAACTTGGGCCATGTCTACCATATCTATCCGAGAGATATCGGTTGAATCTCTCTCATCTTTCTCTTTCATATCAAGTGAGATTTGTTCCACATTCATTTGCATCAATGCTTCTGCATCGCCTCCACTCTCCATACCCAACAGCTCACCGTCTATAGAATTAAAAGATTCTTCCAGAGAATTGATTACCTTTTGAGCTTGCTCCTTGCCCAGGGCAATGTTGTGCTCCCAATCCTTCAACAGTATATTACCTCTAGTTTGTTCTGGGATGGCGAGCCCGATAGCACCTGCCAAAACTCTGTTATTTGTGGCTATCATCGCCTCCTAGAAGGCGACTCGAACCGCTCCTGCATCCCTTTCTCTGGCAGTCAAGTTCTCGGAAACCTGATTCATCAACAGACAATTTTCCTGGATCTCTCCTATCCTGGCGAGAAAATTCTGTTGTGCCGAAAAGATTTTGCTCCGAATCTCGCTAGCTTGGGATTTAAATATCCCGATGTCTATCGCTCTACTCTCAGCGATCTATACCCGAGCCTGCAACTGTTCAATCATACTTCTCTGTTGAGTCACATGTGCTCGACCATCTTGGACCACCAACTGTGCTTGCTCAAGCTTGGCCTTGAGCACCTCTATTTCATTTTTGTCGGCCACTCGGGCCTGTTCTATTTCCATGCTAGCCTGACATTTAGCATTCTCTGCGGTTGTAACTAATCTATCCTCGAGGGTCCTGATTAGGCAATTCTTCCTTTTTAGTTGGTTCTTCAAAATCCCAACTGAGAATTGATTTGCCGAAGCATACGCTCCCAACGTTCCTACGATTTCAGTGGCGAGTTGGTCACTTTTCTTATCTTTTCCATCGGTCATGATTTTATATTTTTTCACAGTAGACCCTCCTTCTTGATAGAACTCTCTTTTCACTACCACCTTCCTCTTTTTATCAAAGAAGAACTCATTTGGAGGGAGTTCTTCTGCTCTTATGGGCCTCAGTTCTTCATTAAATATCCATCCCTCGCTGACATTTCCCTGTGTTGATTGCAAGGGTGTGACCGAGGTGATGAGTTCTCCGATTTGTTTTGCCGATTCTCTTGGAGTATCGACAGGATTCTAATTCTTTGGCGCTCCTAGAGTCTTTGTTTCAGTCTCCGGATTCTGTTTCCTTGGCGGGTCTGGAGTTTTTACTTCAGCCTCCGGATTATGTTTCCTTGGCGGGTCCGGAGTCTTTACCTCTGCTTCGGGATTCCTCGTTTGTTCCCCCTCCTGGTGTTTTCCAAGGTCGGGAATTGTGTCTTCAGAACCTTCAACATCCTTTTGTTTCATCTTGGAAACACCCGAACCTCCCAACACAGCGGGGAGANTGTTCCTGGAATCTCAATACAGATGTTGTGTCTTCGGGTGCTAAGGATTGGATCCGGGCTAGCACTTCTTCATAAGACCTTGCCCCTCAAAAAACGTCATCCGAGGGTGAATTTTCATGCTCAAATCTCTTGAGCCCACAATTAGCTAAATGGTTTCTCACAACCCTCTGTGGATCATGTTTCTTATATTTGATGGAGACCAAACTTAGGTCTTCCAGGGCTGCAGCCTCAGCTTTGGCATGCCCGAAATCTAACAAAGAATAAGAATGCAGCCGAATGGGAAAAGAAGGCCATAGCTTCTTTGAGTACCCTTTGAGTTCTTTACTCACCCCGCCAATTATCGTCTGTCGGGCGACCTCTCGACAAGCCATCTTGTCGGGAATGAACAATGGCACATAATATATGCGGACATGAAGAATGAGGATGGCCTCCCATTTTCTTTCTGCTCCCGGTACTTTATGACCCAGTTGGCCAAACTATCTGAAAGTATATTTGCCCAATTAAAAGAGAAACCTTCTGCGGCCTGAAACATTAGAGGCACCCATGCAAGGAGAAAATGTGATGTGTCATCTCTCCCATATAGCCGATATGTCATCATGGCCACATATTTATACTGTGGCTCCAACGAGGCGATTGAATAAACACCTTGGTCATTAACCCTGAACTTCACGGCGCGCGAAACCCAATCCTTTATCAAACCTGGCATGGTTTCATCATACTGGGTGCACTCTTTTTCTTTGAATTCCTCTAGGAACTCGGCGTCGTATGTGTAGTCAGACGTCGTCGGGAGCTTATACATGGTTTGTATATGCTCTGGCCTAAAAGTCCTGACAGTGACTCGTTGCCCGTTCATGATAGTCCTGGTTGGTATGTCTACGTGATCCAACGCCCATCGGATCATGTCATAATATGGGAGCAACAGTGGTCTGGTTGTTACTCTATGCATACCGGATTGGACGACTATCTTATATTTGGTGTTGAGATCATCTTTTTCATTTCCGTCGGAGTCGTCTGAATAATCTATCAATTGTGACTGCAGAATGTCTAAAACAAATGACCAGTTTGGGACCAAATCGACACTTCGGGGTGAAGTATCGGAGACGTTATCCGAGCCTTGTCCTGCAACCTCAACATTCGCCTTTGTTTCTTTCCGCGGAGCCATAGCTGAAGCTTGCGTTTTAGCTCTTCTGCGATAGAACTGCGTATACATACAGAATTTAGTTTACTCAGAAGTGATGAGCTCCGCATGCTATGAAAAATGCATAATGAAACGCAGCTCTTGCATATATTTGAAAAAACGGTACCTTTCAAAACAAGCCTGTCAATTCGAAATTAGAAATAAATTTATGCCGTAAAAATCCGATCTTACACATAGATTTACCCTATTTTCCCATTAATGTCATAAATTTTGGCGGTTTAAAAGTCAGTTGGCGTATGGAGTGCAAATGCTCCTTCGAGAATCGTACAAGCATCGAGACTCGGGATAAGTCTTGATTAAACTTAATTAATCCAAATCTATCCATGTTAATAAATTTCTCGCTATTCGTTATCTCGTAAATTTTCTGTTAACATTTTGAGTTTCCAACTCCTGAGACCACGAGGACCGAGTTTGGTTTATTTTATAATCGTTTTATTCGCCGTATCGCAACTCGAAACTTCGAAGATAAGTTTTTAGGAGATTAGTATGCCGAGTCACGAAACCGCGAGATGGCGATAATTAAGACTCAATTAAGGGGAAGAAAATCTTGGATTAGTCGATTAATTAATCATGTTATAATTACATCGTGCCTTCGTGAGTCGGGGATTAGAGGCTGTGACTTTTGAAAAAGTTAGTGGCGAGTGGCGAAATGCCGAGAACGACATTTATCATAGTTAGTTTTTTGCCTTTGATCCTTGACATGGGTTATCCGGATAGGACTTTGCGTTCTCGGCTATGGGGGCTGTAAAAATAAAAATTCGGACTTGGCAAACGTCGAGGCCCGAAACCCCGACGACGTCTAATCATGAGTTAAAATATTCTACCCTGGTTACTGTCTTGAGTGAAAATTTAAAACGACTTCGCCCTTTCGTGACTCGGGACGTGTGAACTGATGGATTATAGTATCCGACTTGCGAGATCCCGAAGTAGAAAAAAAAGAGTGAACGTTCTTACGAAAGTAGACTTGTTTCGAGAGTAGAAAATCATCGTTGCTCACGTGACAAGGTTGCAGAGTTTTCAAAAACTCGGGGGGAAAATAAGGCCATCTTTAAATTTCAAGTATCAAAAATGAAAATTGTGATGGGTTAAAAAACAAGGGAGGCTCCAACATAGGCTCCAACTAGGGATCCTGCCTTCCTGTGAGGCGGGAAGAATAGTAGACCACATGCCAATATTGGGTAAATGGAGTCAAAAGCTCAATCAGGCGGAAAAATTCCAAGGAAAAAGGGTCGAAGGAGGGAAAAGACTTTGTTCTTTACCTCGAGAAGTTTTTCAAAATCAGATACTCTTTTCAAACACAGTTGTAGTCCCTTCCACAATTTTCCCTTTCCCACTACCAACTTTGGGTATGTTTTAAGATAGTCAAAACGACCCTAGGAGACTCAACAGATCTTGTGACTCTCGGCTTGCATCAAAAGAATGACATTATATATTTTTAATCGGGAAGTCCCGTCTGAATTTGGGATGTGGATCAGGTTTTAGAAAGCATTGATTACCAGAGTAGATTGATATTCATGTATAACAGCCTTACAGATATCTCAGACATTGCTTCACTGCCAGCGAGCCTGTTCAGTACCCCGGTGAAGTTATCTGGCCCCTTTTACTGAATTTCCTTTCACCACTTCGGAGAATACTTATGCATTTAAATGCTAAGACGAGGGCAATCATTTCTGAATTTCCTTTCATCGTCTTCCTGGACTAGGTGGGGGCAATCATTTCTGAATTTCCTTTCACCACCTGTCTCATAATTTATTTTTTGAGCGCGAAGATGGGGGCAATCAGTTTGTATCAAGGCTGATATCTATGTAATATTTTGCATCAGAGGTCTGTCAACTTATTTTGATTACTCGGTACCAATCTTCCCTTGACCCTCACAACACCTTCGTTCTTAGGGAGACAAGGAAAATAATTTTTTAAAGGGCATCCTGTTTGGGCAAGCTTTGATTCTTCCGATGTTGTTGAACAACCTAGGAAAGTTAGGATCACTCTAAACGTTCCTTCGCTTAGCAGGGGATCAAGTAGTCGTGGAGACCCACTTTCTTTACACAATATGTTTTGAGACTCAAGAGGCTAAAACGAAAACTTTATTCCTTCATAATGAAATGAAAAGATGGCATCTTGTCAAAAGTTAGACCCGAAAACAGGCAGGATACAGGGAAGCGATTTATTGATTGAAAATACAGAAGGTCAAAACAGTTCGAGACTGGCTCTTGTAGATGTCTTTGGGGACGGTTACTTTTGACTGACTGTTCTTAGTTTTAGTGTATCATTCAAATCGTTTTAAATCAAAGGTTACCAAGCCACGCAATAATCCTGTTATCTAACACTTTAGCAGATATTGTAGTTTGAATGACGTTACCTTGGTTCACTTTAACAGTCTTTCATAACATGTGTATTGAGAAAGCTCACATTTACCTTTTCTTTTCACTTTCTTTGTGCACTATGAAGCTACTTTTAGATATCACCTGTTTCGTGCCGATTTATTCCTGACACTGCCTTGCAAATTACTCTTCCTACTAGCTTTGCAAGCAGCTGAATCCTGTAAAAAGAAAACACGAACTTTATTCGAAATATGTCTAGAAATTATGAACAGAAGAAAACAGAAAGTCCAAAGGGTAATAAAAATGCATGTATGTACAC
>SNQJ01S0001404.1:262154-280728 GCA_010110895.2 Picea sitchensis | reverse complement strand
TTTTCATGCTCAAATCTCTTGAGCCCACAATTAGCTAAATGGTTGCTCACAACCCTCTGTGGATCATGTTTCTTATATTCGATGGAGACCAAACTTAGGTCTTCCAGGGCTGCAGCCTCGGCTTTGGCATGCCCGAAATCTAAAAAAGAATAAGAATGCAACCTAATGGGAAAAGAAGGCCATACCTTCTTTGAGTACCCTTTGAGTTCTTTACTCACCCCGCCAATTACCGTCTGCCGGGCGACCTCTCGACAAGCCAGCTTGTTTAGAATGAACAATGGCAGCGCATGAGGGGGAACAGAAGCCCCGAAAACTCTGAAATACGAAAACTCTGCCTCCACGTACCAATCCACTATGCCACTCAGATTTTTTTCAATGTTGTCCGAGATACGAGGTGGTGGGTGCCCAAAAATGGCGATATGTAGGGGTACCATCACCCAATTAAAAATTTCATATGTGAACTTTTCTGCTTTATTCTCCCATAGTTTGTCATGATATACATGTATGGGTTTCTCTTGGGCTGGAGTCCAACCCCATCTCATCAATGGGAAAGGTGTCATGGAACATATCGCNTCGGATCAGTGCCCAAAAATGGTGATATGCAGGGGCACCATCACCTAGTTAAAAATTTCATATGTGAACTTTTCTTCTTGATTCTCCCATAGTTTGTCATGATATACATGTATGGGTTTCTCTTGGGCTGGAGTCCAACCCCATCTCATCAATGGGAAAGGTGTCATGGAACATATCGCATCCATAATATATGCGGACATGAAGAATGAGGATGGCCTCCCATTTTCTTTCTGCTCCCGGTACTTTGTGACCCGGTTGGCCAAACTATCCGAAAGTATCTTTGCCCAATTAAAAGAGCAACCTTCTGCGGCCCGAAACATTAGAGGCACCCATGCAAGGAGAAAATGTGATGTGTCCTCTCTCCCATATAGCCGACATGTCATCATGGCCACATATTTATACTGTGGCTCCAACGAGGTGATTGAATAAACACCTTGGTCATTAACCCTGAACTTCGCGGCGCGTGAAACCCAATCCTTTATCAAACCTGGCATGGTTTTATCATACTGGGTGCACTCCTTTTCTTTGAATTCCTCTAGGAGCTCGGCGTCGTATGTGTAGTCAGACGTCGTCGGGAGCTTATACATGGTTTGTATATGCTCTGGCCTAAAAGTCTCGACAGTGACTCGTTGCCTGTTC
This sequence comes from Picea sitchensis, assembly GCA_010110895.2. Taxonomy (NCBI): domain Eukaryota; kingdom Viridiplantae; phylum Streptophyta; class Pinopsida; order Pinales; family Pinaceae; genus Picea; species Picea sitchensis. The sequence continues at coordinate 279,516 of SNQJ01S0001404.1, read as the reverse complement.
ATGATAGTCCTGGTCGGTATGTCTACGTGATCCAACGCCCATCGGATCATGTCATAATATGGGAGAAACCATGGTCTGGATGCTACTCTATGCATACTGGATTGGACGAATATCTTATATTTGGTGTTGAGATCATCTTTTTCATTTCCGTCGGAGTTGTCTGAATAATCTACCAATTGTGACTGCAGAATGTCTGAAACAAATGACCAGTTTGGGACCGAATCGACACTTCGGGGCGAAGTATCGGAGACGTTATCCGAGCCTTTGACTGCAACCTCAACATTCGCCTTTGCTGCTTTCCGTGGAGCCATAGCTGAAGCTTGCGTTTTAGCTCTTCTGCGATAGAACTGCGTATACATACAGAATTTAGTTTACTTAGAAGTGATGAGCTTCGCGTGCTATGAAAAATGCATAATGAAACGCAGCTCTTGCATATATTTGAAAAAATGGTACCTTTCAAAACAAGCCTGTCAATTCAAAATTATAAATAAATTTATGCCGTAAAAATTCGATCTTACACATAGATTTACCCTATTTTCCCATTAATGTCATAAATTTTGGCGGTTTAAAAGTCAGTTGGCGTATGGAGTGCAAATGCTCCTTCGAGAATCGTACAAGCATCGAGACTCGGGATAAGTCTTGATTAAACTTAATTAATCCAAATCTATCCATGTTAATAAATTTCTCGCTATTCGTTATCTCGTAAATTTTCTGTTAACATTTTGAGTTTCCAACTCCCGAGACCGCGGGGACCGAGTTTGGTTTAATTAAAGGTAATCGCGATTTGAGGCATAATTAATTTTATAATCGTTTTATTCGCCGTATCGCAACTCGGAACTTCGAAGATAAGTTTTTAGGAGATTAGTATGCCGAGTTATGAAACCGCGAGATGGCGATAATTAAGACTCAATTAAGGGGAAGAAAATCTTGGATTAGTCGATTAATTAATCATGTTATAATTACATCGTGCCTTCGTGAGTCGGGGATTAGAGGCTGTGACTTTTGAAAAAGTTAGTGCCGAGTGGAGAAATGTCGAGAACGACATTTATCATAGTTATCTTTTTGCCTTTGATCCTTGACATGGGTTATCCAGATAGGACTTCACGTTCTCGGCTCTGGGGGCTGTAAAAATAAAAATTCGGACTTGGCGAACGCCGAGGCGCGAAACCCCGACGACGTCTAATCATGAGTTAAAAGATTCTACCCTGGTTACTGTCTTGAGTGAAAATTTAAAACGACTTCACCCTTTCGTGACTCGGGACATGTGAACTGATGGATTATAGTATCCGACTTGCGAGATCCCGAAGTAGAAAAAAAAGAGCGAACGTTCTTACGAAAGTAGACTTGTTTCGAGAGTAGAAAATCATCGTTGCTCACGTGACAAGGTTGCAGAGTTTTCAAAATCTCGAGGGGAAAATAAGGCAATCTTTAAATTTCAAGTATCAAAAATGAAAATTGTGATGGGTTAAAAAACAAGGGTGGCTCCAACACCTCCAAAGGCTATCATCAACGGCTGGTATGTGGTTCATGGTATCCATCATGTGGGCTTCATGCCCCTAAGGAAGCCCAAGCTAGGATTGTTCCTCCAAAACAGTCCACCAAGCAAGGTCTTGCAAAGATAATGAATACACCCTCCAAGGATATCAAGTCAAACATATCATGATAAGTAAATCGAATCAATAAATATTCACCTAAGCTTGTGCATCAAAAAACACCTCATAAAATTAAACAAGTGCTCAAAGAACCTATGAAACTTACCAAGTTTAGGTATGGGAGGATTGACAAAGTTACCTATTGGGTTGACAAATTGAAATAAGCATGAAAAACAATTCCCACCTTGACTCTACTCTGGTCACATTATGCTTCCCCAAGTTGAACATAATGTGTGGGACTTCTACCTAAGCATGAAAAACATTGCCCACACATGCTCTACCTTGGTTGGAATTTTTGCATTTGTTACTTTTCACGGGTCCCATCAGTTTCTTATGAGGCAAATTTCATTGTCCTTGGGATCCCTGGGTGAGCATCTAGAAGGTTCGTGATTGGATTTTATCTTTTGTAGCTACAATCCTCTGGGACTTTATCCCCTTCTTCCCATGAAATGAGGAATAATCCCTTCTTGGGTCAGTACACTTGAAAATCCCAAAAGATAAGTATGAGAGGGGATGAAGTGTGGAAATGATAAGTATGATCAATATTGGCACAATGACTTGTCAAGAGGACCTCCCAGTAGCAAACCTATCCCTAAGGGTGACCACTTACTAGGGTGTAATGTCAACCACCAAGGTGAAAAAGGGAAAAGAGCGTAACTTCCAAGAAGACGTTACATAATCAAAAGCAACTTTAAATGAAATGTAACTTAAATGCATCAAGTATTGAAATGACACTCACCATAATACCTGGCTTATACCTCATGGAGAAAGACCCAATGTCTTCCGGAAGCAAGCTAGTGCGGCGGATACCATCATAATGAATCTGAGATCCGTGGTGGTGAGGTGGGCCTCTGTCTGTGCAAGTGGATTTTGTCATCCATCTCTTTCTTGGTACTCCATGTCTATAACCTAAGGGATTCGAGACATCATCTCCTTAGTTATCCCTAGGAAATGGGGATAACATGAATTATTTGAAATATTGATTTACAACATCAAACAAAAAACAATAGTTCATCTCAATTCAACCCAACAAACTAGGCATCCCAAGAGAAAATATACCAAACATATGCCAACAAGTTCCATCCCTCAAGGCACAATTTTCCAAGCATATACCATATTTGAAAATAATTTTATTACAACATGTTTTATGGTAGAAAATCTACTCTCTTATCTTCCAATTATATGTTAAATCACTTAAAAAATCAAGCCATTAAATATTTCAAATCAACATGAACGGTAAGGGATGGAAATTACTTAATCAAGAAGACAATGAAAGTTGAAAATAAAATATGAAATTCGACGATTAATGAATAGTTTTAAGACTCGGTACCAAAGTGGAATTCGACGATTAATGAAGGTGAGAAAATAAATAGGACAATGCAAATTTTAAAGACTAAAGAAAACAAAAGAGAGAATTTTTTTTTTAAATTAAATGTAAAAGAAAAAGAAGTAGGAGAGAAAAAATAGAGAGGAATGGGAAATGAAAGTTCAGTCCCTTATCCTTCCCATCAACCCCAACTCTACCTATTTCTTCTTGTAATTGAATTCACAAAGGGATTTGTTTTGGCCAAGAGAGGTGAGGATGCACAAATAACCATGAAATGCATTGTAATTAAAGTTTTTCAAAATGAGAACTAATCAACTATTTTAAGCTAGTTTTCCCATTTAGGTTTCCAAGGTAAAATATATGTGTTTTATTGTGTTTTAATTGTTGTGTCTATAACCATGTTGCTTGATGTGCATTTTTATTCCAAGTGGCTTGATCGATTCACTATTATATTGAATTAACTGGGTATTTTAATTCATGTCCTGCATGAATCATTGTTGTTAGAAGCTAATAGTTGTCCAATATTATTACATGAGTTAATTCAATGGAAAGATAAATCCCAACAATCATAATGAGTTCCATATTTCAATCAATCTATTACTTACTCAAATCAAGGGATTTGTACACTAGGTTAAATAAATCCTTGTTTGTATCCATATAATTCTCATGTATAACAATATTGTGGCTATGTAATTGTTAATTCCTACTTGAGTTTCATCCCTTTCATTTGATTGGTTAATTAAAACAACTAGCACATTGAGGCCTTATATTCCATTTTGAATTGAGATTAATGGCTATGAGAATCTAGCTATTGCAATTTCCAAGTGAAGTTTCTAATTTTTCATATGAAGAACGACAGTATAATTCCAAAGAACAACATAGCCTGAGAATTCCTAAACCATTGGAATTCACCTACACCAAAGTTGTGCCACTATAAGGTTGTGTTGTGCACTCCTCATGCACTCCATTTATCATATTCATAGAAACTACATGGTTATTGAGGCTATATTTCCCCCTTCGACGGGTCATATGCATCATTGGATGGGTTGTCCCTCTTCTTATGCGGCTATATGTTGAGGTGAGTTCTCATTCTATCCTTTATGTTATTAAATTAACCTACAACTAGAAATTAATTTGTTGAATTGGTCTCAAGAAACACTAACTCTCTCTCTCAGCAAATGACAGGCAATTTCCTTAGCCAAGGGGACCTCTCTTCTATCAAACCATTGACATTGTCCCTATATTGTCTTATGTGAAAGGAACGATGGGATGGAATGAAAATTGTTGAGCTAGAGACCTACTCTTTCAAAGTTACCTCTGTATTGCTAGAGCATTATACCTTGACTAAAGAATATTTGTGTAACCTGCAATCTATGGGAGACAAAATCAACTAATCCATCCAATACATTGGAATCAACTACATAAGAGATATTTGATTTCATTAGAAATGATACACTTACATTTATTTTCCAACTATAGTAAGAATAATTTTGAAGGAAGGAAGAGCGACCCCACAAAGGACCGACTCATTGGAAATAAAAGACAACAATTTTGTTGATTGTGCTTTGACATTGGTGGGTTAATATATAAGTTTGTGTGGAACCTATTGATGTTTGCACAGTGCCTTATTGTTGTGTATGCTACAACACTTTGAAACCAAAACAAATCCATATTCCGATTACCTTTCCTTTAGTCAAGAGACCTTAGAGACATGCATTTCAAAGGATGAGAGTACTCATTTTGGCCTTGTCATCTAATTGAATGAAAGATGCAATGTATCCTATTTGACTGGTAGTCCATATGAAATAATATTTTGTTTTTTTCAATCAATTGCCTTGTAACTAAGCGACGGTGTGATTTTTTATTAGCATATTACAACACAGAGGTTGTTTTGTCTTAGCTTTGACATGGTCTATATATTTTCCCACTGGGGGTAATTGTCTTGGAATTACGAAGACAACAAGAAAACCCATTCTTATTTGCTTGTTGGAGAAAAAGGAGCAGATAAGTTTGTATTTGGAATTGCAAACATGAATGAACTCAAGTCTTGAAGAAAAGAATCATAGCCAATCCTTATGTGTTTGCCTAGTGATAACAACAGAGAAACAAACTCAAAATCTTATTTATTATTGGCATTGTTAGTTGGTTGTTTTGTGTAGGCTCCACTAAGAAGAGAGGTTTTGTAGCCATTCAAAAGACATAAATATCTACATAAGACAAAGAAATAGAGATTGGATTATAATTTCGCAAGGTATCCATGTTGGTGAATCGAGTGGAATATAAGTCCCTTGTTTACAGATCATAAGGTATCAAATTTGTTGAATCCTTAACCATGATGCGAATTCCAGAACTTCGAAGAGAAAGAAGACTCGGCATGGGTAAAACAAAAAGAGAAAGGTTGAAATACATGCAAGCCATAAATTTTCATCTTCAAGGAGAGAAAAAGAAATTAAAGGAGAAGGTATGGATGTAGACCAGATGATTGCAGAGATGGATAAGAACCTTGAGACCTTGACAAGAGTGTTTCCGTTGCTAAAGAATTAATTTTATGAAGTCAAGACTCCCTCGCAAATTTCATGGTATATTGGTACAAGAGTAGAGTGTAGCTTGTGCAAATACGAGAGAAGGTCATACAAATGGATAGTTGGTAGGAGGACAATCTCACTCAAATCATGGCTTAGCTATAGCTAGAATTAGCAGAGAAGGAAGAAGTATTTCCAAAGATAAAAAAAAAAAATGTCGAAGAGACCAAGAAAGTAAAGTCACCTTCTATTTCCACTACTGAAGCTAGCACCATGGCCAAGACAACTCTAATAAACTCACTGTCCTTAGACATTTCTCAAGAGAATTTTGGTGAATTTGGAAATCATACAAGAGGCATTGGTTTGAAATTTTTTAAGGTAGATGGGATACAATGAAAAAGGGTTAGTCAAGATAAGACAAGGAATCCTAAGACCCATTGTCGGTGAACCAAGTGTTAAGCATGAAACCCTAGTTTTTTAAGGTAGAGAGGAAAAGACCACAAACACCAAGATCATTTTTGTGAAGGAAAAATACATGGTATAATTGTTCTACTCATTGAAACAAAGAGAAACAATGAATAAAAGTAGTAGCACATTGCCACTCCATCCTTCTTATGGGGGATTGCATAAGGGTAATGATAAGTGAAGCTAAAATTCTTAGTCTGCACTAGCACTTGGAAGAAGTACGAAGCTAATTATCCAAAACAAGAATAATAAAACCAAGAGGCCTGCATCAAACAAGGCATCCCTTGTTTGTCACTACTACAAGAAGAAAGGCCATTGAGCTGCCAGTTGTCGATACTCTAAGGCATGTTCATTCTTTGGAAAGAAAGGCCATCTTGAGGTATCCTACTGAGAGAAGGAAGCCACATGCCAAAAACTAAGACATATTTAGAGGAAGAATGGAAAAAAGGATTCCCTAATACAATGACAAACTCAAGGACACTTACAAAAAAAAAGGATGTCAAGAAATCCATGCAATACCAAGAAATTTTGACACCACTACATGTTGAGTGGACATTAAGAAGTAAAGAATTGGTGAATTCATCTAGAGCTTCCCCCAAAAATTGCATATCCAAGAGAAGAGTGTGGAGAGTGAAGAGTAAAGAGGATGAAGAGAGTAGTATCCCCAAGGATGAGTCCATGTTGTAATTATGAATTGTAATTATGTTTATAAGATGGTGAGCCAAGTGTATATAAGCTAGTGGGATTATGTGTTTATTAGGCCAGAGATCCTAGGTGTTAAAGGCCAGGAGCCCGATTTTGTATATGTAATTATGCAGATCATTAATAAAATATAAACATCATTGCGTGCAGACCGACCATGAAGAAAGAGTGATGGAGGAATAAGATTCCACAAGGTTGGGTAAGGGAGGAGGCTAAGTGTGTGGGCCTAGGGGCTAAGCTAGGGGGATTACCTCTAAAGGGGATAATAATTTATTATTTTTCCTAAAGTCTAAGGTGGAAAATTGATGAGTGTTGTCCTAAGTTCCTGGGAAAGGGGAATGAATGCAAATGTAGTGCATGCAGTTCCAGGAAGACAAGTGTCGACTTGGGTGCATGCATTAAAAGTTGATGAGTTGAGTCATGTTGGGGGTTCATTCTATGGAGTCTGGCGATTCTCCAACCACTTTCTAACTATGAATGGGGACATCCACCAAGAACCCTGGAATGAGTAACCCACGAGTCATTCTACCATCATTCGTCTGAGTTAGCGGTTCGTCCTGTTCATTCTTCTATCCATAGTCGGAACCCAAAACCAGGAGAATCGACCTCTGTGTTTTGTTCTCTAGTCGCACACCTTGAAAACCAGTGGGAAAAACCCATGGAATGATCCACCGTCTAACCTGTTCGACCTCTGCATAGTCACGCATCCTGAAACCGGTAGTTCATGAGTCGTTGTGTGTCTTCTGAGGAACCTGACACCTGGGTAATTTCCTTAGCCATGTCGTGTTTTAGCATGGGATGTTGTCGCCTGCAGTGCCATGCCCATCTTTTGTTGTTGTTGTTATCCTTGTGGGAATGAGTGTTGAATTGTTGTTGTTGTCCTCACCTGGTTGGAGCTGAGTCGAGGGGTGTGCTGAAGAAGTGGGTTTCTAGGCCCGTGGTAGAAGAGGCAGGTTGTCAGGCCTGTGATCATCTCTCTCCAAGTGAGAGCTTTTGCTGGGAAGTGGTTTTCTCCCAGAGAGAGTCCAGAACCAGCTACGGAGCTCTGATAATTCCTGATCCGTCCTGTTGTCGAGACCCAGAGAGGGAGGTGAAGCACCGATGGACTGTTCTTGTGAAGGTGTATACTCCTGGGTGGAACAGGCATGTGGGGAATGATAGTCTATGAGTTGTGGGCGTAAGAAGGCTCCTGGAGAGAATCCTTACGGTTGCACTATACAGTTTTCCTATAACCTCAGCCTAGTCTAGGATTCACTTGCCTTCGGTGGAGCTTAGTCCCAACTCGGGGGTGACCCACTGTTGAGCGTGATGAGCAGCGTAGTCTAAGGATGGGAGGTTCGTGGAAGGTTTGCACGTAGTTTGTGGAGTTACTACAGTTTCAAAGATAAGTATCATTATGTGTTTAATTTCAATTAAAATGCATGTCTGTGATGCTTGTAATATTATCATGTATTCCGTTGCAATGATATTTATTGTTAATTTTGTTTAGGTTTGTATGATGGCAATAAATCTATGTTAAATGAGTTAATTTGATTTAATATGCATGTTATATATAAATTTATGGGAATGTTCCGTGTAGTAGTGTTTCTCGGCAATGGGGTTGATGGTCGGGAACGTTACAAATTGGTATCAGAGCTTTAAAGGTTAATTTAAGGTTGTGTTGGTAATGTTTCCCAGCCTGTTGGTGGTTGGGGACGTTACAAATTGGTATCAGAGCCAAAATTTTCAACACTGAGCCTAGATGGGCCATGTTATTGGAAAATGAAGCAAAAAATTCGGAAATAATTGTTGTCGAAGTAGACAAAATTTGAGTTCAGACCCATGGTTTCAAACACTGAGCCTGAATGGGCTGGATAAGTGGTCATTGGACCCAACGTTTCAAGAATAAATTGTGTCTAGAGGACCAATTTCGAACCTCAGAACATTCTTGAGTGCCAATAGGTTACCTTGGTTGTTTTACAAAGATCGGGAGGAGTAACGGTGTCCTAAAACCACGACAGAAGTGGTGTTGAACCGCAGAGTAATGTGGACCTTAGGATCTGTTCGGGAGAAGGAGAATCCTTCACAACCGTCAGATTTGGTAATGTTACGATGCAGTTAGCCATGAATCCTTTGGAAATCCACAGAGTAATAGAGTATGTTCTATGTTGTAGGATCTTTTCGAAAGGAAGGGGAATCCCTTACGGTCGTCAGATCTCGGGAAGTTGCTGAAGGGTTAACCAGGAAGCCCTTCGGACTTCGTGACTTCGATGAAGTTGACGAAAAATAAGAGAGAAGTCTGAATATCTAAAGCCCGAAGAGCCGAAGTGGTGAGTCATGATGATGTCACCTGGAGGTGACATGGACACATGCAATGTGTGTCACGCGTCAATGGGTTCCGAACCTATGGATTTTTTAAATATCATATGGAACGTGATGTGTGAAACCCATCTGATTGGGCCACGAGTCAGCCTCTAGTATTCCACCACGTGGCATCCTATATGAGCAGGGTTAGTGATTCCCGAGGTTACATAACGTACTTAAAGTTCGGGGGACCCACAGTGGCGTTGATCATGATACATCAAGATCAATGGCCAAAAGGCATTGTGGGGACCCAAGTTGCATGGAAGTTATTTATCCAAGGCGATCCTACAATCCAAACCGTGGTTTCATCGAGGGGTTATGTGTCAGCATCATAAGAATTGTGGGATGAAAGGCGGGTTACTCCAAACCACCGTTGCATGCCCCCGCAATTGGAAAATGTTAAGTGATGTCATGTAATGACATCACCATAGGTGATTGGGAATGTTCGAAGATTAACAGTTCAGATGCGCGGATGTGAAATCCTCTGAAGTCCCGGAGCTTCAAAGTTCCAAAAATCAAACGCCTGAGGTTCCATAGTAAGTGCTAGTCGTCGAATGCTGAGTAGATGTGGACGGTTGATCTGCCCTACTTCGCGAGTTCGGTAATCTAGAACTCCGAGAGATTGTTGTGTGGTGCTTTGAAATCTTCCAAAGCCGAAGGTCGAAGGCCAGAGTAAGCACCTAGTGATCTAGCGCTTGGTCATGGCCTGTGATCACATGGATTGGGGACTGAGAGAAAGGAGCTAGTGCCCGAAAATGATTACAGAGCATAGAAGAGCTTGGAAATAAAATGAAATCTGAACGTTTTCTTAAATCAGATTGGTCTGAATGCGTAAATTGGTGAAGTATTGAATAAGTTTCAATTGTTTCTCTTCTTTGAGTTTTCGAGTGCAAGCAGTGTGCATTGTCCGCAAGGAGTGTGTTGACAAAGGTAAGTTAACCTTAGAGAATCTTAGGAGAGATATTGTTGAACCTTCNTGCACAGGAAGAACTCTGTGTTGAGTTCAGAGAGAGAAAGAGTCACTGAGAAATCTGTAGGGCTATGTCAAGTGAGCATCGAGTGAGCGCAAGTGTGATAGAGAGAAATATTTATCGAGTTCAGGGAGAAGAGTATCAGAGGAAGATACTCACAGAGTTGTTGAACACTCTGTAGAAAATGCTCAGCAAGGTGTGCTTTGAGAAGAAGGTTGCCAGGAGGGCACAAAGTTTTGCTTTGAAAGGAAACAAAAGGGTAGAGACCCTTAGGAGACTGCGTAAATCGAAAAGCTTATAAGAGATAACGCAAGGAGTGTGAGGGGGATGGACTCATTCTAAGTCTTAAAGATTAGAAGAGATAACGGTTACGAGAGAGAAGACGAGATCCAAGAAGTGGACTCGTAGGAGAAAGGTCAAAGGTCGAAGCCTTTAAACACTGACAAATATTCCAAGGTGGAAGAATTCAAAATCTTGGGAGGAGGAGCGACAACAGTTGTCAGATCATTTGTGGGCAGGATCCTGGACCATTAGATCAGCATCCAACAGAACAAGGAAGTGCAGAGGAGAGGAACGGATCCCATTTGTTAGGTCTAAGTGTAAAGGACCAGCAACCGTTGGATCTAGAGGTAAGCGCAAGAGACTTAACCCTAGTGTGCACAGGAGAAGTGGACTTGTCAAAGTTCCAAATTCCCGAAGTGATTTAGGACCGTCCATCGTCAAGGAGGAAAGGTGGCGTAAGATCCACAACTTCAGAAGTTTGTGGACAAGGAGGAGGAGAAAGAGTCGAAGTAAATCTTGGTCATTGACCTGAAAGTGGACGTGTGGTGCCAAATTTGGAACTCTGGGTATGGAGCACCCCAAAGGAAAGAAAAGGATGAAAGCTTTGAAGTCCCAAAGGAGATCTTGATTGTTGATCGAGGAGGAGGTCGAAGGACCATTGATCTGGTCTTGGTCGAAAAGAGTCAAAGTTCATCAGAACCATCCGATTGTTGAGGATAGGTGTCATTAGATCTTCCACTCTGGAAGATTTCCATAGGGGAAAAGAAGATAGTTGAGGGTTGAAACTCCCAAGGGAGAGCCGGAACCAATCGTAGTCGTTGGTTTGGAAGAGAGCTACGTGTCGACAGATCGAAAAGATCTGAGATCATGCGTGAAAGGAGAAAAGGTCGTTGATTGGACAGTTAACTAGAGGCAGGTAAAGGATAGATAGTAGTCGTTGATCATGGATCATCACCGAAAGTGAGAGATTGATGGTTGGGAAGAATTTTGGGGCCAGAACTTGCTCGGATGTTAAAAATCTGAGAGCAGACCACAATTTATACCATGGTTTTAACAAAGTGATACGTGGCAACTAGAGGTGAATTGCGGGGAAAAAAGTGGGTTGGTCTAAAACCACGCTTTCTCGCACCCACAATCACACACTTACATGAGTTCATAGCCCATGATCTTATGAAGGAAAGGGCTAATAAAAAAGGGGCTAGTGCATGAAACTTGGAGTTTTGGAAGCGCGCGGGAATAGGCCTGCGGGTCTGTTAGGACCTGCACACGGGAGAAAAGGGGGCATGTGTATAATTGTTTTGGGTTCAATCATGAGCCCAAAGAGTCAATTCGACTCAGAAGATTGAAAGATCCTTTGACCGGGAGGTTAGTAGACCCCGTTGAAGTAGAGGTACTGCGTCGAAAGTGCTCAGGGCAGAAATAGTCATGTATAGTGACTACAATGAGAGCACAAGAAGACTCAGGAATCCAAGAAGAATTTAAGACTTCTGGGATCAGCAAGAAAAATTGCACATGGGAAAGAAGTTGTTGCAATTTATGTGGCAGCAAGTATGTTATGGCTTGTTGGTTCAGCTAGAGGAAAGAATGCTTGCATGTTTGCAAGTGTTGTTGGGGATGTTGTTGCATAAGGAGTGAAGCAACAGAGAGCTGAAGTGTTGGTTATAAGTTTGATAAAAGAAGCATGAAATCTTCTACTGCCATCAGACTTTCAGGTAGTATAAAATTTATTAATGGCAGTCATGCAAGTATGAGTTTGTATTACTCTTTTTGCATAATTGCTAAAAGGAAATTTAGGTAAGAATTTCCTCAGCCAGAGTTATTTTATAAAATCACATGATTATATTATTGAATGCATACCACTAGATGTGGTAAAGGCTAGAGGCCTATATTAATTCAAATCCTTTTAGCTTATGAATTCACACACTAACATAGTAGAATGTCATGTTAATTTGGTTATGGGGTAATAACCAAAGAATTAAAGATAAGAACTAGTTATAGGAATAAATGCCAGTAAGCTAGTCATGTATAAGACCAGGACCTGGTTGGAAATGGAAAGGTTATGAGCCACATAGGTACTAAAAGCTTCCTACTTTTAAATAAAACTTAGGCTGCAACCTTTTTGCTAACACTAATGAACAACACAAAATTGTATTATTTGTGTAGTGTTTGGGTCGAAAAGAAAGGCATCCAATTAATTGGGAAGACAATAGGAAGTGTGTGGAGAATGTGTCAACACATTGGCCAGAATTCCAACTCACTAATCATGAGATACATAACTGAGATAAAGAGCATTATGTAATTCAATGCAAGGTGTGTTGATTAATTATGCATTGAGAATTGTACTCATGCATAGTAAGTGATAGAATTGTATACTAAATGCATTGATTGAATGTGTTTGTAAGTACATCCATATATATTATTGCATGGAAATAGTTATACTAATGGATGAAATGTTGCTAACTCATGAAGTTGAGAACATTTCAGGAACTGTTAAACATTGCAACAAGAAAGTTGCAAGCTAGGTAGTTACAGGAATAGAGACTACAGAAAATTTATGTTCAGAAAATTGAAATAATAAACTTATTGTTGTTAATTATGAATATGCATCTGCATAGAATGATGAGTCATTCTATTTGGTTAAGTTCTTTGGTAATTGTGATTGAATTGCTAGGTGCAGGAAATTATAAGATCATTGCATAAGGTGTTGTACATATTGAATTATGATGTACAACAAATACTGACAATTTGTTGGTTGTATGCAAGAGGAAGCATTAAAGGAAAAATGGTATGTAGTTTGGTGCATGTGGAAAACCACAAGGATGGTTGCATTCATAATATGGCAACAACCAAGATGAATTATGAAATGGAATTTTTTGTTTTGGGGAAAAAGTTGAATTCCTTTTTGAACTAAGTTGGAGTTCCTAAATGAATTTTTTTATGTTTCTCATGATAATTGCATGTGGGTGATGCAAATGAGATGATGTTGATTAAAGTTAGAATGTTGAATACAAAGAGTAGCTCGGGGAAGCTATTGATTGGAAACCTTTGAGGGAAGTTGGAACTCCGGAAGCCGCGGTGCTCTGAGACTTCCTGAGATGGCCTTTTGTTGAAGCCCAAGGAAAGGGAGGTGTAGCAGCCTATGGACTGTGTGACAGTGAAGGTGTACACTCATGGGGTGGGACAGGCATGTGGGGAATGAGAGACCGTTGGTTGGAGTGTTGTTGAGGTTTGGTACCTTGGCCTAGACCATGTGTATATGGATTGTGGATTGTGGCTATCTTCATTGCCTCGATGGAGTCATAGCCCTGCTCAGGGGTGGAAGGTCTTCTCAAATCAAAAGATAAGTACAATTCTTTATTTATTGTATGTTGTTTATTTTGTATACAGGTTATAATGTTATTAGAATTGCATGTATATACATATGTATACATTGCATATATGCTTGCATTACCTACATCCATGACTGCACATAATGTGTTTCATGTTTCATTGCTTAATAAATATATACTTGATGTTAATCAACTTATTGATTGGAATGTGATTCAGGTAGAACAAGAAGGCATCTTGCAAGTGCATCTGGTGCACATATTGGACTGGAAGAGCAAACAGCTCCGGAATTGATCCATAGGGCTTGTAAAGGTCCAGTGGACCTGGTACGGTCCTAAGGATGTGACATGGGAGCATGAATATGCTATGCGGGTAGAATACCCACATCTTTTTGAAGATTTTGGAAATCTTGTTGATGTTGTGTAAAGAGTTGCACTGAGGACAGTGAAAAAATAAGAGGAGGGGATTGTAGTATCCCCAAGGACAAGTCCATGTTGTAATTATGAATTGTAATTATGTTTATAGGATGGTGATCCAAGTGTATATAAGTTGGTGGACTTATGTGTTTATTAGGATGGAGAGCCTAGGTGTTAAAGACTAGAAGCCTGGTTTTGTATATGTAATTATGCAGATCATTAATAAAATATAAACATCGTTGCGTGAAGACCAACCACGAAGAAAGAGTGATGGGGGACTAAGCTTCCACAAGGTTGGGTAAGGGAGGAGGCTAAGTGTGTGGGCCAAGGGGCTAAGCTAGGGGGCTTACCTCTAAAGGGGATAATAATTTATTATTATTTCCTAAAGGCTAAGGTGGACAATTGATGAGTGTTGTCCTAAGTTCTTGGGAAAGGGGAACGAATGCAAATGTAGTGCATGCAGCTCCAGGAAGACAAGTGTCAACCTGGGCGCATGCATTAAAAGCTGATGAGTTGAGTCATGTTGGGGGTTTGTTCTGTGGAGTCTGGTGATTCTCCAACGATTGTCTAACCGTGAATGGTGACATCCACCAGGAACCCTAGAACGAGTAACCCATGAGTCATTCTTACATCCTCTGTCTGAGTTAGTGGTTCATCCTATCCATTCTTCTATCCACAATCAGAACCCGAAACCAGGAGAATCAACCTCTGTGTTTTGTTCTATGGTCGTGCACCTTGAAAACTAGTGGGAAAAACCCGTGGATTGATCCGTCGTCTAACCTGTTCGACCTCTGTATAGTCATGCATCCTGAAACCGATAATCCATGAGTCGTTCTTTGTATTCTGAAGAACCTGACACCTGGCTAATCGCCTTAGTCGTGTCATGTTTTAGCGTGGGTTGTTTCCATCTGTGGTGTCATGCCCATCTATTGTTGCTATTGTCATCGCTGTGGGAATGAGTTTTGAATCGTTGTTGTTGTCCTCACTTGGCTGGAGCTGAGTCGAGGAGTGTGTTGAAGAAGTGGGTTGTCAGGCCCATGGTAGAAGAGGCAGGTTGTCAGGCCTGTGAGCATCTCTCTCCAGGTGAGAGAGTTTGTTGGGAAGTGGTTTTCTCCCAGAGAGAGTCCAGCACCAGCTACGGAGCTCTGAGACTTCCTGATCCAACCTGTTGTCGAGACCCAGATAGGGAGGTCAAGCACCGATGGACTGTGCTTGTGAAGGTGTATACTCCCGTGTGGAACAAGCATGTGGGGAATGAGAGTCTGTGAGTAGTGGGCATAAGAAGAGAGAATCCTTCTGGTTGCACTGTGCAGTTTTCATGTAACCTCAGCCTAGTCTAGGATTCCCTTGCCTTCGTTGGAGCTTAGTCCCATCTTGAGGGTGATCCACTGCTGAGAGTGATGAGTAGTGTGGTCTAAGGCTGGGAGGTTCATGGAAGGTTTGCACGTAGTTGGTGGAGTTACTACAATTTCAAAGATAAGTATCATTATGTGTTTAATTTCAATTAAAATGCATGTATGTGATGCTTATAATATTATCATGTATTTCATTGAAATGATATTTATTGTTAATTATGTTTAAGTATGTATGATGGCAGTAACTCTCTGTTAAATGAGTTAATTTTATTTAATATGCATGTTATATATAAATTTATGGGAATGTTTCACACAGTAGTGTTGCCCGACAGTCGGGTTGATGGTCGGGGACATTACAAATTGGTATCAGAGATTTAAAGGCTAAGTTAAGGTTGTGTTGGTAAAGTTGCCCGACCTGTTGGTGGTTGGGGACGTTAAAAAGAGTTTCTTGCAACTCTAGACTAAGGATCAGAAGCTATTTAAGGAGTTATAGCAGCACAAAAGATCAACATCACTAATAATGTAACTAGTAGGTTCATGCTATCATCAAGGGCAGCCATGATTTGATTGCTTCTTTCGATATTGTAATAGAAAAATCCATTCTTGGAGATGTGTTGGAGATTATTACATGGAGGTTAGTGACCTTTGGGGTTCCTTAGAACTCTATGACAAGCAATGAAGAAAATACCTACAACCATACATTTGGAAGAATAGGAAATCAATTTCGGTAGGATAAGGTATTGTGATCACACGCATAGGTTGTCATTCAATCAATGTTACAATGGATAATTGTTTCCATGTCAGGGAGGACTTGATATTAGCAAAAGAGGGTAATCCACACTTCCTCTTGTGTATTTGTTGCATAATTGAATATGCTTATTAGGATCTCACTAAATAAGAGAAGATAAAAATTAAACTTGGCTTCCATTGGATGTCAATATGGACCATATCCAAGTCTAAGAACAAAATGGACTTTCACACTAAAGATGGGAGTGAATTTTGATTAAAGTGTTCGAATCTGAAGATTTCTTAGAGATTAGAGTCAATGAGAAGACTTCTACATTATGGAAACAAGTGAACCAACAATCAAAGCCAAATCCATATCTAGAACCAGAGTCAATATCCATATCCATGAGCTAGAGCCAGAGCCAAAGTCAAAGATGTATCCAAGAGCTAGAGTTAGAGCCATCTTCCAAAGAAGCAGACAAAAGGTACATTGATCCTTATTGGTTTACTCTAATATTTTGGAGACCAAAAATCCTCTCAATGGGGACTTGTGATCCGAAATGGATCTGAACACAAGAAAATGGTTATAATACCCAGTACCTAAGTGAATTTCAGAAATTAATGAGGTTAAGAAAATAAAAAGGACAATGGAAATTTTAGAGACTAGAGAAAAAAAAAGAGATGGAAACAAATTGTAAAAAAAAAACGTAGGAGAGAAAAAAGAGAGAGGAATGGAAAATGAAATTTCAATTCCTTGGTCTTCCCATTACCCCAAAATATACATATTTTTTCTTGTAATTGAATTCACAAAGGGATTTTAACTGGCCATGAGAGGTGAGGATGATAGAGATCCATGAGTTGCATTATAATTAGATATTTTCAAAATGAGAACTAAAATATCATTCGAAGTTGTTTTTCCCATTTGGGTTTCTAAGGTAAAATCTCCATGTATTAGGATGTGTTTTAATTGTTGTGCATATAACCATGTTTCTTGTTATGCATTTTTATTATGAGTGGTTTGATCGATTCGCGCATTTTAATTCATGGCATGTGTGACTCGATGTTGTTATAAGATAATGGTTGTTTGACACTCTTAAATGAGTTAATTCAATGGAAAGTTAAATCCCAATAGTCATAATGCATTCCATATTTTAATCAATCTATTTCTTACTCAAATCGAGTGATCTATACACTAGGTTAAATAAATCCTTGCTTGTATCCATGTAATTCTCATGTATAAAAATATTGTGGCTATGTTAGTATTAACTCCTACT
>SNQJ01S0001404.1:221215-239938 GCA_010110895.2 Picea sitchensis | reverse complement strand
TATTTTTACAGTCTCTGTACATTTCTTTGATTAATAGAAATCATGTATTACTGTATATCTGTGTTTATGGTTGCATCTATGATACATTTCTGTTATATTATTGAATATCTACAATATCTCTGTGCATTTCTTTATTATATCTCCGCTCTCATTTCCTGCCGAAAATAATCCGTATCAGCAATCCCCCATAAGAAGGATGGAGTGGAAATGTGCTACTACTTTTATTCATTGTTTCTCTTTGTTTCAATGAGTAGAACAATTATACCATGTCTTTTTCCTTCACAAAAATGATCTTGGTGTTTGTGGTCTTTTCCTCTCTACCTTCAAAAACTAGGATTTCATGCTTAACACTTGGTTCACCGACAATGGGTCTTAGGATTCCTTGTCTTATCTTGCCTAACCCTTTTTCATTGTACCTCATCTACCTTAAAAAATCTCAAAACAATGCCTCTTGTATGATTTTCAAATTCACCAAAATTCTCTTGAGAAATGTCTAAAGACGATGAGTTTATTAGAGTTGTCTTGGTCATGGTGCTAGCTTCAGTAGTGGAAATAGAAGGTGACTTTACTTCCTTGGTCTCTTCGACATTTTTTTTGTTATCTTTGGAAATACTTCTTCCTTCTCTGCTAACTCTAGCTATAGCTAAGCCATGATTTGAGTGAGATTTTCCTCCTACCAACTATCCATTTGTATGACCTTCTCTCGCATTTGCACAAGCTACACTCTGCTCTTGTCCCAATATACCATGACATTTGCGAGGGAGTCTTGACTTCATAAAATTAATTCTTTAGCAATGGAAACACTCTTGTCAAGGTCTCAAGGTTCTTATCCATCTCTGCAATCATCTGGTCTACATCCATACCTTCTCCTTTAATTGCTTGTTCTCTCCTTGAAGATGAAAATTTATGGCTTGCATGTATTTCAACCCTTCTCTTTTTGTTTTACCCATGTCGAGTCTTCTTTCTCTTCGAAGTTCTGGAATTCGCATCATGGTTAAGGATTCAATGAATTTGATACCTTATGATCTGTAAACAAGGGACTTATATTCCACTCGATTCACCAACATGGATACCTTGCGAAATAATAATCCAATCTCTATTTCTTTGTCTTATGTAGATATTTATGTCCTTTGAATGGCTACAAAACCTCTCTTCTTAGTGTAGCCTACACACAACAACCAACTAACAATGCCAATAATAAATAAGATTTTGAGTTTGTTTCTCTGTTGTTATCACTAGGCAAACACATAAGGATTGGCTATGCTTCTTTTCTTCAAGACTTGAGTTCATTCGTGTTTGCAATGCCAAATACAAACTTATTTGCTCCTTGTTCTCCAACAAGAAAATAAGAATGGGTTTTCTTGTTGTCTTCGTAATTCCAAGACAATTGCCCCAAGTGGGAAAATATATAGACCATGTCAAAGCTAAGACAACACAACCTCTATGTTGTAATATGCTAATAAAAAAGAACACTATTGCTTAATTACAAGGCAATTGATTGAAAAAAAAATAATATTAGTTCATATGGACTACCAATCAAATAGGTTACATTGCGTCTTTCATTCAATTAGATGACAAGGCCAAAATGAGTACTCTCATCCTTTGAAATGCATGTCTCTAAGGTCTCTTTACTGAAGGAAAGGTAATGGGAATATGGGTTTTTTTTGGTTTTAAAGTGTTGTAGCATACACAACAATAAGGCACTGTGAAAACATCAATAGGTTCCACACAAACTTATATATTAACCCACCAATGTCAAAGCACAATCAACATAATTTTTATCTTTTATTTCCAATGAGTCGGTCCTCTGTGGGGTCGCTCTTCCTTCCTTCAAAATTATTCTTACTATAGTTGGAAAATAAATGTAAGTGTATCATTTCTAATGAAATCAAATATCTCTTATGTAGTTGATTCCAATGTATTGGATGGATTAGTTGATTTTGTCTCCCATAGATTGTAGGTTACACAAATATTATTTAGTCAAGGTATAATGCTCTAGCAATACAGAGGTAACTTTGAAAGAGTATGTCTCTAGCTCAACAATTTTCATTCCATCCCATCGTTCCTTTCACATAAGACAATATAGGGACAATGTCAATGGTTTGATAGAAGAGAGGTCCCCTTGGCTAATGAAATTGCCTGTCATTTGCTGAGAGAGAGAGTTAGTGTTTCTTGAGACCAATTCAACAAATTAATTTCTAGTTGTAGGTTAATTTGATAACATAAAGGATAGAATGAGAACTCACCTCAACATATATCCACATAAGAAGAGGGACAACCCATCCAATGATGCATATGACCCGTCGAAGGGGAGAGTATAGACTCAATAACCATGTAATTTCTATGACTAGGATAAATGGAGTGCACGAGGAGTGCACAACACAACCTTATAGTGGCACAACTTTGGTGTAGGTGAATTCCAATGGTTTATGAATTCTCAGGCTATGTTGTTCTTTGGAATTATACTGTCGTTCTTCATATGAAAAATTAGAAATTTCACTTGGAAATTGCAATAGCTAGATTCTCATAGCCATTAATCTCAATTCAACATGGAATATAAGGCCTCAATGTGCTAGTTGTTTTAATTAACCAATCAAATGAAAGGGATGAAACTCAAGTAGGAATTAACAATTACATAGCCACAATATTGTTATACATGAGAATTATATGGATACAAGCAAGGATTTATTTAACCTAGTGTACAAATCCCTTGATTTGAGTAAGTAATAGATTGATTGAAATATAGAACTCATTATGATTGTTGGGATTTTTCTTTCCATTGAATTAACTCATGTAATAATATTGGACAACTATTAGCTTCTAACAACAATGATTCATGCAGGACATGAATTAAAATACCCAGTTAATTCAATATAATAGTGAATCGGTCAAGCCACTTGGAATAAAAATGCACATCAAGCAACATGGTTATAGACACAACAATTAAAACACCATAAAACACATATATTTTACCTTGGAAACCTAAATGGGAAAACTAGCTTAAAATAGTTGATTAGTTCTCATTTTGAAAAACTTTAATTACAATGCATTTCATGGTTATTTGTGCATCCTCACCTCTCTTGGCCAAAAAAATCCCTTTGTGAATTCAATTACAAGAAGAAATAGGTAGAGTTGGGGTTAATGGGAAGGATAAGGGACTGAACTTTGATTTCCCATTCCTCTCTATTTTTTCTCTCCTACTTCTTTTTCTTTTACATTTAATTTAAAAAAAAAGTTCTCTCTTTTGTTTTCTTTAGTCTTTAAAATTTGCATTGTCCTATTTATTTTCTCACCTTCATCAATCGTCGAATTCCACTTTGGTACCGAGTCTTAAAACTATTCATTAATCGTCGAATTTCATATTTTATTTTCAACTTTCATTGTCTTCTTGATTAAGTAATTCCCATCCCTTACCATTCATGCTGATTTGAAATATTTAATGGCTTAAATTTTTAAGTGATTTAACATATAATTGGAAGATAAGAGAGTAGATTTTCTGCCATAAAACATGTTGTAATAAAATTATTTTCAAATATGGTATATGCTTGGAAAATTGTGCCTTGAGGGATGGAACTTGTTGGCATATGTTTTGTATATTTTCTCTTAGGATGCCTAGTTTGTTGGGTTGAATTGAGATGAACTATTGTTTGTTGTTTGATGTCGTAAATCAATATTTCAAATAATTCATGTTATCCCCATTTCCTAGGGATAACTAAGGAGATGATGTCTTGAAGCCCTTAGGTTACAGACATGGAGTACCAAGAGAGAGATGGATGACAAAATCCACTTGCACAGACAGAGGCCCACCTCACCACCACGGATCTCAGATTCATTATGATGGTATCTGCCGCACCAGCTTGCTTCCGGAAGACATTGGATCTTTCTCCATGAGGTATAAGCTAGGTATTATGGTGAGTGTCATTTCAATACTTGAGGCATTTAAGTTACATTGCATTTAAATCTTCTTTTGATTATGTAACGTCTTCTTGGAAGTTATTCTCTTTTCCATTTTTCACCTTGGTGGTTGACATTACGCCCTAGTAAGTGGTCACCCTTAGGGATAGGTTTTCTACTGGGAGGTCCCCTTGACAAGTCATTGTGCCAATCTTGATCATACTTATCATTTCCACACTTCATCCCCTCTCATACTTATCTTTTGGGATTTTCAAGTGTACTGACCCAAGAAGGGATTGTTCCTCATTTCATGGGAAGAAGGGGCTGAAGGCCCAGAGGCTTGTAGCTACAAAAGATAAAATCCAATCACGAACCTTCTAGATGCTCACCCAGGGATCCCGAGGACAATGAAATTTCCCTCATAAGAAACTGATGGGACCCGTGAAAAATAACAAATGCAAAAATTCCAACCAAGGTAGAGCATGTGTGGGAAATGTTTTTCATGCTTAGGTAGAAGTCCCACACATTCTGTTTAACTTGGGGAAGCATAATGTGACCAGAGTAGAGTCAAGGTGGGAATTTTTTTTCATGCTTATTTCACTTTGTCAACCCTCCCATACCTAAACTTGGTAAGTTTCATAGGTTCTTTGAGCACTTGTTTAATTTGATGAGGTGGTTTTTGATGCACATGATTAGGTAAATATTTATTGATTTTATTTACTTATCATGATATGTTTGACTTGATATCCTTGGAGGGTGTATTCATTATCTTTGCAAGACCTTGCTTGGTGGACAGTTTTGGAGGAACAATCCTAGATTAGGCTTCCTTAGGGGCATGAAGCCCACATGATGGATACCATGAACCACATACCAACCGATGATGATAGCCTTTTGAGGCTTGAGAGACACCATTGGATGACCTCACCTAGCCTCTGCAAGCCCAACATTTGGCCTTTGGAGGTCAAAACGTCACATTTAGAGGGCTTGACGTCGCCCTAGGGATAGGGTTTGGTGTGGTCATGTGTTTGACTTGAAACTTGGCACATTTTGGATGGAGATAGGCCTTGGATTGATGTATGAGATCCTAGTGCATGAGAGGGAGGCCTTTGGAGGCCCAAATTTTCATCTCCAAGCTCAATTATTTTTTAAAAGTGCCAAAAATGTTGCCCTAAAGGGGTCACATCATGCTTCTTTTAGGGTTTTCTTACCTGCAAAATCAAATTTAAAATTTTAAAGGGGAAAAGTAAGGGTTGTTGAACCCTTACTTTGTGGTTTACCCTAAATTTAAGTGGACAAACAATTTTAGGAGGATTTGTATAAATAAGAATCATTTCATTTCATTTTCATCATAGCTCTCCCATTTGGAGAAGACTCCTTAGATGGAATTTGCGCCCTTTTGGACAATTTTACTTGTCTCTCTTGGATACTTTCTCTTATGATGGTTTGTCTTGGCTATTGTTGGGTTGTTATATTATTTGCGGTGAAATTCGAGTCGAGGTAGATCAAGAGACGGTCGATGGTTGAGGTAGATCGAGTGACGGTCGAAGTCGAGGTGGATTGACAACAAGTCGAAGGTCGATGAAGTCAACTGAGAAAAGTCGAAGTCGAATATATCGACGACAAATTCAACCGACAAGAGGTCGAAGTGTGGGTGTGAGACGATTGACTAGAGACCGAATGAAGGCCGACATGTAACTTGACTTGGAGTCGACTGTAACATAATCCCGAGATTTGAGGGATTTGTAGCCAATGATATGCATGGATATGTAACCATTTTTGGGCACCAATATTTAGGGTTTTTCCTGTTGTAAAAACTATAAAGAGGCGTGTTGTAAGGCCGTAAAGGATAATGCAAGAATTCAAAATTATTTAATGCTAATGCATGGTAAATCGTAGGTTGCTGGTCATGAATATGTAAGCCAAATTGGTTGGAGGGTTGTTCTTGCGTAGGCAAGAGGTTATGATGTCAATTGTGTCTTAGGTGTGGACCAAGGTTAGGCATGCAACCTTTTATTCTGATTGAATAAGACAAAAAGAGATAAGAATGCTCAAAGGAATGTTGGTTTCTCCTTTTTAAGGGTTCCAGGGTAAAATCTTGGTGTACTATGTGATTGCTTGTTTAATTTACGTTCTTGATTAAATTCTTATTCTCTTTTTCTAGGATTATTGTGGAAGTGCCTTGCATTTACTGACATGTGGTATCAGAGCTTAGGTTTTCCCTGACAAGTGATTTTTCAGAGTGGTGTAATTCTTTGGTGAGTATTTTAGATATTGATTTTCCAATCTTAAATCTGAGGACTAAACCCTAGGTACAATAAGATTCGTAAGTCATAAATTGTGTTAAATATTGTGGTAACGAATGACAAGTAGTTCTAGAATAGAGATAGAAAAATTCAATGGCCATAATTTTGAGCTTTGGAAGCTTAAAATGGAAGATCTTCTTGTGGATTGAGAAAAATGGACAATGGTCTGTCCAGGTACCCAACCGACATACATGTTGATGGAAGAATGGGAGAAACTCGAAAGAAGAGAAAGAAGTACAATTCAAATTTATCTTCCATATTCGGTGCTACTGAATGTCTCAGGTGAATATTCGGCCAAGAAACTGTGGGACAAGCTAGGAAGCTTATACCAGTCGAAATCTTGAGTAAATATGATGTTTCCCAGAAAGAAATTGTATCTTCTGATGACAAGCGATGGTAGTTCATTGAATGAGAATTTAAATTCGTTTAATACCGTGTTAATCTAGTTATCATCCATGGATATTAAGATCACTTATGAGGATAAATGTTTCATCCTATTATGTTCCTTTCCAAACTCTTGGGATAACTTAGTCATGGCTATTGGGAGTAATATAACCACACTAGCGCTAGAGGATGTGGTTTCTTCTCTGTTGTCGGAAGAAATGAGAAGGAAGAACATGGAAGGATCGACCAAAGACGCTCTGGTAGTGAGAGGTCAACCGATAGACAAAGATAAAGGAATATTCTTCGGTAGAAATTTCAAGTCGAATGTTAGATCTAAATCCCCGGTTCAGTCGATGTGAAGATGATGGAAATGTAGTAAAGTTGGGCATTACAAAAAGGACTGTACGTCGAAGGAAACAAAAGTCAGTGCTGGATCCGAAGAGACGCAATTGATCGAGAGAAAGAAAACCTCGTACAAAGGAGGTGATGTGTACCTGGCATTGACTAGTACACAATCAGATCAAGATGTTTGGTTGATCGACTCAGGAGTATCCTTTCATATGACACCACATAAATAATGGTTCTGTGAATATGAACGATATGATGGGGGTGATGTGTTCTTGGGGGACGAATTGAAAACCATAATTGTCGGACGAGGAAGAGTCTGAATGACACTACAGGATGGGAGGAAAATAACCCTTCTAGGTGTGCTACACATTCTAGGTTTGGAAAGAAACTTGATATCTGTCAACAAGATGAGTGATGCAGGTGTGCATATCCTGTTTCAAAAGGATTCATTCAAGATGGTAAGAGGTACGATGGTATTAATGAGAGGAGTTCAGATTGGTACCCTGTACAAGCTGTTAGGGAATGTTGACTCGATTAGATGCAACAACATTGTTTCTCTTGAAATCGACTCGACTGCGACTCGACCCGAATTGATGTCGACACAACTCGACTCGAATCGAGCCAAGTTGGTTCAAACCGACTTGACAATACATGATGAGATCGACCCAGCCAGGTTATTGCATGAGAGGATGGGACACATTGGAGAAAAATGACTCGAGCTATGCAAAGAAAAGGTATGGTCAAAGGTTTTCCTGAATGTGGTTTAGAAGTCGAATTTTGTGAACATTGCAGATATGGAAAACAAAGTCGGGTGAGGTTCCCATCTGGAGTGATAAGGGAAAATGGGATTCTAGAACTGGTGCATAGTGATGTGTTTGACCTGGTTACAATGACTTCACTGGTGGATCCCTGTATTATGTCTCCTTTATAGATGATTTTTCCAGGAAGACACAGACATATTTCCCGAGGAAGAAATAAAAGGTTTTCGAGAGATTTAAGGAGTTTAAATCTCTTGTGGAAAACCAAATAAATAGTGCCGAGGACCAACAATGTGTTGGGTATGTGTTATATTATTTGCACGACTAACCCTAGTGTCACATTTTTTGCCTCGTTTTTCATGTGACCTCGATTTTTATGTCCATTGTTGGGTAGTTTTTCGGCACATGGTTTTTTGCCTATGGTTTTCTATTTCTGATTAAGGAATTAGGGTTGTTGACTAATCTAGGTTATTGGGTTAGGGTTTTGGATGCCCCTGGATCCTATATGCATATTTTATTGTAAACAATGTATCATAGTGAATCAATATAGAATATGATGGTTTTCCCAATTTGAGTTTCCAGGGGAAAAATCTTTGTGTAATGTGTGTATTTTCCATTGTATCTTTTCTGTTCTTTCACTGAAAATCTATTTTCAGTAAATATTGTACAATGTTAAATTCTACACAATGGTGGTGAATTCTATGGAAAGGAATTTGATCAGTTCTGTAAGTAGTGTGGCATAACACGCCAAAATACCACACCATATACCCCACAACAAAATATAATTTCCAAGAGAATGAACATAATGTTGATGGATAAGGCAAGGAACATACTCAGTGGTGCTGGGCTCACACAAGAATTCTGGGCAGAAGAAGTCGATATTGCAAGATATCTGGTGAATATGTCTCCTTCGTCGACACTAGTTGACACAATTACAAATGAGGTATGGTTTGGTAAGAATCCTTCGGTGGCACATCTCAAAGTATTTGGCTATGATGCATTTATGCACGTTCCCAAGGAAAAGAGGAGCAAGATGGAAAAGAAGGAAGTCAAATGTATTTTCATCAGATATAAAGAAGGGATGAAAGCATGTAAGCTCTAGGATACTGCACCAAGGAGAACAATGTACAATCAATATGTGGTCTTCAGGGAAGTCATAGTTAAATCTAAGCTTGAGGAATTTGTTCAGACCAAGAATAATCTTGATATGGTGCGGTTTGAACTGAGGAATGAAGAATATGATTCAGATGAGTCGACTAAATCTGAGGAAGAGGTGAAGCAACTAACTTCGGTGGTAAGGAGGTCAGAAAGTGTAAAGAGAACAATTGATATGTATAGTCTGCTTGACTTCCATTCCACATTCGTGCTAACTACCATCAAGGATGAGCCCAAGTTGATCGATGAGGCAACCGACTCGACAGAGGGTAAACTCTGGAAGGACACGATGTTTGAAGAGATGGAATCCTTGTACAAGAATGAGACATGGGATCTAGTCAAGTTACCTAGTGGAATAAATCTTGTTGGTAGCAAGTGGGTGTTCAAGAAGAAGATGAATGCCGCACGTCAAGTCGAGAAGTTCAAAGCTCGACTGGTAGTGAAAGGTTATTCCCAAGTCGAGGGAGTTGACTTCGGTGAGATTTTTTCCCCTGTTGCAAAACTAAATTCCATTAGAGTACTAATGTCTTTGGTTGCAACATTCGATCTGGAGATAGAACAAATGGATGTGAAGACAATGTTCCTACATGGGGACCTAGAAGAAGAAATCTACATGAAACAATGTGAAGGATTTGTAGTAAAGGGTAAGTAAGAGTTGGTGTGAAAACTCAAAAGATACCTTTATGGTCTAAAGCAATCACCAAGGATGTGGTACTAGAAGTTTGACACTTACATCCTTAGTTTGGGATTTGTGAGAAACAAGGTTGATCACTGCATATATTCCAAGGAAGAAGATGGTGGTTTCATTTATGTAACTTTGTATGCCGATGACATGTTTTTGATTGGAAACAACATGGACACAATAAATGAGGTGAAGAAGAAACCATCCTCCAAGTTAGACATGAAGGATATCAGTGCAACTAATTTCATTCTGGAAATGGAAATTAAGAAAGTCTGAGCTGCTAGAAATCTTTGGTTGAATCAGACGAACTATATTGAAACAATTCTGAAACGGTTCAATATGAAGGATTGCAAACCGATGAAGGTGCCAATTCCTGTGGGAGCAAGGGTTATTGTTGAACAATTTCCAAAGACACAGGAAGATATAGAGGACATGGCATGTGTTCTCTATGCAAGTGCTATTGGTATTCTAATGCATGCGATGGTATGCACTCGACCATACATTGCCCATGCAGTGGGAGTGTCGAGAAGGTACATGTCGACACCTAGAAAGGAGCACCAGAAAACTGTCAAAAGAGTATTCAGGTATTTATGTGGCATGAAGAATTATGCTATATTCTATCAAGGAAGACCTGGAGGTGATAGTGGTAAATTATATGTACATGGATTTGTTGACACCGACTAGGATAGAGATCTGGATCGACGGAGGTCGACCATTGGATATGTCTTCAAGATGTTCAGTGGAGCAATAAGCTGGATGAGTAAGTGACAAACGGTCTTAGCCTTGTCAACAACAGAAGATGAATACATGGTGGCCACTCATGGAATCAAGGATGCAGTATGGCTTCAAAGGTTATGTTTAGGAATCAGGTTTGAGGAGAAAGCTATGAAGGTAAATTGCAACAGTCAAAGCACAATATTTTTGGAAAATAACCCTGCTTATCATTCAAAGACTAAGAACATTGATGTACAATACCATTTCATGAGAGATATGGTGGGAAGTAACAAGGTGATACTGGAGAAAGTAGACACATTGGAAAACATAACAGATGATCCAAAAATGATCTTTAAAGACTTGGCTAAGTTTTAATCATGTGTTCAATTACCAATTTAAGAATTAAGGAAAGAACAAGAACTTAGTGATAGATTATAACAACCTTCATAAATAAATGAAGATCATAATATAATCACAAATAAAAAAAACCATAACAACAAGGTTGTTAACGAAGTTCAACAATATTGCCTACACCTCCGGGCCTTTGTCTCAGTGGGGGAGGCTTTCTTATTTCTATTCAATGCTTCAAAAGTACATCATAAATGTATCAAAAAGATTACAAACTGGTCTGGTTGTGTTATTCTCAACCTCAAGAATCCAACACAACTGACATCATTGAAAAAGGTTGAGCATAGCTCCCGGAATTGGCCTTCAAAGTTTGCTTCCTCAATGGCTTCCATGCATAAAAGTGGCTTCAAGCTTCACAAACTCATCATCATTCTACCAATATGAACGTACTTGGTCTGTCAAAAACCCTATGATTTATATAGGATTTGAGTTGGTGATTCTATCCCAACTTCCTCCCAAGATATGGCCTAAAATCGGGCTCCATATCCTCAGTTTTGGGCAAAAATCTCCCAAAATCAACATAAAAAAAAAACACCATATAATATAGTGCAAAAACCAATATTTGAAAAAACATGTGGGCGCAATCCCTTTCTCTCGTTCCCCTAGTCATATGGGCGCTGCCATATGGCCGAGGGCTAGGCACTGGACCTAGTCCTCCGATCAAGCCCCAAACATCCTGGTCGTATGGGCCATGTGTCCTGGATTGAAATCTCCACATAACACTGTGCTCCAATGTTCCATATCTTAGTTAGGGCCCTGGTCGCATGGTGAGTTCCATGTGCTATGCGCTGACCCCCTCCGACCGAGGCTTAGCCCAAAAAATCG
Organism: Picea sitchensis; assembly: GCA_010110895.2. NCBI lineage: Eukaryota > Viridiplantae > Streptophyta > Pinopsida > Pinales > Pinaceae > Picea > Picea sitchensis. The sequence goes on along the minus strand of SNQJ01S0001404.1, from coordinate 228,467 downwards.
CGCCAACTACACTTAAAACTAACAATTTCCACATAGTTTAACAAGTCACACACGTAGCCATATGGTGCGCCCTCTTTCACAAAGTCGTGGATCCTCCTGGAGGTTAAGGGTTCGAATCCCTCAGAGCATAAACAAAAGTTTTGGCCTAGCCAACATTGGAAAAATCTAGGGTGCCACGCGACACCCTCTGATTGGGCCACACGTCACCCCGTGGTTTGCCCGTATGGTACAATCAACACACAATCAACAACCTAGTAAGCATGCACAGTCATCTTCCGCGTCACTTCCATACAACCATGTTTCATGCCACATCAACATCCGTACTACCAAGTCACCTGCCCAGTCAGCTTCCACGTCAACATCTGTACTACCCAATCACCCTGCCATGTTAACATCCGTACAACCACCTGTTGTCCATACTGCCATGTGTCATCCCGTCATTGGGCCACGTTACGTATAGACTGCCACGTGTCACGTATGTATAGTGCCATGTGTCATTTTCGTACTGGTCCAACTCAACCGAAAAATGCCAAAACCGAGTGACACATGTGTGATACCATGTGTCCCTGCTGACATCATCTGTTGTACTGCTGACGTCAACAATACGACCTATTGACTTTGACCAGTTGACATTTTTTCCTGTTTAGGAAATCGATCAGAACACAATATCTTTCGCATATGGTGTCCATTTGTGGAAAAAATTATATAGCCGGAATCAACCCGACGAGCCCAATGCATGGGCGCTAGTTTCATCCAATTTCAAGAACTTTTTTTTAGGCCTTCCTGGATCCATTTTGGATCATACCTCCCCACTAAGACCTTTTGTTCCTCCAAAAGGGTATTAACTAGTCATCAAGTGCAGGATATGCCACCCCACTTATCCTTTGTCTTTAAACTCTATTTTGTGCACCATAATCAATTGCAAAACAACCATGACAAATGACATCATATTTTTAGCCACTTGTACTCTCTCACATCTTACTGTAGCCTCTACATTATCAGTGATAACGTCAGAAATATGACTACAAATGAACTAATATATTTGATGTGCTTGGACGACATTAGCTTATCTTGAAGCAAAGTATGATTGAATTTACATTCTACAACCATCTCATGTTCATTCTTAAGATCAACTGCTTTACTTGGCACAATTATATGTGTGTTGGTTGCATAAACTGCCTTCCTTAATTGTTCCATTGTTTGAAGAGATTGATTTTCTTTTAAGTGATGAGAATGTACAACATATTCATTACCTTCTTTAGTTAAGTAATATTGATTCTGTTCCTCATAGAAGATTTCTTCATGATCATACAAATAAGGGATTCCTAAGACCATTCCACATTCATTGAGTGGCACCCCATCACACGTTACCTCATCCACAAACTTTGATGAAATTGCAAACTTTAAAGTGCATTACTTTGTTATGTGCAATGTATGATTGTTGCTTATCCATTTAAGTGAGTAAGGTTTATGATGTAGCTTAGTTGTCAATCCCAATTGTTTAACCACTTCCTCTGAAATCAAGTTATATTGAGATCCATTGTCTATCAATGCATCGATCTTAGTATGTTTCATTATCACCCTTATGTGAAACAACTTACTTCTAGAATCATATCCATCACCAATTTTACCTGTCAAACCAACTGTTGTGATTTTAGTCTCATCACCTGAATCATATCCCAAGTCTGTTGGTCATGTTGTTGTTGCAACTGTTTGCCTCCCTTTCTTCTCTTTGACCCACTTTGGTCTCTTCTCTGGTGTAATTGCCAACAATGGTGACCATTGTGCCCTTCTTTCTTGCAATGCTTTCAAGAAAGATTCTCTTCCTTCACTGTCACTGAATTTGATTTCTTTCCATTCCCCTTTATTTTGTCCTCTTTCCTTGAAGACGATTCCCATGATACACCAACTCCTGTTTTTCCTGCTTCAATGTATATTTCTTTAACATAAACCTCATCAAGATTAGTAGGTCCAAACATAAATACAGTGTTACGAATATGTGTAGGTAAACCTCCTATTTACTTCATAAGAATTTCTTGCATATGTAATGGAATATTTAACATTAATGACATCTTACGAAATTCATATGTGTATTCTTGCAATGTTTTCCCTTTTCTTAGTTTAAGACTTTTCCATTCAATTAAATCCTTATCCTTATAACCCAAAGGATAAAATTGCTTTCTAAGTGAAAAAACAAAATCTTTCCATGATGGAAATATATTACCAACTTGCTGCGTACCATTTTGCAACTTACTATCCCACCAGATGAGTGATATGTCCGCAAGACGAAGCGATGCCAACTTGATTTGTGTTTCCTAATATTTAATTTGTTGCACACTACAATAAACTTCCATTTGTCTAACCCAATTATCAAGCCTCTCAGGATTGACTTCACCATCATACATGGACAATTCAAATTTCACATCAAGCTTAAGTAAAGGCATATCATGTTTATGTTTATGGGAATGTTTTCTTGCGATTGAAGTTTCACTTGTACTTGAAGAAGAAGAAGATGATGGAGAAGAAGGAGGTGAAGGAGGAGGTTTAGGAGGATCATCTCTTTCTTCACGTTTGTCTTGTTTTCAATGTTCCCCTTGGAAAGGCCTCTTCCATTCCAAGCAATCCTCATATAATAACGTTACCATCTCAGACACGACACATAAAGTATTTTGCAACTCTATCTCGTTCTGAGACATTCCTTCTTCCGATGTCGTCTCCTGACTTTGAGAAGTCCTCTTTCTTGATCCAATCTCAGGATCCCCTTCTACAAGCTCACCTTCACCATGACTCAACTTTTCCCTGATAATCATGCAAACTCAAACAACCAACAATCAACCTGCTCTGATACCACTTGATCCGAAAATGATCTTTAAAGACTTGGTTAAGTTTTAGGCATGTGTTCAATTACCAATTTAAGAATTAAGGAAAAAACAAGAACTTAATGAGATATTATAATATCCATCATAAAGAAATGCAGATCATAATATAAGCACAAAGAACAACAAACCATAACAACAAGGTTGTTAACGGAGTTCGACAAGATTTCCTACGTCTTTGGGCCTTTGTCTCAGTGGGGGAGGCTTTCTTATTCCACTTGAATGATTCAAAAGTACATCAGAAATGTATCAAAATTATTACAAACTGGTATGTCTGTGTTCTGCTCTACCTCAAGAATTCAACACAACTGACGATACTGAAAAAGGTTGAGCATAGCTCCCTGAATTGGCCTTCAAAGTTTGCTTCCTCAATGGCTTCCCTGCATAAAAATGGCTTCAAGCTTCACAAACTCATCATAATTCTGCCAATATGAACCTCCTTGGTATGTCAAAAAACCTTTGATTTATATAGGATTTGAGTTGGTGATCCTATCCTAACTTTCTCCCAATATCTGGCCTCAAATCAGGCTCCAGATCCTCAGTTTTAGGCAAAAATCTCCCAAAATCAGCATAAAAAACAAAACAAAAACCATATAATATAGAGAAAAACCCATATTTGCAAAAAAATGTGGGTGCAACCCATTTCTCCCAGGCCCCTAGTCATGTGGGTGCTTCCATATGGCCGAGGGCTATGAATTGGACCTAGTCCTCTGGTCAAGCCCCAAACATCCTAGTCGTATGGGCCATGTGTCCTGGCCTAAACTCTCCACATAACCCCGTGCTCCATTGTTCCAACTCTTAGTTAGGGCCCTGGTCGGGTGGTGAGTGCCATGTGCTATGCGCTGACCCCTCCGAAATTGGCTTAGCCCAAAAAACCACGCCAACTGCACTTAAAAAGAAGAATTTCCACGTAGTTTAACAAGTCACACAAGTAGCCCGATGGTGCACCCCCTTTCGTGAAGTTGTGGCTCCTCCCAAAGGTTAAGGGTTCGAATCCCTCGGAGTATCAACAAAATTTTGGCCTAGCCAACATTGGAAAAATATGGGGTGCTGTTGGCACAGGGGTAGACCCAGGGTTCAACGCTTCAATAAAGCACCAACAAAACCCTAACTACCGACCCTTTCGACAACACCTACGAAGCACGCAAAGTCTAACCCGAGGTAGAGGCAGGGGGGGTTACAGGACTCAGGTGTTTGTAACCGATATGGGACACATATATGTGATTATAACGCTTCTACATAGTACTTAGGAACAACATGCATCAACCTATTAGTCTTACTCACATCACAGATCAAACCCTAAGTACAGATTGACACAGTAACAATGACAACATATACATCACACTTAGCATCATAAGTTAGATATAGCACATTCAACATAAATAAAGCACTAAACATTCATAGATCTATCTATTATACATAACAATCAATGCACTAAGAATATCCACAACATAAACATCATAGAAAAAATCAAAGCGTCAACACATGGTATACGTGGTTCACTCCAGTGTAGGGCTACGTCCACCAACTGATTCTTCTTCTTTATTAGGATTCAATCTCTTACATTCATCTGCTCCTGTGCACTAAGCCATAGATCCAAGCTTCATATCGGATAGGTGCTCTGTGCACTAAGCACCAGATCCACCTTCCCAAAATCAGGTCAACGCACAGAGCCAACTCCTCTATCAAGCACAAAGCCTTACATACACAATCTATTTCACTAAGCAACCCAAAACTACTTTCACTTAGCCTTGTAACCTATTGACCTTCACTAAGCTTCTTCTACCTTACAATCTTTACTTATTTATACTAATACATTCACTTACAAAAGGGTCTAATCATGGGTAAACCCATGGGACGACATCCCATAAACCCTAATACAAAAACCCTAATGAACCCCTTCCTGGGTCCACAAATCAAGTGATATCCCACAATCTCAGCTCCGCTTGGGCATTCCTTCCTCGATCACTGCATCAAAGTCCAAAAAGTGGTCAAAACTGACCAATGTTTCCTCAAAACTTGGTTGAGGGCCAAGAGGCCCCCAACACTCACCTATGACTTGTCTCGAGTCACTAAGATCTGGGAAACACTGCTTCAAAGGCCTCGAGCTACCTCGACTTGCTGCTTCACCTGAGCCTCTTGCTCAATGAGCTCTTGGATCATTTGCTCTATAACAAGCCCTTCCAAGCATTGTTCCACTGTCGCAACCACTTGGTCTAGCTGCGAGCCTTGTCCTTCAATCTCTTGAAACACCGCACAGGTTTCATCCTGCACCGATTGTAGCCTTTGTGTGACTTTCATCACTCTGCCCTCGATGGCATTAATCTGCTGCTCGACCACATGATGTTCTTGTGATCTCTTCATTCTCTCGACTACAATGAGTAACTTCATCTGCGCTTGTACTGACAGTGCCTGCTGCTGTGCCTCTTGTAGCTGCGCTTCTAGTTTCCTCAGCTCTGGATCTTCTGCGAGGCGTTCATAAGTCTGCGCGCTCCTATCTCTCAACTGTTTTCATTCTGAGGTGAGGGCTGTGATACTTCCTACTACGCTCTTAGCATCTTCCTCCCTCTGGTCGCACACTTCTTGTGGGGTGCTCGATACTGGTTGGATTTCCAGTTCCGTTATCCTTGCTTGAAGCTACTGGATGGCCTCAGAGAGCTTCACCATTGGAACCACAATTGATTCATGTTACTCCTGTGCCAAGCCCGACATAGAACGAAGTGATTTTCTCACTGCTTCTTTGACCACATTCTGCTCTGCAAGAAAATGGTCCTTTTCTCTTTGTATCTTTTCTTTGTCTTCCTCGGGCATCTCCCAAAACTCATCTTTCTTGTTTTCATAAGCGGTTACGTAGTACCGTGCAACTCGTAATTTCTCCAAGATCTCTTATTTCTCTTTCTTTAGGGCTTCTGTAGCCGTTTCCTTTTCTTCTTGAACTTTCTAAAGCCGAGCCTCTGTTGCATATGCTAATATTCTCAATTGGGTGGGCTCATCCCCCAATTTTGCAATCTCCGACGAGGAAGGCACAGTAGGGACGACACAGATCGAGCGAATAGCTTCTTGTATCTCCTTCAGCTCCTTCTCAACCTTTACATACAACTCTTCCTGCTTTTCTCCATATCTCTAAAAGAGATCTTTGGATGCGTCCTCCATCACTCCGCAGACTAGACCGATATCATCCTCTCTGAGCGTAGCCTCTAGTTGGGACTTATTGGTGTGGGTCTTCTTTCTTGCCAAGGGTTGTTTTGGAGAAACCTTCCTCTTCTTTAGTGTTTCTGTCTCGGTAGGGAGATCCTTCGGCGGTGTATCTTTGCCTTCTCCTTTCTTGTCTCCTCCTTCCCCTCCTGCTTCTTGATTTACTTTGTCTCTTCCTCCTCCTATGGGCGAGCCAGGTCTACTTTCTTCCGAGGCACTGTCCTCCTCATCAATCTCTATGTTCTAAACTTCTTCCTTTTTCTTTTTCTTCTTCGCACTTGACTGTCCTGCATGCTCGAACCGGGTGACCAAGGGGTTTCCTATGATGTCAGGGTTGGAGAGTTGTGCATCATCAACCGGTACAAGGAACTCCTCTAGCCATTCCTTTGTGATCTGTTCCATGTCTTCGTCATCCAACTTGTAATAAGACCATAACTCTTCCTTACTCTTATCTCTGCGCGCAGTGATATAAATAGAATGCGGATCTGGGCGAAACTTAGCTAATGGTATGTACTGGTGCAAGGTGCGCGATGTCATGCGCGGGAACGACTCAATGGAAACCTTCAGTTGTTGATAGTAGGCATGGAACACTACATTTGACTGCCATTGCTTCGACATGTCATTCGTATACCATAACGTTGAGAACCTTGCGACCAACGACTCTGAAGGTTCAATCTCCGGGAAGGTTGCTCCCTCAGGCATTTTCCAAGCGACAAATGCAATCAACACAAGTAGCTAGCTAAAGTGGAACTCGTATCTCTGATCTTGTGCTCCGCGACAGTCTTTTTAAAGCTCCTTGACGAGGTAACTCGCCCAATTCATCTACATCCCCTCCACGCATTTTCATGCGAGGTCCACCACGAACCTGATGACCTGCGTGGGGAGATTTTTTTTGACAAGATTGCCAGCTATGAGTTGGAAAGCGAGGCGCACTGTGCCATCCTGGATAGAGGCTACTTTGTAGCCTCACTTTCCTAACATAGTTACCAACTTAACGAGAACTCTACAAAGTTCATGTTTTTTGGGGGTCAAGTTTTTTACCCCGTTTTTAAAAATGGTGCTACCAGTAGCACCCCCTCCCTTTTTAGGTGGTTTTTTGATAGTTTAAATTTTTTGATACATAAGGTTTCCACTTTTTTGTTTTTAAATGCTTGTATTTTCATTTATTTTCAAATTGTTCA
>SNQJ01S0001404.1:177091-221205 GCA_010110895.2 Picea sitchensis | reverse complement strand
TGTTTATGTTTTTCCATTTCTTTAATTCTATCCTTCATTGTCTGCAATTCACTCTTGAACCCTAAGAATCTATCCTCTATTTGAGTTTGAATGATATCTTTAATTTTTTTTATCAATCATTGCATCTAGCTCTATTTGGAGTTTTACGTCTCTTTCTTCACTCCTGTTTTCTAATGTTTCTAACTCTATAGGATCTCTAGGGTGATTTTGGGGGGCCTCCCCTTGTTAGGATGAGTTTTTGGAATAGGTGGTTGAGTGTTCATATTGAAAAGAAGAGAAAAAAGATGTAACAATTATTATTATGGATTGACTTTATTTCTCAAATCAACTTTCACTTCTAAAACTTAAAATAAATAAACAAATAAAATATATTTAAATCTATTTATGTAAAATTAAAATTGAATCAAAGTAAAAAGTGACTCACCTCATTTTAGATGTCCAAATGCTCAACCATTTGAAGAAGCCAAAAATAATTTCTGAAAACGACAGAGAAGTCCAGAGAAACTACAAAGATTATTCTCGAAGAAATAGTAATTTCAAAACCACAGAGAAGTAGTATTCCTTCAAAACCACAGAGAAGTAGTATTCCTTCAAAACCACAGAAAAATATTATTTCCATTCAAAACCACAGAGAAATATTATTCCCGTTCAAAACCATAGAAAAATAAACATATATATTATATATGTTTTGAATATACAAAACACATATAATATATGTTTTGTATATACAAAACACATATAATATATGTTTTGTATATACAAAACACATATAATATATGTTTTTGTATATACAAAACATATATTATATACTAAACATATATAATATTATATACAAAACATATATTATATATGTTTTGTATATAATATTATATATGTTTTGTATATACAAAAACATATATTATATGTGTTTTGTATATAATATATGTTTTATATATAAAAAACATATATTATATGTGTTTTGTATAATACATGTGTTTTGCATATGCAAAACATATATTATATATGTTTTGCATATAAATTTGATTTTTTTTTTATATATTTATGAAAACAATTTTTTCAAGGTGTTTTAATTTAGTTTAGTTAATTATGTTTATTTTAGATGTTTTTTTTTAATATTTTAGTGATTTTTTTTCCTTGTTTGTTGAAAGTTTGAAGGCATTTTTGTTTTTTTTTTAAACAAAAAAACTTATTTTTGTCTTAAATTATTGTTTTTTCACCAAATTTTAAATTGTTTTCATTTCTTTTTAGTTTTTCTTTGGTTTTCACCATTTTGTTAAGTTTTATTGTTTTTTTTTTTTTTTAAATTTGGATTTTGAATATATATATTTTTAAATGTATTTTTGTCTTCATTAAAAATATATATATTTGTGAAGATTTTCTCTTTTCTCTTTATTTATTTTTTAATGTAAATTTAAGAAAGAAAAGAAGAAGTTAGTAAATAATTTTTCAAGTGACCATTTAGGATCCAATTTTGGGTTTTTTTATTTGTGTAGGGATTTGTTGTGAAGACCACCTTTTGAATTAGGTCGTAATTAGCTGCAATTTTAACGTTTAGAAAAAACATTTTGCTTTAGGTAGCATCATGTTTTTATTTAGGTGTTGATTTTAAGGTTTTTCTAAGCAACTATTTTATGTTTTAAGGACATGCTTGAAAAAAGTTGTAATTTTGACCCGGTCAGAAAAATTGGTGCTATCGATAGCACCAGGTTTTGATTTGGGGGTTGATTTTAGAGTTTTTTTGAGGAACCATTTTATCCTTTAAGCCCATGCTTGAAAAAAGTTGTAATTTTCACTCATTTACAAAAAATGGTGCTACCGGTAGCACCACTTTTTGATTTGGGGGTTGATTTTAAAGTTTGTTTGAGAAGACATTTGATCCTTTAAGCCCATGCCTGAAAAAAGTTGTAATTTTGACCCAATTACAAAAAATGTTGCTACTGGTAGCACCACTTTTGATTTGGGGGTTTTTTTTCATGTTTTTTATGCAAAAATATGGGTTTTAAGGGCTAGAGTTCTCACTTTGAGGTCACAGTTCTCATTAAGTTGGTAACTATGTTTCCTTTCTCAACGTCACCGTATGCCTCCTTGATGTGTTGTGCCAGGGAGCGATCTGAGGTCTTCCCTGGGTAGAACTGCTGAGGGTCGGGTCCCTGCATGCTCAATCCTGTGATCAAGTGGATCAACGCTAGATCCACAGTAATCCGCCCGTCGAGCCATACGTATCCACCATGATAGCACATCAATAGGAGTTTAACGTAAGCGTTAGCTTTCTGATGTCGACCAAAATATAGATTCTTCAATACATTCAGTATAGTGGATTGCGCCAACTCCTTAATCCATGGATGAGAGATAATGCAAGGCTTCTTCCAAATGGTCTTCGTCAAATATCTATGCGGCACGAGCATGGCGTGTTTCTTTCTATCTCCAAGGTTGAAATTAATGTTCTTCAGTGTTGGGATCTGTCCCAACTGGGTTCCAACTACGCGTATTCCCTTCGGAATGTACGCGGTGATCAATGTGTACTTGAAGTCCCGTGGAATGATGTCACAGTTAACCGCGCTAGCCAAAGGCAGGATATAATCAGGCAAGATCGACGGGATCTGCTTCGCATTAGCCATATTGTCATGATGCTTACTTCACTTCTCAGTCACGTGGTTAGTATGTTTCGAACGACGTCCAGTCGAAGGGGAAGCCTGCAGTCCCCTGGTCGATGATGCCTGTATTCCTTCAAACATAGCTTTATCAACCATAAAATTCTTTAGAACCTCTTTGACAGACTTTTCTATCTTAGTGCACTCGAATGATGTTCTTACTGTTAACAAATAGGTCGGGGTAGGTGACCGGAAAGGTGGGGTAAACAACAAATGGCAAGGTTTGATAGCACAAATCGACACACACAATCACTTCTCAGTTAGCTCAGCTAATCATGGGTAGCAAAAAGTGGTCCCGATGGAGCGTCCGACGGGTTAAATAAGCGAGCGTCATAACAAATTCTTCCAACTGGCAGGAATGCTTCCACTAATGCGAATCCGTCCATTATGGCGTGGTCTCAACGTCCCAAGCATGGTCCATTCTCCCATAAATTCATTTCCTACCCGTTCAGAGCGTCGTTCTAACGGTCAGGGCGCCTCCAACGGTCATATAGCTTCGTCGGGGTGAAGTACCATTCTGCGTGGTTCTGCTGTTCCGACGAGGTTCAGAGTCTGCAAGCCTGCCTCCTGTGAAGTCTTCTCTGTAACTTCCTATAGTTTTTCTAACTTGGCTTTCTTCTTATTGAGATTCTTTGGTTTCTTTCCTGTGATCTGAGTCTCTCTAACTGTTTCTGGATTTCTCTTTCCATTCTAATTATTATCTTCTCCTAGCGTAGTGACTTCACACTACTGATGTGCTCTCAAAGGGTTTGAAGTCAATATCCCTTATTTTACTATTTCCTGGGTGGATATACTTCTTTCTTGCATGGATAGGTCCTTCAAACCTTCTTGTGTTCTTTCAACATTGACAACTAATTCTCTTGCATTTTGCTGCTTCAAATTAACTTCTCGTTCTTCTATCAGTCGATCTATTTTTCTAGTTACGAAATCCCTTAGTTCTTTCTTTTTCTTTTCTGTAGCTTCTTCCTCTGCTTTCCTTCTGATTTGATCCTTCTCAATCTAAGTATTTCCTAACAAAAGAGGGAATGGGGCGCTATTCTCAACAAGCTTAATGACTTCAAATTCCTCTTCTGTCGATGTTCCATGGATGATAACAGGTACATTAGTAACTCTTCCACATAAGGTTATCATCTTTCCTTTGAACAAGCCTATTCTTCCCAATGCAGGTATCACAGTAGGTTTTCCCAAGATTTACCAAGTGTCTTCTGTCATAATATTCACTTGTGTTTCTTCATCCAAGACACAGTATATGTCGAAATCTCCTATTCTTGTATTTAAGCGCTGTTTTACTTTCAAGATCTCTAATAAACTGACATCTTTGTGATCATTCATCATTTCTTTCAACTGTTCTAATGTAGTATGAACTTTCTCTGATTCTTTCTCTTTCTGATTTTCTAATATGCTCTTAGTATCTTGACTTCCTTCATAGTTCTCTTGTCTCATGTTCATTCTTTCAACTTTAGCAATCATCCTTGGACAATCCTCAACTTTCTGACCAACAATTTTACAAGAAAGACAAATAGGACCTATACCATGACATTCCTTAGTAAGATGTCCTAGTCTTATGCAGTTATAACATAATGCCGATCCTCTCTTTATTTTAAACGTTCCCCAACCTTTCTTGTACTGCGCACTAGGATCACAGTGCCGAGCCTGCAATCTGCAAAAAATCCTTGTAGGTTCCTGCATCCACTTATTAGTCCAAAAATTCTTTTTATGCATAGGAATAACATATCTTTCTCTATTTCTATCAAATTTATTCAGATCAAATTTTTCTTCTAACTATACCCTAGCTTTCAGACTAGGACATAATCTATCAAACATACCTATAATCATGCTTTCGAAACAAAAATTTTCACTTATCTTACTTTTCTCAAAGCACAAAGCTTTAAGATCTTACTTCTTTTCTTCAGATCATATTTCTCTTTTAGCACAAAGCTTCACTGTCAAGTAGAATACTGCACACTAAAGCAACAGATCTACACACAAAGATTCTCTTTTCTTTACTTCATTTCCCAACAATCACAATTTCAGGTCCCGACAACGATACCATTTGTTGGCATAGGGGCAGACCCAGGGTTCAACGCTTCAACAGTCCACCAACAAAACCCTAACTACTGACCCTTTCGGCAACACCTGCGAAGCAGACAAAGTCTCACCTGAGGTAGAGGCAGGGGGATTACAAGACTCAGGTGTCTGTAACCAAGATGAGAGACATATATGTGATTATAATGCTTCTACGAGTACTTAGGAACAACATGCATCAAGCTATTAGTCTTACTCACATCGTAGATCAAACCCTAAGTACAGATTGACGCAGTAACAATGACAACATTTACATCACACTTAGCATCATAAGTTAGATCTAGCACATTCAACATAAATAAAACACTAAGCATTCATAGATCTATCTATTATACATAACAATCAATGCACTAAGCAGATCCACAACATAAACATCATAGAAAAAAGAAAACCATCAACACATGATATACGTGGTTCACCCCTGTGTAGGGCTACGCCCACCAACTGCTTCTTATTATTTATTAGGCTTTAATATCTTACATTCATTTGCTCATGTGAACTAAGCCATAGAGCCAAGATTCGCATCAGAAAAGTGATCTGTGCACTAAGCACTAGATCCACTTTCCCAAAATCAGGTCAACGCACAGAGCCAACTCCTCTATCAAGCACAGAGCCTTACATACACAATCTGTTTCACTAGGCAACCCAAAAATACTTGTACTTTGCCTTGCAAGCTATCGACCTTCACTAAGCTTCTTCTACCTTATAATATTTACTTATTTATACTCTTACATTTGCTTACAAAAGGGCCTTATCATGGGTAAACCCATGGGCCTACATCCCATAAACCCTAATACAAAAATCCTAATGAACCCCTTGTTGGGTCCACAATTCAAATGAGATCCCGCGATCTCAACTCCTCCTGGGTGCTCCTTCCTCGATAACTGCATCGAAGTCCAAAAAGTGGTCAAACTTGACCAATGTTTCCTCAAAACTTGGTCGAGGGCCAACATGTGCCACATGGTTCCCTTTGATTGGGCCACGTGTCACCCTGTGGTTCGCCCATACGATACAATAAACACACAATCAACATGCATAGTCAACTGCCTCGTCACTGCCGTACAACCATGTGTCATGCCATGTCAACATCTGTACTGCCAAGTCACCTTCCCAGCTAGCTGCCATGTCAGCATCTGTACTGCCCAGTCACCCTGTCACGTCAGCATCCCTACAACCACCCATCGTCCGTACAACCTAGTGTCAACATGTCATTGGTCCACGTCAGATACGGACTTCCACGTGTCACATCCTTACAACCAAGTGTCAGCCTGTCATTGGGCCACGTCACGTACAGACTTCCACGTGTCACGTTTGTACAGTGCCACATGTCATTTCCGTATTGGTCCAACTCAACTCGAAAACGACAAAAATGAGTGACACGTGTCACCTCCTCATGCTGCCACATGTCCCTGTTGAATTCATCATGACATCACATGTCATACTGCTGACGTCAACAGTACGACCTGTTGACTTTGATCAGTTGACTTTTTTGGCTGTTTGGGAAATCGATCAAAACACGATATCTTTTGCATACTGTGTCCATTTGCGAAAAAGATTATATGACCAGAATCAACGCGACAAGCCTGACACAATGGATTTGGTTTCGTCCAATTCTGAGAATTTTGATTTTTAGGCCTTCCAGGATCCATTTTGGATCAACAGAATCGTTGACCAAGTCTGTGAGTGTTGTGAATTTCTCTTGGTGCAGAGAGGGAATGTGAATTGTTTCCCTAGGTCTATGAATGAAATTTCAATAATCTTCTGTTTCAGCAAAGAAGACAACAAGTGGGAGAATGTTGGGTTGATATATTCTTTGCCGTGAAATTTCAGTCGAGGTAGATCGATTGACGGTCGAAGGTCGGGGTAGATGAACTAACGGTCGAAGTCAAGTTGGATAAACAACAAGTCAAAGGCTGAGGAAGTCGATTGGGAAAAGTTGAATTCAAAGATATCGATGAAAAAGTCAACCGACAAGAGGTCGAAGTGTGGGAGTGAGATGATCGACTAGAGACCGAATGAAGGTCGACTGGTAGTCAATTGGTAACCCAAATTGGAGTCGACTGTAACATAATCTCGAGATTTGCAGGATTTGTAGCCAAATACATGCATGGATCTGTAACCGTTTTTGGGTGCCAATATTTAGGGGTTTTCTTGTTGTAAAGCCTATAAATAGGCATGTTGTAAGGCAATAAAGAATAATGCGAGAATGCAAAATGTCGTAATTCTAATGCGTGGTAAATCGTAGGTTGGTGGTCATGTATATGTAAGATGAATTGGCTACAAGGTTGTTCTTGCGTAGACAAGAGGGTATGATGTCGATTTTGTCTTAGGTGTGGACCAAGGTTAGGCATGTAACCTTTTATTCTGATTGAATAAGACAACAATAGAGAAAAATGCCAAAGGAATGCTCGTTTCTCCAAGTTAAGGGTTCTAGGGTAAAATCTCGGTGTACTGTGTGATTGCTTGTTTCATTTACGTTCTTGATTAAATTCTTCTTATCTTCTACTAGGATTAGTGTGGAAGTGCCTTGCATTTCCTGACAATTATTGGATGAAGAAGTGATGCATTATCTCTTGTGGAGGCTTATTATTGCATTTGTGGTGGAATTTTCTTGGTTAAGGAGATTTTATCTTGTTAATGGTTGGGCTAAGCAAGGAATATTTTCTTTGTTATTTCTTCTTTCTTGGTTACAAGGTTAATTTGGTAAGCTATAGGGGAGTATAAGGGTATTTTAAAAAAGAACCTAAGATTAGATAATACGTCTAGAACTTAGGGGTGTTTTCACGAAGTTGATGATTGAAAAAGTTGCAATTGGGTGTGAAGAAATGCATGCACGTAGGAACATTTACATGTTCTTAAAAACACACACATGTCCTTAATTCTATAGCCTCGATGCTCACTTAACTACCACACACACTTTCCAACTCAAATTGTTTAGGAATGCACGTGCATTCTTGAGCAAGAGCATGCACGTGTTCTTGAGAAATGCATATGCTTAGGGACACACATGCGTTCCTAAGCAATTCACATGCTCATGAACACACATACATTCTTGAGTAGTGGAGAGAGGAAGATGGAGGGAGAGAGAGAGAGAGAGAGATGTTGATGTTACGATAGCTATAGGAGGTATTAACCTCCATGTGTAACTTTTGGCTAGAACAAAATATTCCAGAAGTAAGAGAAACCCTAAAAAAATGTGTAAAAACCCTAGAAGACAAGTCAACCTAGTAGAATAAATAATATTAGAATATAATTACCAGAAAGTCAGGTCAGCCCGGCTAGAAAATTCAATGGAAAGATTAATATAAATAAAGAATGTCTTGGATCATTTGTTCACTCAATCCACTAATTCTCTCAACCAGTTTAGCACAAGTTTGGAGCTGCAGTAGCATACAAGGAAGGGACATCTTCTAGGGTGGTTCTTGGTGAAGCTCTTGGTGATATTCTTTGTGATACTCTTGGTAATATTCTTGGTCATACTCTTGGTGATATTGTTACTAAGTATGGTGCAAGTTTGAGAGAGTAGTTCAGCTGCAGCTGCTGCAGTTGTGTATGGTACTTGTTCTGTGGATATGGAGACTCTCTTGTGTGCTACCCTTGGAGAAGGAGTGCTCTACTTGTCTTGATTTGTTGATGCAGTTATCAACTAGGGTTTATCTATTGGTTATAGTGTTTCTTCCATAATCATTCTATCTAGCAAAGGTTATGGTGGTCGGGGGTGGTTCCGTGCCTATGGTTGGGTGATAACATTGATATTTTCTATGGTAAAACGAACACATCAAATATTTTAAAAGGTTATGGTCCCACACCACCTTTAGGACAGTCTAACCACTGGAAGGTAGCGTGGCAGTTCTTTGTTAAGCTCGTTGTAAGAATTAATTGCAACTGCATCTAGGGTTTCTGATCTTGCAACTGCAACAAGCCCTAATACAACTCTTTGGGAACCTTAAGTGAAGTGTTGGACCTAAGTTCTGGATATTCTAGTGCACCTTAGTCTAGCACACCTCTTGGTATTCTCAACCAGCAAAAACGTCAAGCTTGAGTTTTTGAGTCAAAGTCGAAGTTTGAATGGTCAAAGTCAAAGTCATAGTTAAAGGTTAACTTTTGGTCAATGTTAATTTTGTGGTCAAAGTTGAAATTTCAGAGTTTCTAGATTTTTCTAATCATTGAACCTTTTTGATTTAGTTTCTAACCTCTTCTTGTTAAGATGGCGTCTACTTTCAAATTAGAAGAAAAGTTGAACGATGCTGCAAATTTCAAAGGTATGACCTTGTATATGATTTTCCTGTTATATCATCCAACAAAATCATGAGTGTGTTTGCATGGAATGTACAAAGGAAACTTATCTAAGCAGTGATCTTGGATTAAGTACATTCAAAGGACCAAGCAGTTGAGGCTCTAGGTTCCATGTTTGATTGATCAAATTATTAAGTTTCAATTTGCACATATTAAGGTTGATAGTTGCTATAGTATAAGTAAACATTATAGACGTGACAACAATATTTGAAAGGTTCTATTACAGTTAGGTATACTTGGTTTCATGTAAGTACTATTGATATAGATGCTTATTACACTTGTTTGCTGTAGGTGCAGTTCTCACTTAGAACGATCATCTGGTGGCATACCATAGTGAGACACTCTCAAATACTATCCAAAAATACCCCACCTATGACAAGGAAATGTATTGCATTGTACAATCCTGTCGTCAATGGAAACATTACATTCTGGGAAAGGATACGATCATCCACA
Organism: Picea sitchensis; assembly: GCA_010110895.2. Taxonomy (NCBI): domain Eukaryota; kingdom Viridiplantae; phylum Streptophyta; class Pinopsida; order Pinales; family Pinaceae; genus Picea; species Picea sitchensis. Next base: position 211,720 of record SNQJ01S0001404.1, on the reverse strand, counting down.
CTGATCACAAGCCTCTGTAGTTCATACAGACATAGGGGAAATTGCAGAATGACTGCCATTAGAAGTGGTCCACCTACATGCATCAATTCCATCTCAACATCAAGTATAAGACATGGATCTCAAATCGTGTCCCTGAATGCCTCAATCGACCTCCTCTGGTTGCACTCACCACTATGCTCCATTCCCATGGACATGAGGCATCTGAGTGGCCCCAAATTTATAAGCAATATCCAAACTTCACCGCCACCTATAAACTCTTGGGTATAGGCATGACTGTCACCGATTTTCACATCCAGGATGAACTATTATGCCCTCTCGGCCATCTCTGTGTTCCTACAAGCGAGCGTGCAAAGACAATTTTGGAAGCCCACTATAATCGGATGGGATGACATTTTGGAGTGGAGAAAACTGTGGATGTTAGTCAGAAATTTTTTTATTGGCCAAAACTTCGACATGAAATAAACAAGTATATTAGATCTTGCACTGACTATTCTATTTCCAAGCCAGCCATCAAGAAGCAAGGCTTATACACCCCTCTTTCTACTCCCCAAAATCCTTGGGAATCCATATCAATGGATTACATGTCTGGACTTTCATCCACCAAGCAAGGAAATGACTGCGTATTTGTGGTTTTTGATCGGTTTTCAAAGATGGCTATCCTCATAGCACACACAAAGAATATCACAACAACATTTATTTCCAATCTCTTCTTCAAATGTGTGTGGGTCCATTTTGGGATACCACAGACCATCATCTTTGACCGGGACATCAGGTTCCTCAACACATTTTGGTCAAGTCTCTGGTCACTTTTGGAGACCAAGCTCACTAAATCCACTGCTTTCCATCCCCAAACAGACGACCAAACATAGGTCGTCAATCAGAGTTATTTTCACATCCTGCACATGTACAACTCTAAGCATTGATGTACATGGGATGAGAGTCTCCCCTATGTTCAACACAGTTACAACAAGGCTCTCCATCGACCATTTCCCATTTTAGGTGGGGCTGGGATTCCAACCCTTGGGTCCCATTGATGTTGCACTACCTCTTTCCACAAAACAAACATACTCTTCCCATGTTCAATCTGAGACTGAAAAAGCCACTAGATTCATTGAGCAGATTCAACACATCTGCCAACAAGTCCAAGAGATTTTGTAGAAATCTAATGCTAATTACAAGAACCTCCATGATCAACACAGGGTACTGTGCTAGTTTCAGGTTGGAGACAAAGTCTGGTTACATTTGCAGAAGGAGTCTCACAGGGCCCATCAGAATCTTCGCCCACTTCGCTATGGGCCTTATAGTATCACCAAGGTTGTGGGTAGAAATTATTTTGATCTCAACACTCCATCCTTCCTTGGCATACACCCAATGTTCAATGTGGACCTCCTTCAACCATATTTTCCACCATTATTGGACACCTCCGAGATCGCAGAACAACTGACACCAAAAAATATCAACCCTGACTGCATGGAACAATCATCCACTGTTCAAATAGTGGACACACAGGTCAATGGCAGTCACCAACCGAGGATCCAACTTTATTAGGTTGTTAAGGCAGGGCAACTCCTACACCAAGGCAAGTGGCTCACCCGAGGCCAAATACAACAAAAGTTTCCTCACTTGATTGGGGAACTCAACGCAATGAATACCATTGCTTCCTAAGGGGGGATGATTGATCCAGGTGGATATTGGTGGCCACCCACCGATTCCAACTGATTCCTCTTGTCCGTTTTTGGTTCAACACGTTCTTCTGTACTTATTTGTAATTGTGGGTTCTACACTTCTGAGGCTGTCAGAGTCCCTACACATATTCCAGGTGGATACTAGTGGCCTCTCACCTAATCCAACTGGATTATTTTGTATGTTTTCATGTCAACGCATCTTGTTGTACTTCTAGGGCCGTTTTGGGGCCCTAAACATTATTTTTTTGTCTCACCACAGTCAAGTTGTAGATGAATTCAATGTTTAACGATGTATTGTTTAGATCTCCGAAATACCTTTCCAATGGGCTATCACATGCCTAAAATAGAGGTCATATGCAAATGTTACGACCCTAGGAAGTTGAGGTACCAACTTACCCATAGGGGCCCACATGAATTTTGGCGTTTCACCTCCTAGGGTTAGATTTTTGGATGTCTAGGGTTTTGTAATTCATGATTAATATAAAAAATGCCTCTGGAGCCTCATTGTAATCATTCTTCTCAGATGGATGTGCATAGCAATGACATATCTTCTCAGAGATATCTACCACCATTCAAGCAAGTGTTTCAGTTCTGCAATTTTACAGTTTCAACCTATTTCATTTATTCAATAGAATATATTGTTCATTGGATATCTGTGTTGTTCTTCATATCTTTGTGTTTATTGTATTCAGTCAGTTAATTAGTTCATTCTGCTCCTAAATCTGGATCAACTATGATGGAAGAATATCAATCCATCATGAAAAATGATGTATGGGAAATTGTGCCTGGACCCGAAGGAAAGTCTATAAATGGGTTTACAAGATAAATCATGTAGTAGATGGGAGTATCAATAAATACAAGGAAATATTCATGGCTAGAGGTTTCTCCTAGCAGGAGGGAGAATATTATGATGAGACATTTTCTCCAGTTTCCAGATATACCTCTATTAGAGCCATCATATCTCTTACTACATCCATGGGTTGTATTTTAGATCAGATGGATGTAAAGACCACTTTTCTCAATGGAGTAATTGAGGAAGAAGTATACATAGAGAAACCTCAAGGTTTTGAGGTACACCTGAGAGAAAACCATGTATGAAGTGTTATAAAAGTAGGTGTGCTCGTTTCACCATAGACAATATAACAATATTGTCACCCAACCATAGGCCGAAGCCACCTCGATCACCTTAACCTTGACAAAGAATAATTCTGGAAGCAAACCCTATGCCTAATAGCCAATCAAGGTAGCGTATCACTATCCAGAGCTAGCGTACCAAGCAGAAAGTCCAAACCATAACCAAGAGAGATTCCAAGCCTAAAACCAAAAATACAAGTTGCAGTAGCTGTAACTGTAGCTACTCTCCAAACTTGTGCACTTACTAAATTTATGCAGTTGCGATATGTGTGTGTCCAAATGAGCTCTGGCATCATGTATTTATACTTCTCTTTCTTAGCTGGCTGGATCGAATTCTCTTTCTGGAGGCTAGAAACTCAATATTAATTATTCTCTTTAGCCAACTTTTCTTCCAGGGTTATGCCCAAGGCTTTTAGGGTTTCTCTTACTTCCCATACTATTCTAGTCTTGTCAAGGTTACACGTGGAGGTTAATACCTCCCACAACTACCAAAATATCAACACTCCCTCCTAGATAGGGAGGTATTAAAGGAAATGATATTGAGAACAAAAAAATCATTCAACATGTAGCATCATCATAGCCACACAAGATATCTCTTGATCAAATCATGAGAACCATCATCACTATTAGTATCATCTGATATAATCAACTACATCATCTCTCTAAGCCATACTCCATATAAATAATCATGCATGATGCTGAATACGTCACTTACTCCACAGAGTGATATAATAACCATTCTTCTAATATGGACACATGTCCTAGAAGAATAATTGTTACAATAGATGTTGGAAGACACACCATGGGCTACAAGGAATATTATTCTAATCCAAACATACGTCTTAGAAGAATAAATGTCCTGGACCATTTTATGCCTGGATAATGTCTGTCGACCAACACACTGACTATCCATATAGATGGAAATCATTTCCAACACTACTGATAGTATTTATGGAAATCAAAACAATGCCATTCAATAGAACAAAACTGTGTCTATCCATAGTAGTACACAACTACTATCCAGTGGTACACAACTACTATCCAGTGGTACACAACCACACCAAATAGCACACGACTACTTAGTCAGTGACACATAGTCACAACTAGTGGAACACATCCACCACAATACCATACATCTATTGTCTAGAGACATACAGTCTCCACAACAATCATATCATCTGATATCAACCTGTATAAAACAATATCATGATATAAAATGAGTCATCTGGGCCATTCTTCTACTCACATATGTGAGATTTGGAAGAGAATCTTCCTTCAGAAGGTAAAACATCAGCCATGGGCTATATCGACTATTCTTCTCAAGCATAGAAGAATATCTGTCTCCGATTTCTGAGACTGGACCATTCACCTGATTAGGCCATTCCTCCGGAACTAATCATAATGCAACCTAGAAAGAATGAGTCTGCCCTAGGGAATTCTTGTCCCTGATTGTTGAACCTGGACCATTCACCTAACTGGGCCATTCCTCCGGCACTAATCATAGTGAAACCTGGAGAGAATGAGTATGCCCTAGGGAATGACTGTCTGGACCATTTCCTAATGGAAATGACTCTCCTGCACCAACCTCCAAAACATACCATTCTTCGAAACTGCTCACAACTATGAACTTCAAAAGAATGACTTCTTGACGAGGCAGAACATTCTACTTGGCCACTACTCAGAGTGACTTCCAAGAAGAATGATTGTCTTAGACCATTCCCCCACACTCGCCACAAGGGGAATCACTATCTATGATACATCAACAATCTATCAGACCATTTTCATTACAAAAATGATTGTTCGACCTGGACCATTTTCCGAACTGGAAAATGCCCGTCCGTCAGAAATATCAAACCATTTTCCGAACTGGAAAGGAACTACTCATCCTGGACCATTTTTCGAACTGAAAAATGTCTGTCCATAAATCAATAACATATCAATGCTCCCTCCCAACCTAGGAGTAATTTCTTCCTTTTTCAATAAGGAAGTTGTCTCCACAAGCCCCAACTTGTTTCTTAAGTACGCAAAATTTTCATCTTGGACAGAGGCTTTACCAAAGTATCTTCTATCTTCTCATTGGTGGAGATATACTGGAGAACCAATTCTCTCTTCTGGAATTTATCACGAAGAATATAATGCTTGATCTCAATGTACTTCAGTCTGTCATGGAACACTGGTTTTCTCTGAAGGATTCACATAGATCTGATCATTACAATATATCATGGTTGAATTTAGTACTTCTGTTTCCTATTAGCTCATCACATCGTGGAAAAGATCAAACTGAAACATGTCCAAGTAACACTTATTTTGTCATCATGAGAGTTTGTCATGGATTAATAATCCGTCATCCCAGACTTCAAAGTAACCATTCTGATACCCTATTTCTATCATAGAAGGTTTTCACCACGCTTTTGCTGTATATATAAGATACTCTCCATATAAGGTCTTCTTATATATACATACATGGGTCTCTTTCTGGTATAAGCTTCTTTCTTTTATTTGGGAAGAACAGTCTTTTACATGTAAATTCCAATCCATGGATACTGCAGGAGGTATATCTGGTTTATTGGGATGAGCTGTCGTCATAGTATTCTCCCTCCTTCTGGAAGAACCTCTGAATCTCACAATGCTTCCATTCATAAGTCTTTTTCACATTTTATTACATACATTGTTCTCTATCATAACTTCCATTTCGTCTACTTGATTGCTTCTAGTGGCTTTAAACCAAGATGATAGTCTTGTGATTCTCGACATAATAACTAGTTGTTTTGGATTTTCATTTTTTCTTGGAATATTCATGTTATTCCTCATGTTTCAACTTAGATCTTGGTTCCATGGAGTCTTCTATAGATTCCATGCTCTGAATATTCCAACTTTTCCTTTCATCATAGGATCATGGATGTAGATGGAAAACCAAGGATTCTTTAAGGCTTCTTTTTGAAGAAGACTTCTTCTGAACACATGCTGCTTATCATGGCTGCTACTTTCAATGGGAACATGGACAGATACTTCATAATCCTCAATGGATCATATCATTTAGGATTATCTCCCTCTTCATACATGAATGCATGCTCTTATTTTGGATTTTTGTAATCAACCCCCTTTGTCTAAGACCTTCGACGCTTTTGTCTACATCCTTATTGCCTTTTGCAAAGTGTCACAAGTCTTTTTCTAATTTCCTCTTGATTGCTGACTTCTTTTTGTTTTGACTTCTTCTGGGTCTCTTCAAGTTTGATTTTGATTTCGGCTTATCTGGCAGTTGTTACTTAGACAATAGATTCCACAGGAATTGTTACCAAATATTGTCAACATACTTCATCTTTTCATGTGTATTGCTTGACTTGTAGTCATCGTGATAGCAATCCTGATCTTTTTATTCTTCCATAGGCATTGTTTCCCTTGAACATCTTATCTTCTAAGAAATAGATATACATGATATGTACATGAACTATGTAAACATGGTATATACACGAACTTTGAAGAATATTGTTACCTTGACTTAGAAGAAGAAGTCTGCTTCATCCTGCTTAACTTTCTTTGAGGGTTCCTTTTATTTGGCAACTGTTGCTTCATGTGTTTCCTTCCTTTTCTTTAACTCGGAACAATGGTTCTTGTAGTGACCATATCTTTGACAATAGAAGCATTGTATTTTTGATATATCATTTTCTTGATTTTGTTTCTTTCTTAAGCCAAACTTCCTCTTATTCTTGAAATTCTTGAATTTTGTTGTGAAGGCCTGATCATCATATTTTTTTTGGGATTTATCTTTTGCGTTAATCCTTGATTCTTCTTGTGCACAACAAGTCCAAATATTTTAAAGTGTGGGATACTCCTTTCTTGTGTTCAGGCTTGCGACAAATCCATCCCATGTCTTGAGAAGGCCATTGAGTACAATATTTACCAATTCCTTCTCTGAAATGATTTCTTCAACATATTGTAGTTGATCTATTAACTGATAAATTCTCACAAGGTATGATGTTATGCTGTCATCATCATTCATTTTCATGTCACAGAGCTCATTCTTCAGACTCATTACTTGTCCAATGTTTTTGACTGAGAAGAGGTTAGTTAGGGCATCGTACATCTTCTTAGATGAGTCAAGATGAGACATTTAGGGTATCAAGTGGTCTTTTACATAGTCCACTATGATACTCATAGCGTTGATGTCATTTTCGTTGAACGTTTCCATAACTGCAACGTTCTAAGGTTCCTTCTCTTTTCCTACTTCAACTTGTGGTTCCATGATCTTGCCTTTCACAATATCCAATACTTTATTCTTGGCAAGGATGAGGTCAATCCTTGTCTTCCATGCTCTGAAGTTAGAAGCCCCTTCTAACTTGTTTTCTAACTTCATAAAATAATTCATGACTACTTTGACTTGGTCAACCTTTGACTTTGGCTTTGACTTGGTCAACCTTTTACTTTGACCAAAAACTCAAACTTGATGTCTTAGATTTCTGAGAGTACCAAGATGTACGTTAGGTTAGGGAACATCAGGCTATCAAAAAATTAGGTCAATATATTCACTTAAGGTGCCTCAACAAGAGGGTTAGGGTTTCCTTGCTGCAACAAAAACTTTGACTGCAACTGCAACTGTAATTGATCAAATCCTCCCAATATTTCTTCTAGCGGTTATACTGTTCAAAGATAGTGTGGGCCCATAACCTGTTATAAAATTAGGTGTGCTCATTTCACCATACACAATATAAAAATATTGTCACCCAACCATAGGCCGAAGCCACCCCCGAGCACCTTAACCTTGACAGAGAATAATTCTGGAAGAAAACCCTAGTCCTAATAGCCAATCAAGGTAGTGTATCACTCTCTAGAGCTAGCGCACCAAGAAGAAAGTCCAAACCATAACCAAGAGAGAGTCCAAGCCTAAAACCAAAAATGCAAGTTGAAGTAGCTGCAGCTGCAACTACTCTCCAAACTTGCGCACTTACTAAATTTCTGCAGTTGTGAGCTGTGTGTGTCCAAATGAGCTCTGGCATCCTATATTTATACTTCTCTTTCTTAGCTGTCTGGGATGACTTCTATTTCTGGAGGCTAGAAACTCAATATTAATTATTTTCTTTAGCCGACTTGCCATCTAGGGTTATGTCCAAGGATTTTAGGGTTTCTCATGTTTCCCAGAATATTCTAGTCTTGTCAAGGTTACATGTGGAGGTTAACACCTCCTACAACTACCAAAATATCAACATGAAGAAGGCCTTGTATGGACTCAAGCAAGCTCCAAGATCTTGGTGTGCACGAATTGATAGTTACTTGACGAGACTTGGATTTCCAAGAGTCATGCCGATACAAACCTCTATTACAAGGTCATGAATGATGCACCTATGATTCTACTGCTATATTCCTGACAAGTGCAGATACTCTAATTATTTATTGTAAGAAGGATCTAGCCTAAAAAATTGATATGAAGGATAGTGGTATCATATACTACTACCTGGGACTAAAAGTATGGAAGAAGCATGGTGAAGTCTTCCTAGGAAAATGGAAGTATGTTGTAAAGATCCTTCAAAATTTTGGGATGATGGATTGCAAATCTATGGAAACTCCCATGGTAACAGATCTGAGGAAGTTGAGAGACTCTGATTATGATCCAGTAGACTCGTCCCTGTACCGACAATTGATTGGCTCATTGATGTATTTGGTGAATACCTAGCTGTACATTTTCTTAGTTGTGAACACGTTGAGCTAGTTCCAGGTGGAACCTAACAAAGAGAATTGTATAGATGAAAATCATATCTTGAGATATCTTCATGGGATGATAAATTATGGTTTGAGATATGCCTCAAAAAGTGATGTACAACTACATGGATTTACTGATTCATATTGGGCAGGGAGTGCAGATGATAGAAATGGTACTTCTGGTATGTGTTTCAGTATGGGATTTTCTATGATATCATGGGCTAGCAGAAACATAAGTCTGTTGCACTTAGCACTGTAGAAGCAAAGTATATATTGCAACTTGTGATGCTTGTACAAAAGCAGTGTGGTTTCGTAAGCTGGTTTCTAGACTGTTTGATCAGGTGTTGGATTCGACTGTGATATATTGTGATAATTAGATCTGTGTGAAGTTCTCAGAGAACACGATGTTCCATGACAGGTCGAAGCACATTGAGATCAAGTAATATTTTCTCCATGATAAATTCAAGAGGGGAGAAGTGATTCTATAGTATATCTCCAGTAATGAGCATACTGTAGATATTTTGATGAATCCCTTGTCCAAGATAAAGTTTGCATACTTGAGGGAACATTTGGGGCTCATGGAGATTTCTCCCTTGGTTGAAAGGGAGGATATGAATTCCTCGGTTGGGAGGGAGTATTGATATGTGACATCATGGGATTTTAGTGAGCTGTAAATGTGTATCACGCTAGTACAACTTAGAGATGGTCATGCAACTTAGAGATGGTCATACAACTTAGAGATGATGCTTGCATCATGCTAGTTATGATCATTCTATTACAACTTAGATATGATACGAATGGTTGGAATTATGGATGATACAATGGCCTGAGGTGGATTGTGATAGTACACCTTAGATGTGGACATACAACTTAGATATGATGTATTGACATCATGCTAGTTATGTTCATGCTATTACATCTTAGACACGATGTCGGTGAGCCACATCATGCTAGATATGGCCATGTAAGTATATCTTATATATGACATACAACTTAGATATGATGTATTTACATCATGCTAGATATGTCATGCTAGTACGACTTAGAGATGACCATACAACTTAGAGATGATGTAGGGGGATCATTTCATGCTAGATATGATCATGCAATTACAACATAGATGTGGCATACAACGTAGATATGATGCATTGACATCATACTGGATATGTCATGCTAGTACGACTTAGAGATAACACAGTGAGGCATTGATCTACATCATGCGAGTACAACTTAGATATGGAATACAACTTATATATGATGCAGAGCATCATGCTAGTATAGCTTAGATATGATCATACACCTTAGAGATGATGCAATGGAGAGGATGGTTCTTTGAGCCATTGAGGACATTCAACATCTGTTGGGATAGTCATTCTTCTAGGATGTATGTCCGGATTAGAAGAATGGTCCTTGTATCACTCTGTTGAGTGAGTAACTTATTCAACATCATGCCCAATTACTCAGATGGAGTATGGCCTCAAGATATGATGCACTTGATGCTATCAGATGATACTGATAGTGGTGATGTTGCTCATGAGTTGATCTACGTGATCATGAGATAGCCTATGTGGCTATGATGATGCTACCAATAGAATGGTCTATTTGTGCCCAAGACCATTACCGTTAATACCTCCCTAGCTAGGAGGGAGTGTTGATGTTATGATAGCTGCAGGAGGTATTAACCTCCATGTGTAACCTTTGGCTAGAATAGAATATTTCGGAAGCAAGAGAAACCCTAAACATATGTGTAAAAACCCTAGAAGACAAGTACCTAGCATAATAAATAATATTAGAATATAATTACCAGAAAGTCAGGTCGGCCCAACCAGAAAAGTCAATGGATAGATTAATATAAATAGAGGACGTCTTGGCTCATTTGTTCACTCAACACACTCACTCTCTCAGCCAGTTGAGTGCAAGTTTGGAGATGCAATGGAATACAAGGAAGGCACATATTCTAGGGTGGTTCTTGGTGGTGCTTGGTGAAACTCTTGGTGATATTCTTGGTGATAATCTTGGTGATATTATTTCTAAGTATGGAGCAAGTTTGAGAGAGTAGTGTAGCTGCAACTGATGTAGTTGTGTATGGTATTTTTTATGTGGAAATGGAGAATCTCTTGTGTGCTACCCTTGGAGAAGGAGCGCTCTACTTGTCTTGAGTTGTTGTTGCAGTTAGTAGCTAGGGTTTATCTATTGGATATAATGTTTCTTCCAGAATCATTCTATCTAACAAAGGTTATGGTGATCACGGGTGGCTGCATGCCTATGGTTGGGTGACAATAGTGATATTTTCTATGGTAAAACGAGCACATCGAATATTTTAACAAGTGAGATCTAGAGAGAGAGAAGGAGGGGGTGGAGAGAGAGGGAAATAAAGAGGTAAAGAGAGAGTGGGGGGGAGATTAGGGGAGAGAGAATGGGGGACAAGGAGAGAAAGATAGAGAGGGGGGGGGTACAAGGAGAGAGGGAGAGATAGGGGGAAGAAACATAGAGAGAGAGAGAGAGAGAGAGAGAGAGATGTCATGTTAGTAAGGATGTGCACTCGTTACTAATAATGTGTGTTAGGTCTAGGAACATGTGCACATTCCTAATAATGAGCACGTGCTCTAGAAACACATGCACATTTCTAAAGCATGTGCTTGCACACACTCTTTTGGTTTCAATTTTTTTCAACGGGAGTAACAACTCTAGCGTACATGTTTGCTGAGTTGGTTGCCTTAGATTTAGGTTTAGGATGAAAAACCTGGTGGTTTGGTCTGCAAATAAAACCTCCATTTTTATGAACACCTCTCAATATATTTATTTTTGACGTTATTTTTCTATAGGCTAAACAAATTCATTGTTGATAAAATTACAGACACATGTAGAGTTGAATATGCAAATTCCAAATATATAATTAAAAAATAAATAAATAGTGTTTACTATTTTTAATATATTTTTTTCTTGACACATATAAAATCCTAAAATACATACCTCTTTTATTTATGCTATAAATTTTTATGAACTTAACCATTTTTAAAATAAGTTAGGATGAACTAGAAGAAAGTGAGATCTTATACGACACAATAGAAGAGACTAAGATCTACAATCTAAAAAAAAAGATTGTTTAATAATGTTAAGACCCTCATAGCTTGCACTAATGCAAGGCGTCGTAATTTTGAGGATATAATGAGTTTCATAATTTAAGAAATAAAAAATTATAATTATAATTTTTTCAAAAATACCCCACATTGAACAATGGGTTCTCTTACAATTTTCTTAAGGAAATTCCATTGTTAAGGTACTCAACCCCTGCACTAATGGAAACATATACATTATATTTTGCTTGAAAAATAACATACCAACTCAAATTTCACATAGTTATTCACAAATTCTATAAACAAAAATTATATATTTGGAAAAATAATTCAATTTCTTACATTTCATATCTTTACACCATATTCAAATTCATTGTCCATCAAAGTTAACAGATTGTTCTTTTTCCATGTTTGCATTGCAATTAACGCTTCATGAGAGACCATCATTAGCTTGCACTCACCCTTAGTCATTTCTTAGGATCAATAATTAGAAGAATATATAGATTCTTCATTTATTGTATATGGACACTTGTCATCTTCACATGATTATGTGATAAGATGTTCATATCAAATTTAGTGTAGGAAACTAGAAATATAAGCTTATTAAAGCTTTTTTCTTTCTTCTTTTTTCCATGAAAAAATTCCCTCAAATTTATAATGGGTATAAATTCATTTACATAGAATATTGCCACGGCTGGAGAGATAGCTGCTGACCAGTCATTTAAAGTGCAGACCACTACAAATAAACCTGTCCCAAAGTAGCGAGACACGCTGAAAAAGAAGTCGCCCTCTTCAAATGGTTCACCCCATCCAAATGGGGGAGGAAATATCTGAGAGCGTTAAAAACTGTGGGGAGAAGTAATCCATGCACACCCAGCCGGGGGAAAGCGATGGAAACACGCTGTAATGAACCTCAAATACAACAAGTGAGTCATTATCCTTCGAAGAGATTAAATGTGGAGATTTGGATCTCTAATCCATTAACGCAATGATAGACCGAGAGCCTACCAACTACGCCACTAAGTTCCCTCTTAGATAGTGCATTCGCAACCTTATTGTGAATCCTGTGAATGTGTCAGAACTGGATGTCGGAGAAATTGTTTGCTAACATCCGCATTTCTTGTTCCATCCTTCTAAGTGGACTGAATGGAGCTTGCTAATTTGATTTATCCAATCAATAATAAGTTTCGAGTCACCCAAAACAAGAATGTGGTCTAAAGACCAAAAATTTGCAAGGGAAAGAGAAACCCATAAGCCCAATAGCTCAGCTTTGTTGTTAGTACCCGCTCCACAATTTAGAAACCAGTTTGTCGTCCTTGACTGATGATCTTTGAAAGTGCCCCCTGCCCCACAACAGAGGCCGCTGGAGAGAGCTGCACCATCAAAACAAACAAGTGTTGAGCCATCCGACAGATGAAAATCGATAGCTTTTGCTTGAAACAACTTTAAGGAGGTCGACTGCCAATTGAAATTGGAACGAATTCTGTGAAGAACAGTTTGGCAGGATGGAGGCCGCCCCTAAAAAAGAACCTGATTCCTCTCTATCCAAATCCACCAGCAAACAAGTCCAGCCAAAGAAAAAGGAGCCGATTTGATTTTTTGCCATGCAACAAAACACTCGGAGACGGAGTCGCCCTTCCAGTTAATAGAAGGAGACAAATGCTGTAATAAGCCCGTCCAAATATACACGGTGAAGTCACAATGGATTAGGAGGTGATTTAAGTTTTCAGTGGCTAAATTGCACAGGGGGCAGCGGCCGGGGCCCTGCCAGCCTCTTTTTTGGAGCGCCTCCCAGGTGAGCGGTCTCTCCTTAATACACATCCAAACAATTTTTTTTTATCTTTAGTGGAATGGACCATTTCCATATGGAAGGAAGCCACGGGACATCTTGACTACAGTCACCAGTTTGATGGAGAGCCGCATAGGCATTTTTGACAGTTAAGAAGCCCGATCCATCACCCCCGACCCATAGCAGAGTGTCCGGACAGTCAATGAGCGAGATTCCAGCCGCTTTTAGAGCAAAAGTGTAGGTATCCCATTCCCTAGCAATCGGTTGTGGAAGCTGTAGTTCGCTGCTAGTAATCCAGCGGTCTCGGAGAAAACCAGTGTTTGCTGACACTTTAACCTGTGCCAGGCAACCGAGGCTTGTGAGAGCGAGTTGAGATCTGAGCGAGGGCGAGAGGATGGAGAGGTTCTCCAATCCTAGGATCTTATCCCTTCCGAGTAAGATCTCAGTACCTGTGCCGAGCTTCCAACGAAGCCAGTGAAGAACCACTGGAGAGGCGGAGATGAGTCCCTTCCAAAAGGGGGAGGCCCGTTTCAGCTCAAGAGATGGTCTTCTCAGCCAATGAAGGAGAGGTAGAGAGCCAAGGTACTTATCAATAATGACATTCTGCCAAATGTTGCTATGTGTAACTGCTCTCAAGAATGAGCAGGCCAGAAGAGCAGAGTTGAAAATAGAAAGGTTCTTTAGCCCCCATCCTCCTACCTTACGGGGTTTGAATATGGACTGCCATTTGCACAGGTGAAAGCGATGACTATCAACACGATCATTCCAGAGGAAATTGCAAGAAAGCCTTCCAAATAGAATAATAATTTTATTAGGGATACGCTCTAGGGTCATCCAGTAGATAGCTAGCCCCTCCAGCACAGATTTGACTAAGATGAAACGTCCGCCCAGGGACAACCACTTGTTGCACCAAAAACTTATCTTTCTTTCGAAAATTTCCACGAGCCAGCTCCAATCTGCAGGGGAGGAGGCTCTCGGCTTCAGCCTATAACCCAGGTAACTGAAGCCATCTTTTAAATCAAGGAAAGTGAAAGGGATGGAGCCTTTGAGAAGCAAGAGCTCTGCCTCAGAAACTCCCCAATAATGGACCGAGGACTTTAAGGGGTTGATGGACATTCCCGAAACTGTGCATAAGACTTGTAATATATCCAAAATAACAATCCAATCAGGCAGCTCAGCTTTTGACAATAGGAGAATATCGTCGACAAACATGAGATGTAAAATCTTAATGAGTCTAGTAACCTTTATACCAGAGATCTTGTGTTCGACAATGGATTTTGTGAGGAGTAAGCTGAGACTTTCCATAACAAGTATGAAGAGGTAGGGGGAAAGTGGGCATCCCTGTCGGAGCCCCCTTTCGCTGTTGAAGAAACTTGTCGCCTCCCCATTTATTAGCACCACAAAATTTGCACTTGTAACGCAAGCCATAATCCAATCGATGAACTTGTCACCAAAACCCGCTGCATGTAGGATTAGTCTCAAGTAATTCCAGTCAATACAGTCAAAGGCCTTTTTGAGATCAATTTTCATGATTAAGGCCTTTAAATTTTTCTGTTTTATAGAGTGAATGCACTCATGGGCCGTAGCAATGGCATCTTGAATTCTTCTTCCTTTTAGAAATCCTAGCTGTTCAGCTGAAAGGCTCCTTTCCAGAAATGGTTTCATGCGATTTGCGATGACTTTTGAAACCAATTTGTAAATAAGATTGCATAGGGAGATAGGTCTGTAGTCGTTAAAGGAGATCGCATTGTTTTCTTTGGGGATCAAAACCAGAAAGGTGGAGTTTATGTTTTTGGAGATCTTGCCTTTGGAGCGAATGTCTTCGACCATCAGAAGGAGGTCCGACCCAACAAGTTCAAAGAAGTGGGAGAAGAACTCTGACGTCCAGCCGTCAGGCCCCGGGCTTCTCTCCTTTTTGAAATGTAACAAAATATGCTTTAGCTCCGGGAGGGTGACAGGCTTGAAAAGATCAGAGGCTTCAGAGTCTGTTACCAATCTTGGATAGAGGCTGGCTGTTGCAACTTTTTCATGTAGTAGTGGATTATCGTCTCCTTTGAAGAGTTGTTTGAAAAATGTGACCACCTCAGCCTTGATGTCCTCTTGGCCCCGACGCGTCTCATCAGCCTCGCTTTGAATAGACCAAATATGTTTTCTCTTCCTATTGAAACTAGCCAGATTATGAAAAATTTTTGAGTTGGAATCGCCCCATTTGAGCCAGGTCGCTCGGCTGCGTAGTCGCCAGGTCTTTTCATCTTCTCTCAATAAGTAGTCTCTTCGCTGCTCCATCTCTTTTAAGGATGCAGAATTTTCAATGGACAGGGCCGCAGCTATTGATAGATGAATAAGTCTTTTAATTTTCGACTCTAGATAAATTAGTAGTGCCTCCTCCGATTTCTTCTTTTGAATGCGCCATAACTTTGTATGGGCTTTTAACTCCTTTAGTTTCCAATGTAGGCGCTGCTGCGGGTTATACTCAAGCAGAAATCGAGGGTCTGTCCAGATCGAATGGACCAGATCAGAATAGTCGGCCGATGATAACCAGTGATGATTGAACTTGAAGGGGAGAGCGATTGGCTGCAGGGGACGGTTCAACTTTAAGAGGATGGGGGCATGGCCGGAGAAGTATGGATACTCCACCCACGAAGTTGGGAAGGCTGCGGAAGTCAGGTAATTTCCAGAGATTAAGAAACGATCTAGTCTTCTGGCTATGGCCTCGTCCCCGGAGCACCCATTACGCCAAGTGGGGACAATACAGTTCGGTAAAATATCAATGAGATTCAAGGACGAGAATATATCTCTGTAAAAAACACCTCTTGAAGCGGGCGATGGAATACCTCCCCAGTGTTCATCAACTGTGAGCGTGATGTTTAAATCCCCCCCGAGGATGAGGTTGGGGATGGAGAGTATGCCACTTGCTGCGAGGCGCGACCAGAATTGTAACCTGTCTAGACAGGGACCATATACGTTTAAAAACGTAATCTGTTGATCGGTAGCAAGACACCGTCGCATCAGCAGTATGCCTCCACAGGTAATGTAGGGAACCAAGTCAAAAATAACCGGATCCCAAGCCGTCAACAAACCACCAGAGTTGTCGATGGAGCTAGCAGCTATAGAGACCCAAGATGAGCGGAGAGAGTGCACAAAATCTTGGAAATGTGATCAGGCGATAGAGTCTCTTGGAGGAGAATGATGTTTGGATTTGTGTCAACAAGCAGTTTACGAAAGGAGGCCTTCTTGAGTAGTCCTCCGATACCTCGCACATTCAGTGAGAGCACAATCATTTTGAATGCGCTATGGCCTTCAACGCTCTAAGGGGGGCCTTTTCAGATTGAGGAGTGTCAGTAGAAGCCGACTGTAGGGAGACTTTGACTTCTTTCTTTTTTCTAGAGCTTCTGGTTTGTAGAGGGGATAACTCTACACCCAAACCGCGCGACCATGCAAAGGACCTTTGGTCTTTTGTTGTTTGTTGTGAAGAAGTAGCTCCCTCCGTGGAAGAGACTGTTAAGAGCTCTTTCCCCCTGTGAGTTTGAAGCTATGTTGAGGAGTCCGGCAAGAAGGATGAAGGGGCCACAGAGCCCAAAGCAGACATCAATGAGTCATCGTTTTCTAGCGGCTGACTATAGCCCGGAAGAAAGGTTGAAGACTCCGACGGTCCCGAGATAGGAGTAGGTGTTCTGTGCAGACCAGTCGATTGAGCTGTAGGGGGAAGTTGCAAATGGGGTAGATGAATAGTAGGGGGAGTGTGGTCAGAGGCTGGTCGAGAAGGGGATCTGAGCTAAGGGCGCAGTGTGGAGGATGGCTGGAAATTCTCTAAAACTGGATCGGGGGAAGAAGGAAGGGGATTAGAGAGCCAATGGGACCGATTGATGGTCTCCCTTTAAAGAGAAGAGAGTGAGTTAAAGAGAGAAGGGCAGTGGTGAAAGATTTTAGTCGTTAAGGGTTCAGGGTGTCCAGGAGAGGGAGGGGAAGGAGGGACCAGGGGAGAAACCGAGGGCTCGAGCGATGGGTCAGCAACC
Organism: Picea sitchensis; assembly: GCA_010110895.2. Classification (NCBI taxonomy): domain Eukaryota; kingdom Viridiplantae; phylum Streptophyta; class Pinopsida; order Pinales; family Pinaceae; genus Picea; species Picea sitchensis. Next base: position 194,325 of record SNQJ01S0001404.1, on the reverse strand, counting down.
ATATAGTCCGGAGGGTTAAGGTGCAAGTCGGCTTCTTCAGAAGGGAGGGACCAGGACTTACTTGGACAGTTTCGGCGGAGATGTCCAGTTTCTCAGCAGTTGTTGCAGCGAAAAGGAATGCCGAGGTAGTCCAGAGTCTGAAGAGACTTCCGACCTCTCCATTCGATCTCCAGCTTCTCAGGCAGACCAATAGTGATGTCTATCTCAACCAGTACCCTGCCCATCTTCCTCGAGGAGCCCATAAAGGAATCTGAGTCGAAGGATATGAACTTTCCCAAGGAGTCCCCTATAGCTCTGATAGCTTCTTTATTCCAAAAATGGAGAGGAAGACCCGAGAGGAGCACCCATAAATGTCTGAACTGAAAATAGTCTGTGTCTGGGTTGAAATCCATTCTCCAGCGCTTAAGCATGAGGCTGCTGCCCCCAAAAACCCATGTAAACGATAAAAGCAGAGAGGCATCTTCAGGGGTTCTGCAAAGGAACCCGAGCCAGCCTTTTTTAAGATACATGACTTCTGGACAGTAGCCTATGAGAGGAGCCCAATCAGTCTTTAACCATTCCTCAAGAGGAGGTGGGTTCAGTGATTTGTAGGAGATGCAGCCTACCAGGGCACAAAGAGACATCTTGCAGAGGTTTTCCAATCCTACTCCGTCTCCTAGGACCAATCTCTTTGTTTTTCTATTAGACTTCCATACCTTGCGTCCAAGGGAAGCCACTCGGTGTGTGACTTGAGGGATCCTAGGGATCTCAGGCTCGGAGATAATAATGGAGTGGTTTGGGAGGGTCCCGACAGAAAAGGTAGGAGTAGATCTCGGGAGAGGAGCACTTGTCTGTGCGGGAAGATCTGACATAGCAGGAGCAGCAGAGGCAGAGGCAGGGCAAAAGGGAAAAGGCTTGGGGGGGAGGGTCGGATTCCTTCTTTCCAGGGAGTCCACTTGCTCGAAAAAGCCAACCTGCTTCCAAATAAGTTCATCAGAAGGGTTCAAAAGTGCGTTGGTCATTGCGTCCATTGTAAAAAGGAGTTAGCTGGGGACTGCAGGAGGCCCACTAGATCCACCAGGGAAGGATAACGTCGGGTCGAGGAGAGGGTTGTTGTTGGCTCATGTCAAAGTAGTGGAGCATTCCCTGTCTGGACTAGAGGACAGAAAGGAAGAAACAAACGATGCTCAGTTGGTTCAAAAAGAGACAGAAAAAAACGGTCAAGTAAAAACAAAAACCTTCAATCTGTGAGATGGAAGATGATCGAAACACAGTCAGGTAGAGCCAAAAGAGGTAGGGGTGAACTATGGTTTGGTCAGGAGCTCAGTACTGCCTTAAGGATTGCCTGGGTCGGTAGCTCCGAAACTATGGAAGCCTGGAAGATTGGATGCCCGGATCAATGGGTGTCTGGTTCGCCATGGTTCGCCTTCGCATATCACCCTTTTCTTTCTTCTTATCATGTGAGAGTCATTGAGAATTTTGTAAGCTTTTGCATAAATTACATAAATTTTCTTTTCCTTGATTAGTGAAAGTTGGCTACGAGGACGTTATCAAACATACAAAAAAAATAAACTAGCCTAAATCCATCTTAAATCCAAATTTAAATAACATCAATATCTAAATTAAAATTACTAATTTAAATAACATCAATATCCAAATAAAAATGAAAAAACAATAATACCTCATTATTGTTATGCTGAAAAACAATACTATGTAATAATTGTTAGAAATACACTATTTTGATTAATAAGAAAATATTCCCTGTATCGGGTGTTCGAGAGGAGATATCGAGAAGATCACAAAGGAGATTACCCATGTGGCCACCCCTCCCATTGGTGCCTACCCACCTCCCTCCACTCCTGTCACTTCTCATATTGAATCCTGACTTTGCCAAAGGCTCACGTTCCACCCGGACTGCCACATCATGTGGCTATCAAACTCATCACAACGAACTGGAAATTTGAAGGTACAACCCCTACTCTTGGCTTCTCCCTCCCATCCGAGTCTTCATCATGGAAGCTACATTGACTTCCATCCTAACTAGATTCCTACCTTGATTTCATCATGGCAACACCATCGCCACCTCCTTCAACAATACGCCTCACCCTATTATTTTCCCTCCCAGTCTCATTTGGCTTTACCACCCCGCTCCCTCCTCGCTCGACCATCGACAAGACTCCATTCACCTGCTGCTGGCCATTTCCCCAACCTTCTCCAAACCCTTTTCTCTATCCAAATCTCTCATGGCTCAAGGAAGAGACTCTCGATGAGGCCGAGGAAGCTCTTCTCGACACCTCCCTCGACATACCAGATCACGACTTGTTGTTGCAGCTGAAGGGTCACCCGACTCTTATGAAACTCATACTCCACTGCACGTTCAAGTGGAAATTAACCTCGCTGAAGATGATGTCCGAGTTTTACGATGTTTCGTCTCTAACGATGAAGTCCTAGACACAATCTACCCCTGGATTCCAGACATGGGAAACACCAGATCCCGAGTCTCCAATACCTGCGAAAAATTGAACTGTACTGACACATGAAGCTCCTGCTTGGATGAGTTTTGATGGACACAAAGGATGATAAGGATGAGATCCCGCTTCAGATAGATGAGATGCAGGCCCAATTGCGGCTCCGTGACCTCAAAATGAACCTCCTCTCTAAGAAAGCTCGCGGGTTTGGATCTCTCGACCCTCCACTTGGACAATGCTTAGTCAACTCCAAATGAGGGCCAACCTTCCATTCAACATTGATACTCATCAGGTTTCTTTTTTTTGGTTTAGTATTAGAGGTTTCAGGATTATAATTCGGCCTCATTTATGCCAATATAGGAGAAATACACAGATAGATTTTGCTACAGTCATAACAACTAGCTTTACTCTTAGAGATTTCGAGACATTTATGTTTAAAAGACTGTATTTTCATATCACTCTAGACAATTTGATGCATTGCTAATGGTATAGTTTCTCTAGTGGCAAGCCAACAACAAAGTTTTTGTACACTTCAAATATGGCAATATAAAGTTATGAAGATAACTTACCAAAAAAATAATATTATTGAAGTTAATTAAACATATAAATATTTTAAATGACAAATTTGAAATGATGGACAATGAAAATATATTTTACTAAAAAAATATTAATTTCATTTATATAAAAAGTATTTTATAATAATAAAAACTAAGTTAGTTTTAATTAATTAATGTTTTATAAAAATAAAACCAAATAAATTAATTAATATTGTATAAGAATAAAACTATGAAAAATATCAAATATTCAAAATTTGCATTTCAATTATTTTAATTTTTTATTTAATAAATTATAATTTAAATATATTCATATTAAAAGATTAACAATGAAAATAACTTTACAAAATTTGGTATTTCATAAAGATATATACTTATTGTTTTAAATGAGAACTTATTAACCTTTAAAAAAGAAATAACATGGGACAACTTTCATCTAAACCCAAAACAAAAATTTCAAATTGTGAGTATATAGGTTTTCACAATTTATATTTGTTAGTATATAGGTTTTCAATATGTTTAGAAAAATTTTAAAATAAAAATTGTAAATTTTTAAATAAAGATTATAAATGAAGCTGTGAAACTTTCAAAAATTTTAGTGAACACTTTATTTATCATTAGACACTTGAAACTATAATAGTTGAAATTAGTGTTAAAATTTGTATTTAAAAAATAATGAAATGTAATTATTGAAAATAGTAACTAAGAAAATTTAGTCATTAAACTGAAATATTAATAAAGATAGTAAATTTAACGTTAAAATCAAATGATGGTAAAGAAAAACATTAATTAACAAATTTGGATGGATCGTTTGCTAAGGATTTCAAAAACAGAAACTTCTCATTTTGACCGTTATTGAAAGGTATGATGGCTATCGATTTTTTAAATTGCACGACTGGTAAGGGAATGCTTTTTCATAAAATTTAATCCTCATGTTGTCTTCCCTATCTAAACATAATGGAATGGAAGGAGCGTGCGAGGATTGGATTTGCCCTTCAAGCTCTCTTATAGTTTTATATCAAGCCCTCTGATAGTTTTATATAGAGGATTTCGTGTACTTTATAACTTAAATAAGCGGTAACTTGGGGAGGCAGGCTGCGTGGACCGGTTCCAGAGAAAACATATTGATACTGCTGTATTTACAGGGATGGCCCCGCCGTAAATCTGTTCAGTGGCCTGTAGGATTTTGTAACAGTTTGCAGACGATTCAAACAACTCTGCCTCGTACTGACTTCTATAACCCCAAATATTTGCGGCCTCCGGCAATATTCTACTATGCTTAGACCTGAATAGTCTTCTCTGCGACATCAATACTTTAGGAACGGACGTTTCAATTATCCACCGTTTGCAAATCTTCCGTCGAGCTTCTAATGACTGGTTGGACCGTCTGTAACTAAATCCTTGCAATAAAAAAAGCTACCAAGTGTAAGGGACATGACTACTTGTGCTCCTCCTGTTCTGGTTTGTGCACATGCACTCGGGAACAGGGTAAGCCACCACATCACGCCCTGCTTTATTCGTTCTGAAAACCGGTTGCCCCAGAGATTGGTTATGCAGGTCCCTCACAATGTCGTTAAAATCTTCTTCAGGCAATGTTTCGTCAAGGAAGTGTGGGAGCATCTTTCTTTTGTTGGGAGTTATATGCTTTCTGTGGCCTGCGTATGCCCTGTGGCCCTGTTGCACAATCATATAGATCAATGAATTTCATGACCCAACTATGGATAGAATATGCAGTAGAATTTTAAGAATGGAGAAGAAGAGAGTACCTGAATCGCACGGCCCATGTTTCCTCCATGTGATGCCATGAAAACATCGCTGTATAGTGCGACAATGTAATCGATTGCAGCAAGAAACGATGCTCTGTTGGTTAGAGGCTCCAGCTCGCCTGGCAAGGCCAGGCTCTGCTTGCTGTAAAGATTAGGGAAGCGTTTGATCAGAGGCTCCAGTGCCTTCTTTCCTCCTAAAGGTTCCCCGCCCGCCCAGTATATGCGGCCGTTTTTCGGTGCTCCCAGGGCTTTAAGAAGCCTGCTACAAGTACGGCCGGAAAACTTTAAGGAATATTATGCTTAAAAGAAGAGAAGAACAAAAGGGGAAGAAAATAACCTGGCGACATCCATGGCGTTAAGAGGACAGAGACCAGCAAGCTTGCGCTCTGTGTAAGTCATATTGGATCGTGATGTGAGGAGCCCTGGATGGCTTCTCCTCTCCTGTTGGACGATTTGGTCGAATTCTGGACCCAAGCTCGGAAGGCATCCGGTTCTAACCCACACATCTTTCTCCAGCCGTAAATGGAGAGCTATGTAAGGACCCTCTTTCCACATTCTCTTCGCCAGTCTGTTCCCCAGTGCTTGAATTGGTGCTGCAAATCTTAGGGCGTGGAAGGCGACCTGGAACACAAGCATACGATACTGTATTAAGAATCACCTGCCGATTGCAAAAGAAAGGACAATTAGCAGAAAAATGAACCTTGCAACGGAGCTTTTGAAGATCGGAAGGAAGATCCTTTGAGAGTCTCGAATCCAATCCTCGAAGAAGCAGAACTCCTTCTTTGTTCAACTGCCATGGATAGATCATGGTCAACTTTCTATTTAATTGGGAAATTCTAAACACAGTAAATTGCACAAGATGAGATTCGGAGAATTTAAATAAATTACGCGCTCACCTGCCTGAGGTAGCGAGATCGAATCCAGCGGGGGCTAACGCGGAGAGGAGTTATCTTCTCCTCCACGGGCCTCGACATCAAACGAGTGGAAGGCAGCGAAGAAACGATTGTGACGTCATCTTTGAGAATTTTCTTGAAATGCTCGACGTCAAAGATGTCTGAGAATTCACTGCATAAAAACACAGTAAAAATGGCATTTAGCAGAGGACGCCTAAATGAAGGCGACGGACGGCATGGCATGGATTTTGTTTATGCAGAATTGGAATTAACGAATCACCTGTCGTCCTCCCAAATTACATTGACTTGCATAATGGGAATAACCAGAGCCGCCTCCAGAATTCTGGCAATGACAACCGCGTCGACGATCTGATTGCGCTGCTGATTGAGACCACCCGAGACAACCACCATCAAATACCTACGCCTCCCCTTCAGAATTCCTAGCGACGCCCGCCTGTACTCCCTACTAAACTCAACACACGGCTTGTACCCGAAATTATCCGGCTGAGCCCAGAAACGCTTCTCGTCTTTTGTTACATTCGGCAATAGATCATGAGGAGGTAGCAGAGACGGCGCCGTTTCTGCAAATAGAGCCGTCGAAATAGACCGGGCAATATGGCGCTCCGTGCTGGCTGGCAAGCTGCAAGAAGAATCCATGAACATGTTGCCGGGTTGCCAACTAGCAGCGAGTTGAAGTATCGTAACACAAGCACAGAAAGCCATGAGAGCGATCAGCCAGAAGCTTGAATTGCGAAGTGCGTGAGGGTGTGCTTGTCTGAGGCCTTTCCTGGGCCACACGAGATGCCCGTCCGCAGATGTTGCAGGAACAGAACTTATCATTTCCGCCGGAATCGATATTAAGGACATTTTGCTGTTCTTCGCCATCGATAATTATATTTGCAAAAGCTTAATACTCCTGCGCTTCCTTCTGAGTTTCTTTTCGATTGCAGTGATGGTTATTCGGCCAGGCTTTTGCAGGAATTGATTGTAGCAGCCAGCGAGCCCGGTAGGAGATTTTAAAAAGCAACGCGAAATCAGTCAAATGGAGGAGCATTTTCCATTTTGGCAGCTCCTAATTAAGAAGAAATGATTGTGCTTCCATACACGTTTTGGAAATTCCTGTAAGTTTGGCGGCGATCTGGAGCTTGCCAAACGCGATCGACTTCACAGGCTGTCACACAAATTGAGATTTCAGAGCAATGTATGTCGGATTCTGGATTCTTCCTCTTCTTGTAATGAATCACAAACATCAGGAGCCGCCATAACATGACACGTCATCGAATTAACAAAGCGAGCATCTTTTGAGAGCATGCCTCGTGGGGCGCTGACCCCGTAAACCCCGAGACCTACCTGTCCACTTTCGTATAAAAAGGGCGTTGAAACCACGAAAGCTGTAGACGGGGAGTACGTGTACGAGACACGTAGATTTCTGGTATATGTCAGCTAGAATCTTTTGGAAGTCCACAGATGCTATTTTCTAATAAAAAATAGATATTTAAATATCGAAGACGCCCTCGTGACACAGCCCGTTAGTTGGTCGGTCACCCTCATACTGTACTGTCAATTTTTTTTTTTTCCCAATTTCGATTCTCTTGCAATTTTCAATTAGTTCGTTGGTAGTTATGTTGTTTAAAGATAATACAATTTTTTCTTTGGATGAAATACTTTACAAGGTATATTTATATTTTCAACAATTCTATAACTCTAAAGTTGAATTTTTCAACTTGACTTCATGCCATCTGCAATAACTCAAAAAAAAAATGAATCGCCCTTGCATGCACACATGCAATAATTAAATATATGTGACAACATTTTCCAAAGAAAAATAGAAAAAGAAGAAGAAACTTTTATTTATTTCTAATCCACCCTACAAGATAGAGTTTGCAATCTCATACAATCTACAAGAAATAGTCTACACTCATATAGTCTACAAGATAGAGTCTATAGTCTATAATTTGAAACTCTGCGTAGATGTGGCAAGAGTTGCAACCTATCCAACAACTTGGAGTCACCCAAGTATCATATAAATTATAAATATTTGACAATTTATAAAAGAAGTTTATAAAATTATAATATTAAAATTTATTTTATAAAAAGGAAAAATTATTGTTATTTATTTGATTTGCAACATCCTCAACTATTTGTCTTGATGAATAAGTGGGAGAAGTGGATTAAAAAAAACAACATCAATTTGACACTGCCATACTCTATTTCCTTCCCAATGGGTGGGCTAAGAGAAATAAGTTAGTTTGTTGGGTGCGACCACTGAGTCTACCTACTCAATATGGCCGGCCATCGACGAGTATGGATTATTCCCCTGATTCTCATAACTTATATACGACTCTATTCAATTAAATATCACCTATGGCATCTTAGATGAAGCGATCTTGACCAAGTAAATATTTGTTTTCTCCTTGTCTTTATTGCTACATTGGTTGTTTGTGCGATATGTAAACATAACATACTTGCTTTCTTACTCACTTAGTTTCCAATCATGTAAGTATTTCCAAATTTTTTCATTTTCCAATCATGCAAGTATTTCTAAATTTTTTTCCATTCTTTCCTTGAAACAAACATAGTGTGGAAACAAACATAAATCTATATCATAGTGTCATTTTGATTATAGAAGAAGGACATTTTTTTGAACATTTATTTGGTGGTCTCTGGAATTTCACGCTTATTACCTAATACTAAAAAAGGGTCACCTACTCGTGCTCGTAGACAATTGCTATCAAATGGATGTTACACATGTCCACAAATTGTAGAAAATCCCACCTGGCTGCTCAAATGTTTATACTTGGAAAACTGTTCAAGAGAGATGTTTGTACCTAGAAAATTGTTCAAGAGAGATGTTCATACTTAGAAAACTGTTCAAGAGAGCCAGATGGGTGTTCACACACTGGGACTATTTTTTTTACAGTGCAGATACTATCTTGATCCAAGAGCAATAAATAATAGAGTAGGTACTTCCCCCTCCTCCTATCACTTCACAAAAATTTTGAATCCTTGGGCATCTACCTGCTATTCACCGGTCTGGGGGCGAAGAAGGTAGTGGAAAGCTTGGACATTAGGAAGAGGTGAACTTGCATGGTCTAGATACTACTTGAGATGAAGATGTAGTATTTCTTGTCGAAATTTATGCTCCTTCTCCTCTGCAAATATATCTTCTTCGTCTTGGCTTCATATGACAATGGTGAAGGTATAAAAAATCTAAATTTTTCAAGTATGAAATAAGGAAAAGCTAGAAACTTCTCCAAATAGACTAATTTTATGTTATAGAAATTGTGCTCAATTGTCATTTTGAATTGTTGAATCTTTTGGAAATTAGTGGAAAATATAGAGAAAATGCAAATGTTAGACACCAAAATTTTCCATATAGAGCTTGCCTATATCATGTTGGGATTTTTGTCCTTTTTATTTCACTAAAATTGCATACAAATTAAGTTTGATCAAGTGAGTCCATGTGAGATGTCATAGTCATAAGATTTTGGTCACTTGGGTGGATGTCTGCTTCACCAAGAATACGCATTATATGATTGTGGTTTAGGTTGTTTCATTTTTATGCCTCAGAACTCTATTTTCATGGTTTCAAGGATAATTGTATGTAGCTTGTTATAACACTAGTTGTGCATACCGTGTCATGGTTATGAGGATAACATTTTCTTTTTGTTAATATACCTACTAGAATAGTCTGAAATATATATAGGTGAAAACATTGCTTCTGGTATGTGTTGCTCTTATCTATGTCCTTGGTTAGGTTCTAATCTTGTAGAGTGCTCTGATTTTTTTTTTTTTTTTGCAAAGGCAGAACAACTTCCACAGAAAACACATATTCTCTTGAAATGTCTATTGTTTCCCTCCATCTTTCGACCCATTAATCCATAGTTGTGTACCTTGCAGAGAGGGCAGACCCTACTCACATGTAATATTGCACATTTTAATTTGGCATTGGGATAGATTACTTCATTACACAGGTCCATTTACAGAGGTTGCTTTAGTTTTCTCATGTATTTGAAGCGTGGAGGATGCATCAATTGAGGAAAATTGATGACTCAAAATGAGTTCATACAAAGGAAGAGAGATCTTACCTTTTTTGAAGATTTTGAGCACCACAGAGTCCAAATTTTGGGGGCATTCTGGTGATACAGAGCTCCATTGTTGAGGGCGCAATTCGATTGTTGAAAAATCTCACCTGATAGAGGCTAGCCATGCACGATGTGCACAAGCCATGGCCTCAAGTTGCAAGGATTTGTTTGTACTCAAGGATTTTACCCTCTGGATTAAAGAGAAATGAATGGAATGGGATTTGGAAGAGAAGAACCAACGTTTAGGTTTGATGGGTGTGTACAGCTCGGGAAGCCTCCTAGGTCGAACTGAATTGCATAAATGTTGAAGCAAAGAGTAGAGTTGATTGGGATGAAGAATAAACATGGAAGTCGTCACATATTGAACACTCACAATTTAGAGTCGGTGAAAAAATACACGTGGGGAGATTGCAATTTGGAGTTGGTGAAAAAATACACGTGGGGAGAGAAGATTCATTGATTTCTAGATGGAAAATTCTTATAGGTCTTCGACTGATGAAAAACTCTTCTAAAGGAACCTCCCCTTAAATAACACCTTTAGTGTAAATATATTAAAAAGAGAGGTGAAATTACACCTCAAAAGAGAGACATAATTTATGGAAAAAAATCATGGAAAAGCGAGTTCAATGAGATGGGAGGGAAACAATAAAGAAGCTCATGAAGAAAGAGGCTTAGTGATGGAACCTTTGTGTTCTATATAAACACTTCTAACACTTGTGGTCGTAAAGAAATGTGTGATGGACATGAGGCCATGGGTGTCACTACATCTAGACACCTCACAACTCTACCATGTGAGCTTGGAAGTCGACGATGAGGCTTCTTCATACTAGTGTCAGAGCATTGGATGTAAAAGATAATCAACATAGTGCACACTGTATTGAAGAAATTACCTCTGGTAAGCCATTGGAAAAAGTTGAATATCTCCCAAAGGAAGAGGGCTAAGCATAGGCTAGTTATCTTCATAAGCCATGAGTTTCTAAAGAGAACCAAGTGAATCTCTGCAGAGACAAAAAACCATCTTATGATCTTGTATTGGGGAGATAATATGTATTCCAATGGTCCTCGATCTTAGGTTCTAAGGATCATATCTAGAAAATACATTGCTCCTAAAGAATATGGTAATCTATGTCAATGTAAAGCTAGTGGGAGAAAACTCTAAGCCAGGTTAGACACACCCTTAAGGTGAAAGGCAATCAAAGTTTTGTGTACCCCAGGAGCTAGATGAGTGCATCATTAAGATGGAGATAAAACTATAATTAGTGTTGAAGATCAGCCAAAAATCTCTCTAAGCTTAGACCATGCAGACTAGAGGTAGGCTTTATAAATCTTTGTATGAATACCCTTGTTCATATTTCCCTTAAAGAGATCGGGAGCATCAAATCTATGTGGGGGTGGCCTATCAATATCAAGGTCAATAAGGAGAAGAAATGAAGAGACTCATCAACATGAATCGACCCCACATTCCACTTTCTCTATAAAGAACTTCAGAGAAAGCTATAAATAGCTAAGAAGAACACTCTGCGATTTTCCTATCTATTTGGGCCTATGTATCATTGTAACTAGATGAAATATTATTGAAGAAATGAGTGGGGTCATGCCAAATTATACAAGAATGATATACCAAGGGAATAATCTCTTGGAATTAATATGTTTTGAAAACATTGTGATAAACACTCTCTCTAACATATTTCAATCTACTCCTGAAGATATGGTCCCTGAACCTCACACCCATATAAGAGGCTAGGTGTGACCAATGAATGAAGGAGTTTAATCTCTGACCAAATGTCATGGAAACAAAGCTATTACTATTCGAGGGTAGAACGTGATACATATCCCTTGCTTACTATAACATCTACTATTAAATTCAACCTAGAGTGTGCTCTCTATAAGGGGACCCCAAATACATATGAAGAGACTACCTCAACCCTCTCGCATCTATAAGTCAGAGTCACCTTGCTTGCCTCCCTTTAAGGGATGTTAGAAGTCATGAATTTAGTTAACTTGAAGCTGGTGGGCGTCACAAAATGAAGCTAAGATGTCAAGTTGTCTCTGGAATATCCTCACCGAATGGGACATGAGGATAATGTCATTTGCAAATAGGAGAATAGCAATAAATACCCCAAATATTAAGCAACCATCTATGGCAACCAATGAATCTGATATAATTTCCTTTAATTCATCAATGTAGAGTTCAAATGGCCCGGATTGGATCATTACATTATTTTTCATCTATCTCGATGCTTTCAGAGTGGAAAAAATTGGAGGAATCAACTTGCAAGGTCATTTTAATGGTAGGTCCCGGTTTGAAAAATTACGGTTTGAAACCTTCTAGATCCATTTAAGTCATCAAACATAAATTTTTGGTTCAAAAATTTCCAAGGTTTATCTCAGACCCCTTGATTATATTCTACACATCGATACCTTTCCAACGATGCAAAAATCACATCAATTGGAGCTCGTATGCAAAAGTTATGGCTCCCGCAAGTTTACCTACCATGGTACGAGTGGATGCCACGTCAACCCCCATTACTCATGCATATGGGGATATCCACATATGGAATTCCAATAAGGTTCTAGAAGCTCTGAAACCTTATCATAATTGAGGGTTGAGGAAGTCAAAACCCTACCCCTAGATGGCTATGAAGCTACGTTAAATATTGGGTCACCAGGAGGATAAGGGGTTCCATTCTTTAGCATTGTATTTGTTACATAGTTGAGTAGAACAACTAGGATTGGTATTTTGAGAGCATAATAATAGGAGAAGAGATTTTGTAGCATCTATACATATCACAGTGTCAAAGGAACTCCACAAAGAGTGCCTCTTTCTTTATACTTTCATTTGAAGAAAAGAGAGCAGAGTGACCTCACCTTCTAGCTAGGTTTTCTCTCACATTTTGTTTCCCAGGTTATATCTTGTGTTTATTTGGGGATGGTGTGTGAGTATTTATTTATGTTCTCTATTTTTTGCATTTCAACTATTTCACACATTTTTATTAGAAAATCAATAATTAAAGAATCTTAGATCTAAAGGAAATTAACCTTCACAGTAAACATTTCAATATTTTATTATATCTATTGTGATGAATTTTCCAGTGGAATATCCATGGAAATCCATGAAAGTTTATAAATAATATTGGTATTAGATGTAACGACCCTAGTTGGATAAATGTTTAAGAAATTATAAAGTAAAACTAATTAGGGGATTAATTGTGTTAACAAGGTATTAATTAAACAAAGATGATTTAATGATATTAATTAAGTGAGTTATTAATTAATTAAAGGATATAATTGTGATTAATTAATTAATAATTTAACTACAAACTACATTTAATAACTTGCATAATGGATTTAATAGATTAATGGTATATAATATAAAATGGTTGCGTATACAACAAGGAATAACCTATGAATCCTGAGAAGATAAAAGCATTAACGAGAAAGGATAAGAGTAATAAATGGGTTAGGTAGGGAGTAAATGGGGGGGAGAGTCGGTGAAGGAGGGATAAGGAAGGGAAGGAGTTGGACGGGAGATTATTCTACGGAGGTTGGGGAATGAATTTTGGGGAGCTCTTGATTTGCGGAGAGAGTGAATTTGTGGAGTAGGATTGATACAGTGCATCAGAGTTGCTGGGGGTTTTGGGCACGGGGGCCAGGATATCCGTTGATATCCTAGAGCTAGGGAGTTACCTAGTTGGCAGGGAGGAACGGTTTTGGGCAGTGTTTTGCAGAAGTGGGAAGGAGGCAAGCGGCGGACAAACAGAGGTTAATAGCATCAGGTTCATGTATTATTTAAAATTATGCATTGTTGATTAATCTCTTATAAAATTTTATTATTATTGATGAATTTGCATACGAATGAGCTAAATTATAGACATTCTTGAATTTTACTACTAAGTATAAAATAATTGGTTGTTTAATTTATTCGGCTCTTACATTAGAGTAGGTTTTCTTGGGGTATTTGTGGAAATATGCAGGGATCCAAGAATTGGTTTAAGAAGAAAGTCGTGGAACCCTAGCCATGGCCGACGAGTCTGTTCATAACAACCCTCAAGATCCAACAGAGGAGATATTTGCGATGCTGGAAGAGCAAGTCGTTGACATATCTCACAATATTTCCATCCTCATGGCTGCTCTAGCAAGCAAGTTCGTACGATTCTAAGATGTTGGAGACTCGAAATCAGATATCAGATTAAACAAAAAAATTGGAGGATAACAAAGACCCAAAAAATGAGTTGAGGAAATAACTCAAGAAAGAGAAATTGAGCTCCAATACCATAAACCCTTTACATTCTTTATTCAAGATGGAAGCAAAAGTGGATATAAATCCATACCAAGGTGAGATTGATGCATTAAAACTGAATCATTGGTTGCGACAACTAGAATTTTATTTCATCGTTCACCATATAGATGAAGAAAAAAAGATATAATTTTCCAAATTGAAGTTAGAGGGCCATGCTTTAACCTGGTGGGAAATCCATACGAGAACACTTAGGCTAGATGGTTATCCTCTAGTAACTAGGTGCAAGGACTTCAAAATCCTCAACAAGTCCCAATTCTACCCTATTGGATATGTAAAGGACCAATGGATCCAATGTCACTACATCAAGCAAAAGCAAGGGAAGAATGTATAGGAGTACACCATTGAGTTAAAAAATATGGCTATCATGCTGGGTATCTCTCTTGAGAAACCATATGTACTCCTCAAGTATCTGGGGGGTCTACATAACCGTCTATGAAAGCAAGTGATGCTTTTCAAACCAAGTATAGTAGATGAGGCATGTGCACATGCATAGTATCTAGAAAACATAGGCCACAAGAAAGGGCAACCAAGTGGTTCCAAGCATAAAGCGCACTAGGAAGCTTACAAGGAGGGGAAGAAAATGTGGAAAGGGGGAAGGATAAGAAGACAATAGCCACTACACATTAGTGGAAGGATCCTAGAAACCATTGTCCATTGAAATATTGATGGGAACACTGAAGACACGTGTTGGAAACTACATCCATAGTTGAACCCGAAGAACCACAAGAAGAATGCAAAGAAAAATAATCTTCTAGCCACAGATACAAGCAATCATGTTGAAATCAACTCCGATGTGGATGAGAATATTGTCTGCACATAAGTGTAGAAGGAGGTGAATCTGATTAGCCTTCATCACCAAGAAGAGAAGGAGATGAACAAGCTCTTCTCACCAAGAAAAGAAGGAGATGACCAAACTCTTCCACATCAAGATCCAAGTCAAGAAGGCTGTGATAAACACCCTGTTTGACTCTGGTTGATAGGCTAATCTCATAGCAATTGATCTAGTCAACAAGCTTGGATTGGAGGTTTGTGATCATCTTATCCCATATCCATTGGTATGGGTAAATAAGGATGCAGAGATCAAGGTAACAAAATTGTGTAAGATTAAATTTGTTGTAAGTGTTGATTTTATTGATGAAGTGGAATTGGACGTAGTACCCGTTGACGTATGTGGAGTAGTGTAATGTTCCTGACTTGGATAGTCTAGGAAACACTGCTAATGTGTGTAGGATCAATGGTTTACAACATATAAATAATCATACAAATAATAAATGCGACAAAGGACTGCAAAGTTTGTATTATGATATCTTTATGGATTACAAAATGGCCGAATGCGACTGAATAAAATGACAATACTCAACTAGATCAACAGACAAAGGATCTTAGTCGGAATACAAATAAGCAACTAAAAGATAATACTCGAAATATGGGAACATTGCGGAATCAATGGATGCGCTGGGACTGTGGTATCTCTGACGATAACTGCTGGAAGTCTGGAAAGTTCGCCCTGGGAGATATACTTCTCAGAATGGCCTGGAAACTATCCCCAATGATGCACCCTGCTTTAATCCTTAGTACTGGTATCTGTCGGATCCCTCTGCTGATGAATATGGATCCCGGATGGATACCCCTGGGGGAATGTGCCCCTCTTCTTCTGGAAAAATGCGTCCTAGTGATTCCACCATCAGAATCAGATGAGATATGTCTCAAAACGACTGCCTTGGTCTACTGAGAAATGGGTCAGAAGGGTTTACCTGAATCTGGTCTGATGCTCTCTCTGGAACCCCAAATGTACCCGCCAAAAGTGTCGCACGTTCAAGTTCGGAAAATGCGTCCCAGTTGATTCCTCTGTCGGAATTTGATGAGGAACCAGGAAAAATATGTGCCTTTCCCTCCTCTCAAATGGGTCGGAGGGAAATCTCATAATTCCCCCTGGATGGAGTAATTCGACTAAAATCCCTCTTAGAAGCTGCGCCCTCACTCTGGAAGAATGTGCCCTTGCTGCTGAACACTGTGTAACTACTGCTGAAGAATGAAGAAAGACCTGAATGATCTTCCCGGTGACTAGGGTGTGTCTCTCAACACCGAAATCAGCTAAATGGTGTCTTCCTCTTGGAATCCACTAAACTATCCCTCCTAAGATGCGCCTCTCTCCTCAATGACAAGTCATAATCTGCATAATGATGAATTAGGTCATTGACCCTTCCTTTATAGCTTTCCAAAACCCTAAATCATTGTTGAAACCCTAATTCATTGTTGATTTCCAAAACCCTAAATCACTGTTGAAACCCTAATTCACTGTTGACTTCTATTTTTAGCTCATAATGACTTAAAAGTGCTTTTAACCCTTTTTAGCTCAATGCCACTTTCCGAATATAACACCGGTGACTGAAGTGACCGCTAGTGACCTTGTTTACCCCTTTCTGGCCTTGGATATAGTCTAATGGGGCGGTATAGATCATTAAGCCTCCTCTCTGGAGCTCCTATTTGGAAAGGGACATTGCAGTCCTCCTTTCCTAAAATTGCTTGTCCTCAAGCAATACCAGTCCAGGGTGTTGCAACCCCTGCTCGCTCTCCCAAGTAGCGTCCTCTTCTGGAAGCCCTCTCCATTTGATCAAACACTCTCTGATGACCCTACTCCTCAGTTTCCGCTCCCGGAACTCCAAAACCTCCTTTGAAACTAACTCCAACTGTCCCTCCTCATCCAATGGGGGAAGCTCCTCTGATGTGCTAATGAATTGTCCCACTTCCTTTTTGAGGCAAGACATGTGGAACACGTTATGAATCTTGCTCCCCTCTGGAATCTCTAGCTCGTAAGCAACCTCACCTACTTGGCGCATGATCCTATAAGGACCATAAAATCCGGGCTTGAGATTCTTGTCCCCACTCTTCTTCAGAGATGACTATCTGTAGGGTTGGAGTCTCAGGAAAAGCAAATCTCCAACCTCAAAGCTGTGCTCTATCCTGTGCCTGTCCACACTTATCTTCTGTCGGTTTTGTGTCGTCTGCAGGTTCTCTTTCAACAACTTGAGAATATCCTAACTCTCTATGATCCAATCCTTGGCCTTGGGAGCTCTTCTCTCCTTGAAGACCAAGTCTATCAAAGTGGAAGCATCATATCTGTACAATGATCGAATGGGTGTCATACCAATGGACATGTGGAAGGTGGTGTTGTAGCAATGTTCTCCT
>SNQJ01S0001404.1:153387-177081 GCA_010110895.2 Picea sitchensis | reverse complement strand
GCTAGCCATGTATGGAATTTCAAGAAGATTCTATAAGGTTCAAAACCTTATCACAACTGAGGGTTGATGAAGTCAAAACCCTACCCTTAGATGGCTATTGGGCTATGTTAAATACCGAGATGCTAGGAGGAGAATGGATTCCATTCTTTAGCATTGTATTTGTTCCATAGTTGAGCAGAGCACCTATGGGTGGTATTTTGAGAGCATAAGAAATGATGATAGACTTTGTAGCAACCATATAGGCCGCGGTGTCAAAGACAACTCCAAAGAGAATGCCTCTTTCTTTGTACTTGCCTTTGAAGAAAAGAGAGCAGAGCGTCCTCACTTTCTAGCTGGGTTTTCTTCTGTATAAGGTTTCCTAGGTTATATCTTGTATTTGTTTGTGGATGATGTGTGAGCATTTATTTCTGCTCTCCATTTTTTACATTTCGGCTATTTCATACATTTTTAAATGAAAACCAATAATTAAAGAATCTAAGATTTAAAAGAAGTTAACCTTCACAGTAAAGATTTTGATATTTTATTAGATCTATTGTGACAAATTCTTCAATAAAATATCCACGACAATTCACAGTTCTTCAAAAACTGTTAAAAAAATAGACAACCTTGTTTGACTCCTATACTTTATACCTCCTTTATTTCTCCACCCCTTTGCTCATAGCTTACTAATAATAATAACATAAAATATCATCATAAAAAACAAGATAACCCAAAGCAAGCATAAAAGGACCCAAAACTTTAAACATGTCAACTAACAAACCTCACTCTATCAAACACATTTAAAAATTCACAAAACAACAATATACTTTACATATATTATCATAGCCTCTTCGATAATAAAAGTCAAAGTAAAAATATGATAACCCCAACCCATCCCAACCGTATATATTAATTGATTGAATCTGCATCGTCTTAAATTCTCGTAACATGAAAGTTGGTAGATATTTATCCACCACATTTAACCTTGTGCACTAATCAGATTATATCCAAAAACACTCCTTTTGCGTAGATCTCATATTACACCGAAGAAAACACTTTAAGAGTTTTAAATGTTTTTTACTTCATGTAGAATTTCGAAAACAATGTTTTCGCAAATTAATAGAAAAGCAATTTAATTGTTTTATTTTTAGATTTATATACCATTAAAATCAATCAAATCACTATCAAAATCAATAAATATATGAATAAAATAAAATATTTAAACAATTTTAATAAAATTATTTATGTTTACTTTTTATGTATTAATTCTATATATTATATATTAGTTTAATATGTTGTAGTTTAAACATTTTAAGAAATGATTTTTTTGGGAATATTTGTTCGAAATGACAAGAAATTATTATATTTATAGATTTGAGTGATTATTTTTGTAAAATCCGAATGTTCCGAGATTTTTCAGCATGCTGAATACATTTCTACATTTATAAATGGACTTTAAACAATAAATAATAATAATTTTGTGTAGATATATGGCGTCAAAGACCAACAAAAAAAATCATTTCGTAGAACAGTCAAACATCACCATTCAATCTGACTTAAAAGATTAACAAGTTCATTACCATGGCTCTAGTTAAGCTTACATTACCTATTAGCACCTTATGTTGTTTTTAAATTGAAGTTTTATAAAATAAATTAGATTAAAAAAACAAGAGGATGGCTCATTCATTGAGTAGTGAACTAAATGGAGACATATGAGATAACCCATGTCTTAGTATTAATTGGGGGGCTTACTCCATTTTTATTTATATTTTTTTAGTTTAAAAAAAAATATTATTAATATGGAACAAAATTTTTAATTTAAAAATAATATTAGATAATATGTAATTATAGGCTTCGATAATTTGCAAGTTTTGAGGTTCATTGTAGGTAGTATTTCTATGGAGAAGGCCATGTTGCCCTATATTGCTTTTAAATGATAAAACAAGATGTATATTGAGTTGAATAATATGATGTTCATTGTAGATAGTGTTTCTATGGAGAAGGCCATGTTGCCTCATATTGCTTTTAAATGATAAAACAAGATGTATATTGAGTTGAATATTATGAATATGCCAGAACTATTATTATATGCATGTATGCGAATATCTCGAGATAAGTACCCATATTCCCTATGTAAGACTTTGGGTACTTTGTGGAAGTGCACAAGTGGTGTAAGGCTATGTGGGTCATTGCAGGGATATATGGTGAAGCCATAGTTAAGACAATCGACTAGTTTCAAGGACACCCATTTTTCCTATATTTCATCCAATTTGTATACAGTTTCATTTACATGATTAATGATTTGACTAATGATTGCACTATCTAAAAATGGAATGATTTTGGAGAGAGGCACATCAATGATAGAGATCAACGTCTTGGTAGAAGGGTTCTTCACATTTGTCATTGGATACAATGACCTATTGCCTAAAATGAGATTGTAATTTAGATCTCTTATTTGGTTGCTCATCAAGTGTTTGATGAAACGATTACTCGTGAGTCGTTTAAAGAAATGTCTAAACAATTTTTCTTTAATGCCATAAATACCATGGTATCACAGATGACATACCAAGTGTTTATTGAAACATTTTCCTACAAATGGTTCGATCTAATGCATGAATAAATAGTGTGTTGCAACAAGCATCCTCTTAATGTCAAGGAAGGGGCATCATTAATTCAAAAGGGTTTTTCTTGTAATGTGTTTGATGAAAGGCCTTCTTATCAAGCATTTGATGAAATGTATGTTCATTGTTTTTCAGATGTTGACTTTAATTCCAAGGTAGCTTTTCAAATTATGGTTAGGTTCCTTTTTGTGAACACTTTAAGTTTATGGGTGCATTTTTCTAATTTGACATTAGTTTCAAAGTAGAAATTGGAGCTATGATAAAGGATTCATGTGGCTCATTAATGTTTACTCTATTAGGGAAAAGGGAAAACAACTTGAAGATCAAAATCTTTTGTTTGTCTACTACATAGGTAAAGATTCAATTCTCATTTTGGTGTAGTGATTCCTTGAAGGAATAGTCGGTTATAGGGTGCCTTCAACCTTCAAACTCGTGCCTTTTAGAGATGCAATAAAAACAATTTTGTTGTTTCAAATGATTTGAAGTCTACTACTCTTCCTAGTGCATATATAGTAGAGCATGCTAATTAGGTGCTGGAGGTGGAGATCATAGCGTTGGAGGTAATTGATCTATATTCAACATATGAAAAATATGTGGTTATTCATAGATTTAATGGGTATCGACCTCCTACACCAACTTCATACTAATGGATCCATTCAACTTGGACAAAGAAGTGCAATATCTCGCTATTCTCCAAAGGTTTTTTTATTTTTTAGTTTTACAATCACGTTGATTCTCAAAGTGTTTGAGGAGGTCATTTGTTTTGGGGAAGTGCAAGACTTTTTATAACCCTTTTTCCTAGAATTTGATCCTAACTCTATTTTAATTATTAGAATGCCAACTTAGGTTTGTCTTTCCAATTTGCCATTACATTTTTGGTATTGATCAATTTTTGAGTTTGGGAATAATTTTGGCACTTACATATAATTTTATGTTGAGAGAGCTATTTTAGGATTGTGCACACATGCTCATATCCATGTTGAGATGGACCTTAGTAATGGTCTTCTCGACAAAATGATTCTAAATTGGAAAAAAATTAAATGAACACAAGTCTTGGATTAGAGAACACAACATTCACGTGTAGGATATGTCAACTTCCAGGACATCTACAAGCTACTTGTCCCCACACATGATCTAATCCTCCTAGGAAAAAAAGGATCAATTGAAAACCAAAGAGCTAGATTTTTTTGGTGGAACCGATGTCAGATAATGACATTGAACAAAACAAGGTAAATCAACAACTACAAGTGCCAATTGAGGAATCCCCTCCTAGCTCGAGTTATAGAGTAGGAGATATGGATATAGAGATTTCCTCATTGAGGGAGGTAGTTATTCTTGAAACCCCTCTAGGTGGAACAAAGAAACTTCATGAAACTGATACCTTTGATTCAGATAATGAACCGGTTCCCTCTATGAACCTTAATCTTTTCCCTTTTGAATTACATTTAGTTATTATGGCTCCTTCTTCAAAAGGGTGATAGAAGATAAAAAGAAGAATGGAAAAAAAATAATAATTGAGGATTATTTCTTAAAGAGCTAGAAACGACATGTACATTAATTTTGTAATTTTAATCTTATAAATATAGTGTGCACCTATATTCATGTACATTAATTTTGTAATTTTAATCTTATAAATATAGTGTGCACCTATACTCTTCTAAGTACATCATACACTTGTACTTTTAATTATACTTTGAGCACATAAAAATGTAATTTTCTTTTCATAACGAAGTAAAAATTGTAATTTTTGTTTAGAAAAGAAAATTAATCATAAATAAAATATGGTTCCTAAAATAATATATAAAAAATGTCAATAATATTACTTATCAGATTAACTTAAAAATTAACATTAATATGTAAATTAACAAAACTTATAACACTATAAATCATCTCCATCTCATAATAATATTACTTATTAGGTTAACTTAAAAATTAACATTAATATGTAAATTAATAAAACTTATAATATTGTAAATAATCTCCATCTTATTATCACTATAATAAACCACAATGAAACCTTCAAAATCTTATTTAAATTATCTTCAAAATATAATTTTGGAAATCTAACATGCAGAACCATATTACTCCATACTGTTTGAAATTTACATTTCCAATTACAATAGAGCGAATCACACCTTAAAAAATGAATAATCAACTAACGTATGGCCAAAGAAATAAAAAAATTATGAGAGTGTGCCTTGGACAAGTAATGTAGGATTCTTCATTTTATCCCTGTCAGACACAATCTGTTTAATCATACCATGTAGTCTGAATATCTCCTTCATGAATACATTGGCGATGTCTATTGCCTTGCAAGTTGACTTGACAGGGATAAAATGAGCGAACTTGCTCAATTTATCCACCACTACCATGATGGCATCATTATGTTTGGTCGAGGTTGGTAATCCGATGATGAAATCCATGGAGATGGTTTCCCATTTCTATTCCAGAATTGGTAGAGGTTGTAAAATTCCTGCTGGGTGTCGCTGTTCTGCTTTAACCTGTTGGCACTCTATCAATTTGGCTAAGTATTCAGCTATGTCTTTCTTCAATCCAGGCCAATAGAATTGTTTCCTGGTGGTCGTGATCATTTTCTGGTATCCTGGGTGACCAGTATAGGGTCTTTTATGTAGTTCATCCATTATGAACCTCTTCAAGTCATCACAATCTGGAATATACAATCTATTTCTGTAAGTTAGCAGACCTCCATCTATCATCTGGTATCCTTCATACTTTATCCCTGTGGGTTATTTCTCTAGGTACGAGGTCACGGTCTAGAAGAATGTGTCTGTTTCTTGTTCATTCCTGACTCTTTCCTTGATATCCATCTCGCAGGTGCTCACCGCTGCTAGGTGAATTGTTTTCATACTTCTGCTAAGAGCATCGACCACCTTATTTTCCTTTCCTTTAATATGTTTGATTTCAAAGTCAAACTCGCTAAGGAGGGCCATCCACCTAGCTTGTCTGGCATTGAGATTTGGTTGGTCAAACAGATATCGCAATCCACAGTGGTCTGTCACAAGTACAAATTTCCTTCCCAGGAGGTAATGCCTCCACATTTTTAAGGTGTGCACTATGGCGGCCAGCTCTAAATCATGGGTCACATAGTTGACTTTGTGCTCATTCAATTTTCGGGATTCATAGCAGACCACACTTCCTCCTTGCATAAGGACTCCTCCGAGCCCTTCCCTGCAGGCATCTGTGCACACGAGGAAGTCAGCTTCAGAATCAACGATCTTCAACACGGGTGCATGGGTCAANTACATTTTTTAATTCTAGATATCATCTAAAACTATTTGCTATCTAGATATTGAATCATAATTTGAAAATTAAATAAATCAGAAAATAACTTTTAACATACCCTTGAAGCCAGGGAAAGAGAATGTCAAAAATCAAAGTACACAGTTATCACAAGCTCACAAAAACCACTTAGGAGATGGATCTCAAACCCTGATATTAAACATATATGTCTCCATATACTTCATCATGAGTTTGTGAATTCTTTTGTTCATAGTTGCAGCCACACCATCAACATGTATTCTATTTGAAAGATCTTATTTAGACTTTAGCAAACCAGAAATATGAAAACACTATGATAAATGAAATGAATGATAAATGAAATGAAGGTAACATCAAACTATGAATTGATAATCATTATGACAAGTGGAATGAAGGTGAATTGATAATCATTATGATAAGTGAAATGAAGATAAAGCCTCTTGCAACTCATTGTTATTTGTGAATATGCAACTAGCCATCATATTCTTTTAAAAAATATATACCATTTAAAAAAAATTGTTGATAATTCATAAAATAATAAACTTTCATTTTTATAATGTATAAAACATTATTAAAACTATCATAAATAGTTAAAAATAATTTACACATATATACATAATCACATTATAACTTTAAATGATAATAACCTTTAAAGGTTAGCTCAATTAGTATAGAGCCATGTGAGTTTATTATATTTTATTCGTTTCAAATGAGTTTATCATGCTTTGTTCGTCAAGGTTTCAAATTTCATAATTACATGAGAAAATATTTGGAAATTTTCCACATGTAATTTCTTCTAAAAACAAAAAATAAATAAATAAAAATTAAATGATAATACAATTAAAATGATTATAATATAATTAAAAAGATTTGATGTCCATATACATCGACATATGGATGGTAAAAAATTACCAACCTTTAAAACATTATTATCAAAACTATTATAAAAAATTAAAAATAAATCTCTCTTATAATTATTAATTATTATTTTCAAATGTTAGTATGTAAAGTGTTATTATCATAACTATTATAAAAAATTAAAAATAAATCTTTCATATAATTACTATTTTCAAATGTTGTGTTGTAAAGTGATGGAGGAAAGAAAGTAATCATTATAATTAAAAAAAAAGAAATTTTAATTTTAAAATTAAAAAACAATTAAAAATAAATCTCTCATATAATTATTATTTTTAAATGTTGTAAAGTGACGGAGGAAAGAAAGTAATCATTATAATTTTTAAAATAAAAATTATTTTCATTTTAAAGAGTTAAAAAACAATTAAAAATAATTTTTTCATATAATTACTATTTTCAAATATTGTAAAGTGATGGAGGAAAGAAAGTAATCATTATAATTAAAAAAAATATATATTTTAATTTTAAAATTAAAAATAATTGAGATGTAAAATTTTAATGATATTAATTTAATTTATAAGAAGTGTACTGATCATCCATGTTATAAATGATGAAAGGTGGCACCATCTTGTGAAAAATATGTATTAGGTATAATGCCAACAATCATATAAAATAACAATAAAATATATATGATACAACACTTTAATATGAAGAAAGATATTTGAATTTTGGATATTTTTGAGTAAATATAAATATTTTTATCAATTAACTATGATATTTTTTTAGTTTATTTAGTATTTTATTTATGAAGCATATGAAAAGTTGTCAATTTTAAAATAAACTTAATTTTAATATAAATAAACACATTATTTTTCATTTTAATATTATTATTAATGATTTTAATATTATATTTTATAGACATCCTTCATATGAAGGAAAATATATTTTTAGTTTATTTAGTATTTTATTTATGAAATATATGAAAAGTTGTCAATTTTAAAATAAATTTAATTTTAATATAAATAAACACATTATTTTTCACTTTAATATTATTATTAATGATTTTAATATCATATTTTATAGACATTTTTCATATGAAGAAGATTTTTGAACTTTGGATATCTTTAAGTAAATATGAATATTTTTATCAATTAACTATGATATATTTTTAGTTTATTTAGTATTTTATTTATGAGCAAAATTAAACACATTATTTTTCACTTTAATATTATTATTAATGATTTTAATATTATATAAACATTTTTCACCTTTATGTATATGATTTATAAAATATTTTATTACTCTAATGCATGTTTATTACTTTAATATTATATAGACATTTTTCACGTTTATATATATGATTTATAAAATATTTTATTACTGTAATGCATCATCTTTATGTCATAATCACATTTCCTACTTAATTTAATATATAAAATATTTTATTACTTTAATGCATCTTTATGTCATAATCACATTTCGTACTATTAACCCTTTTTCTACTTAATTTATAAATTTATAATATAAATGCAAAATTTTATAAAAACAACAACCATAGTGAGAGGTATTTGTGTCCACGATGTCCCTCGACTCGAGGTTCTTCAGTTATTCCTCTCCTCCAACAACAAGGACCTCTTCCCAAATTAGGAGAAAGATTCGTCTGACTGCGAAAGTAAAAGTGAAAGAAAACAACAATGAGAAAAATTGCATAATTGCCTCCACGCAGGATCGAACTGCGGACCTTCAGTTTACAAGACTGACGCTCTACCACTGAGCTATAAAGGCAATGTTATGGTTATTAAGTTTGTTTGTCCTTCTATCTTCTTATTCGGATTGATAGAAACACACTATTAAAAACAAGAAAAATATTGAAGTAACAGATATAAATGAGATCTTTTTCATTTAGGAAAAAAGATATAAATGAGATATTTTTCATTTAGAAAAAAATATATAAATGAGATTTGATATGCACATACTTACCATAATAATTTTTTTGAAGGTAAAATATTGTATGACAACAAACAATGGGTTGATTCTAAATTCAAGCTTAGAAGTAATATTTCTAGGCGTTGTCTAAATATTTGATTTTTTGAATTTTTTCATATGAGATAGAATAGATTTTGGTGAAATCCATTTTTTGTTGTTGTTTAAATTGCATTTTTGAATATATAAATGGATTCAACACCCTGAAAATCATAGAGACATTCGAATTATATAGACTCAATCACTTAAATATAAAATTCCAACAAATTTTGACCAAATTTTACTTCAAAATAGATCAGAAAATATGCTACATACCTCCAAAGTGGGGAAAGGAAACAAAAAAACTAAATAATATATATATTTTTATGATATTAAATTTAAAAAATAAATAAAATAGTTTTTAAAAAAAATAATCATAAAATTGTTTTGGAAAAACATCATTATAAAATTTGCTAATTTTAATTTAAAATTAAATATTTTAGAATCACAATATTCATGAAAGCCAAAAAAAAATAAAAATAAAAAAAAGTTTAAATAAAATAACATTAAAATCAATTTATAAATTATAATTACTTGTTCCTATCTTTAAGGTCTTTTGGGTAGGATAATATTGAAATCATTTTATAAATTATAATTCCTTTGTTACTATCCCTTAAGGTCTTTGGGTAGGGTATTTTTGGAGAAGACTTTTGGCATAGTTTATATGACATCATTACTCATTAATGAGCATGATAAATTATATGAAGGCTTCAACTTTTTAAGGTCTTTGGGTAGGGTATTTTTGGAGAAGATTTTTGGCATAGTTTATATGATATTATTACTCATTACAATATTTGGGTAGGGTATTTTTGGAAAAGATTTTTGGCATAGTTTATATGATATCATTACTTATTGTAATGAGTATGATAAATTATAGGAAGGCTTCAATTTCAGATTTCATATAGTTTATTATGCATTTTAATATAATCTGTCATGCATATAATTTTAATTTAATCTCACTGGAAAGGATCCGTTTAAGATGTTGCTTACAGTGTTATGTTAATGCATTTTTATAAATTTGTAATTGAAATAAAGCAAGTGATTATGAGATTATTCCTTTGTTGATTTGTTTTGCTACAATTAAAATGTTGAAGACGATGTAGTCAATATTATTAGTTCACCCATAGTATATTATGTTCTCATTGATAATATACTAGATTCTAAGTGTCAATTGTTTGTTGATCTTATCCTTTACATATAAAGTTTCAAACCAACTTGTTTTAAAGTAATGTTAATGTTGATATCTCTCATAAAAATATGAATGATTTCATTTAAAGTAATGTTAAATATTGGTATAGTATTACTATCTCCTAGTGTTTAATATGAAATTGTATTTTTTACATGAAAAGTGTAGAAAATATTAATTTAAGTTTAGTTTAAATATTTACATGTTCTTATTTTTATTTTTTGGTAACTATCATTGAAATCAATCAGAGAACATAATTGTTGATAAAATCATAATTTTACATTGTTTAAATTGTGTTTTTGGTGCATAAATCAATTCAGCGTCCTTAAAACTCACAGGACATAAAAATATGTAATCTCAATCACTGAAATTTAAATTTTCTAAATGTCTTAAATTTAATTAAATTTATGTTTTAAAAGTAATTAAGTTTATTTTAATTAAATTTATGTTTTAAAAGTAATTAAGTTTATTTATAAAATGAGTTATTAGTCCCTGGAAGGCTAGGGGCAGGGACTATAGCGATGAGTTCATAGTTGACTTGATATTAGTTTAGGGTTGACTTTAAATTTTAAGTTTGTATTCATATCTTTTAAAATAAAAAAATTATATATTTGTTACAATTTTATTGGTTCATAGGTTTGAAGTGTTATTGCCAACTTCACATTTTCCAATGCTTTAATTAATGTTTACTTCACTTCTTCCAATTCTTCCAATTGCCACCACTCTTCTTTGATTGCACTTTCATAAATGCCCACTGCTTTGATAATGATTATCATTGGGTTTTTTTCTTAGCTCAGGGTTCAAGTGTGTACGGTGGGAATTGAGCTACATCCAAAGTTTCCACCACTATGCTTTGAACCCAGTGCTTACTGCCATCTCATAAATGCCTACTGCTGTGAACAATTTGTTGTGTATCGTTATATGAGTGTTAATCATAGATTGAAGCAATGGCTACACGTTACACCCACCTCCTTCATACGAATGAAGAAACATTAATTCATATTCATTCATTTCATGAAGTATAATATTGGAAGTTCAATGACTTTCTCACACAGAAATAGCCATTCTTTAATTAAATAATATATCCAAAGTTTGTGAATTTATTGAGTCACTGTGTCATCCTTTAAATAGGAAAATGGAAATATCGAAAGGAGGTTCTCGTTAACCAGATGGTTAATTATAATTATAATTATATTATTCGAAAATTGGTATGACTTCTCTTATCATTTTCATATTTTCAAATGGTGTAACTTTGTGCATTTTGAAAAGAAATGGAATAAATTCTAACATAAACAGAAAAATTGAAAATAATATCAGATAACACATTTGTAGTGATGATAACATAATTAAACTATCAATTATTCACATAAATATTAATATTTTGATTACTATTTCAAATTACATAAAATCCAACGAGGAAGAAATTTATCACATAAATAATATTATTTTTTATTACTGATTCAAATTATAATTCTTTACTGTGAAAATTGTCCATACAAGCCTGAATAGATTCCTGTTGTATCCCCATACAAAATTATTGCGAGATGAGATTATTGCTTGTTGATGAAGTCACTATTTTTCCACCTTTTGCCAGAACACCGTTCAATAAATGCAAACAAGGGTTGGTAGTAAACCTGCAAAGAAAAAGACCCAACAGTCCAATTCGTCAACGTTTGTTAGAACAACTATGGAGATAAAGTATGCATGAAACTAAACATAAATTTATTAAGCCACAATGTCCAAACTTTGCAAATAAATGTCGATCTAGATGTTTGGGAACACTTCATCGTGGTTGCATCTCTGCAGAAACTGACCAGAATAATTACAGTGGCGACAACGAGTTCTCTTGACAGTCCAGTGTGTTGGTGCCCAATCATCAATCTTTTCATAGTTTCCAGGTCTCATGACTCTGATCTTCATCTCCCTTCTTTCTCGTCCGTTAAGTTTAAAATGTCTAAATTCAAAGTAATATCACATTTTATGTATACTCACAATGTCTTTGTAGCATTCTTTCTTTGTCTTCCTTAAGGTAGCTTTCTTTCTTTGTCTTTCTTAAGGAACGTTTGTGTGAAGATATTTCTAGTTTATTTCTGTCTTTTGCTTAAGGAACTTTTATTTCTTTCCAGTTTCTATGAAGCTATTCTTTAAGGGAAGATTTTTTAATTGCTTAAATTAAATTGTTTAAAATTATTATATGAAGATCTTTACCATTCAATCTCTACTAATATCTTGAAATGAATCATAGATACAAATACACTTAAAATCTAAATTTAAGTATTTAAGGTCATTACCCTGAGAAAAATTGGTGAAGGAAGACTCCATCCTCGTAGCTCTCATTGGAACCAGTCTTCATCTTCTCATCCTTAGCTCTTGATAGTGTACCATTCAGTTTACTTTTCAATTGTAGGTCTCCACATTTCACAAAACAGTCCAGAAAATTATTTAAATCAAATGTATACCTGGATACTCCCCCATATTTTGATGCACCCCTTGAAAATCCACTACTCTCCCTGAAAAATAAATCAGAGCAACTGCTTGTTATTGCTTGTTTTCTTCTTATGTAAAACTAAATTGATTCATGAAAAAAAACTCTGCCATAAACATTTAACACTCTATGGCTTCTATTAGTTGTCCACACAAAGCAAAATGTTGAGAGAAATTTCAAAACAAGGCTACCTTAAGAATGGATCATTTTTCTAAAAGGACCTTCTATTAATTACATCTCCCCATTGGGGTAATGCTATAAATCTGATATACTAAAAAGAGAGAGATGTGCATGTATCTTTTATCGTTCGTGAACTTAAAAATTCAAGGAACATAAACTCAGACAAAAAAACAACAAGAGAACATGCATAACTCAACAACAACTTGATAAACTCGAAAATAACTTGACAATTGGCAAAAACTTGGAAAGTTTTGTTGAGCCGTACTCAACAAGTCCTTTAATTATGGTCCACTTGTTGATAGGGGAGGAATCACAAAACTTAGAAGACATGTCTCTGGACAACAATGATGATCTAAAACTTGATGCACTACCTGGGAGTAGCCATGAAGTTGATGATTGAGCCATCACATTTGCAACTAGGCATTCTAACATTTATGATTTTTTTCGTGAATCCTGACATATCCGCATTATGAACATTGAGTTCATTTTTTTATTTAGCAATTATTTTTCCTTTCCATCTATGAATTGAGATTCACATTATAAGTTGTGTTTGGTAATTTTATTGTTTTCATGTCTGAATGGAATTATGGACTTGATAAATTGATGATAGAATTTAACTAAAATGTTATGTTCCCAATTCCGGAAACCATTTATTGGTCTTCTCCCCGTTTCCTATTGTTTACTAAGAAGTTAACTCAGTTTACATTGTCCAATACATTTTGAACCCTTGCTGTACCCATTTCTAGAAATATGTTTCCCGTTGTTTCGAATTTCCGGTTCGTAATACTTGGCTGCGCTTAGTTTTTTTTTTTTTCAAATACATAGTTTTGGTACTAAAACCATCTTAGTTTTGGAACTACAACATACTTGTAGGGTTCTCAAGCTCATTCATTTTTCTAATTGATATTTTTTCTCGCTACGTGTATCAAGATACTATTTTTTTTCAAAGTAGCTCCCCAATTGATTGCTCAAAACTTAGAAGTCATTATTTTTTACAGATTCAAACGATTCGCCCAACCATCCATCTATCCAGATTCATATAAAATTACTTTAGTGACTCAAATTTGTGCTGTTCTGGCCTAGTGAGAAAGTTTGAACACTATACCGCTTTATACCCACCGCTCTCTACAAAAAACTTGTAGGGTTCTAAAGCTCATTCATTTTCCTAATCGATATTTTTTCTGGCTACGTGTATCAAGATACTATTTTTTTTCAAAGTAGCTCCCCAATTGATTGCTCAAAACTTAGAAGTCATTACTTTACAGATTCAAATGATTTGCCCAACCATCCATCTATCCACATTCATATAAAATTACTTTAGTGACTCAAATTTGTGCTGTTCTGGCGTAGTGAGAAAGTTTGAACACCATACTCCTTTATACCCACCGCTCTCTTTAACATTACTGGGGCCCGAAACCCCTATTCCAAGTGGGATTATAATCATGTACTGATTTTAGCAAATGAATCCCTCCATAAACTTATCAATACTATCATCAACCATGGGAAAACATCCACAAACCACCAAATCAAGCACACTAAGTACCTCAATTTGGAAAACCCTTAACCATTTGAGGTCAAATCAATAATTTTCATATATTTCCATTCAAAGTATAATAATACCAGGATCAATCTCATTTAAGATATCCAAATCTTCCTCATTTATTTTTCTTAATTGGGTAATCTACTGCTTGCAGGCAAATTACCTGCAGCTAAATGTAGTGTAGATTACCATAATTACATACCAACCAAATGGAAAATTTAAAAAGGGAAAGATAGAAAAGAGGCAGAAGAATTATTTATAAAAAAGGGAGGGTCATATTTCATACCTTATATAGATCTTTTGTTTTAGACAATGAAGAAGCAATCAACACAAAAATCAAAAGCCCTAGAACTGTAAAAGACCTCATTATGCACTAAAACCACCGACCCAATTCACAAAATCCCTTGAACTAGATATCTGATGGCCGATATATAATATAAATATAATGCCTCAGCACCAGATAACATGCATCAGTTTTCGAAACGCTGAAACTAACAATTTAAAAACTAAGAAGGGCGCCACATGAATGATCCACATACTTTAGCTTAAAATGGGTATTCAAATAAACGCTGCAGGATGCCCAAGATGACCAACTGAAGGGTAAATATGTATGCGACAGAGCTGTTAGAATGGGGAATTCAGAATTCCTCGCTTAATATGCTTCAGAACACTATGAAAATACTCAAAACATGAGTTACAAGTAGAAATCAGTTTGCCGAAGATCCTTGATGAATCAAGATGGTATGATCCGTCTACCCCTTTGTCTCCTTCTCCATCTTTGTCCCCGTCCCCAACGCTCTTTTTAGAACGAACCTCGACAACATCTTCATCCGAGACAACATTATCCATTGCATGGCAGTTAGCGTTCCTGTTAACACAATTATTGTTCATAATATTGTTATTAGGGTTACCAACACCACACTGAAGATATTTCCTGGTCAATAACTCTAGTTTCTAGTGGATTCGAACCATCGAACATCGACGATGACATGTAGGGTCAAGTACTCATTAGAGCCATGCAATAAATGAATAGAGCTGGAAAAATCAATAAGAGATATCGTTTATGCGTGCAAGAATTAATGGAGTCTCGACAGAGTGAGTGCTCCTTCGATTTGCTGAGGACCAAGTGTCCACATGCTAGTCCCAATTTTCACCGAGGTTGAGCGGTGTTATAGAGGTAACTTGCAGGATTTGACGTGAAGCCGATTTCACACTGTATCAAAAGAAATCTGCATTAATTTTCCAGAAGACATCATCATTGTCCATGAGAACGGCGTTGAGATGTGAGCCATCATTTAATTGTGCTGATAAATATTAAACTAAATCAGTACTAAATCCACTCCTTAGCATTTCAGTGTAATTCATTTTTTATTAAACAAAATTTTTGCAAGGTTTGAGTAACCTGTAAATAGTGGGTGTATAGATTTCATTGAATGCATGTAAACCGTAGGTCACATGTGTATAAATTGCATTGAATGCACTGTAAATTGTTTAGACACACATTATGGAGTATTCAAATAATTTAATTTTTTTGTGATCTTTTTTTTTCGATGAGTGAAGGTTTCAAATTTTTTTATTCTGATTGTTTTT
The DNA here is from genome assembly GCA_010110895.2 of Picea sitchensis. Taxonomy (NCBI): domain Eukaryota; kingdom Viridiplantae; phylum Streptophyta; class Pinopsida; order Pinales; family Pinaceae; genus Picea; species Picea sitchensis. The sequence continues at coordinate 161,344 of SNQJ01S0001404.1, read as the reverse complement.
TTTTAAATCCACGCTCCAAGTGATCGTAGATCAACATGATTCCAATCCAATTTAACACTAAATTCAATAAAAAGAGGAAACAATTTAAATGCTATTTATCCCACACTTGCATAGACACCTTTAGACTATTAACATAAATTAGATCCAACAGTGTAAAATCACCCCAACACTGCATTCAATGCGGATTGCTTAGATCTTGCCTCCTCGCACCGTCTCTCACATCAATTTTGGGGCTATTTATGCCCACTATCCCAAAAGAAGGTGTCCCAAATCCCCACATTAACTTATGTCCACTGCGAGTCAGTGAGTGAGATGCCCCTACATCAAACTGTAAAAATATTAAGCAAGTGTAATCTGCCCGTTATAGTAGAATTTCAGTTAGAGTACAATTTCAGTCAAATATGAGTTCATGGAAAACCATATCATTCGACTCTAAGGTTCGATATGCTATGTTATCTTTCTGTGCCCACAGATAACTCTAGAGTCCACCACTAATGGGGATCAAATCCCAAGACATGTTCTCTATATACATCCAATCTAGTCTTCTTTCTGGGTATATGAAATGTGCCCAACAATGCATGTAAAAGCTAGCTATCATGTCATGTGCTCATCAAGGACAATGATAAGACTTCTCGATGTGACCCACTCCCTGAAAATTGAAAATTGATAGTGAGGAAAGTCCATGGCAAGATGTGTGGCCACTTGACCCATTTCTGTGCAACTCTAATTGGAGGCACACGTTGAGGAGATATTATGGCACTGGCAGCTGCGATACATGGTAGTTGACAACGACATTGCAAATTTCTATGCTACCAAAATGCATCCACTTATTTTGCACTCAACCTCAATAATGGTAGTTGACAGGTGCATTGAGAATTTCAAGGCCACCAAAATTCATAAAATTATTACCCAACCCGTGACTCTGACAAACGAAGAGGAGGGAAGCACAGGAAAAATGAAAAAAATATTATTAAATTTTACAATTTTTCAAAAAATCTATTTATTTAAACACCAATAAAAGTTGGATAGGCTCGGAATCGAACTTTGGATCTCCATGTGTCTTCCTAATATTATTAATGACAGAAATGGCATGGGGTTGTGTTGGTGTATGCATCCTCTCGATATTATTAACGAGAAATTAATCAAGTAAGATGGGGTTATTTGTCTTTAACCAGACAATCCCTGAAGAAGTTTTATTTATTTAAAATAAATAGCATGATTGGGCATGAGTTCACATTATATGTTGACAAAAAAGGTTACTTACATTATATGTTAACTAAAAAGTTAATTCTTTAAATAAATACTATGTTCACAATACATCCACACTACTAATTCATATTAGGTACTTAATAAAAAGTATTTATTTATCATTTGTTGGAAGCGTAGGGAAAGATTTTTATTAGGTAGTTTGATTTGTGTTACATTGTCCATCAGTGTCGGTGGTAAGTTATGCGAGGAGTGTAAATTAATTCACTAGTTGATAGAGATGTTCAAGGAGGAATCAAGTAAATCAATAATATCGTATATCTAGTATTTATTATTGGTTTTTATCTATTAGAATTACTATTTGGAAAATTACAAATAGAAATTTATGGTAGGAGAAAGTGATTGATTTGATACTTTGGATAGATACTTGTCACATGTTTTGACGATACATTCATTTGAATCCCCACATTAGTGGATAGCATCTGTAATAAACTCATTGGCTTAGACTAGTCCAACTTTCTAAAGAGAATTCAAACTAGGCACCTATGGCCACAAAACTATTTTTTACTCTCTCTCAACTATTTTAGAATCAGTAAAAAATGGTAGGAGAAACATTTTGCGTCAATGTGCAACATGAATGAATATAGCTATTTTTTATGAAATTTCATCTGAATGACACCTTTTATCGCATCAAGTACATGCCTCATGCTATCAACAATGGGTATTGATCAATTATAACATAGGATAAAGCCTTCATTTTAACCCGGACTACTCTAAAAAATATTGTTTGCATATCTTAACTATAGGTTTAAATTCCATATGCAATTTTATCCTAAAATTTGTTCTTGCCATTTTTAAACCTCTTGTTTTTGGACCTAATTTTTCAACTGATCTTTTAAATATAGCGTGAAAATGTGCTCTAATACTCTGAATTCCATTTCATTTAACCAACCATGGCCCAAAGCTCTTAGAACCAGTATTTGCATATTTGGATATATATATATTTTTTATATCTATACAATCTTCCATAATGTGCTTTCTCTATGCAACCATGACTGAAACCCTTCATACCCAATATTTGCAAATTTAGAAATATACATTGAATTCATTTGAACATATTAGGTAATGTTTCCTGCTTACTTGCTCAACATCTTTGTTATTGGTTTTATGCACTGATTATGACTTTGTTTCAAATTCAAAGATGTCATCGCATAAGAAGAGAATCAAACTAGAGAACAAATTTGGTTTCCCAGGGGCACTGTATGGTGATACAACAGGTCTCCTCAAGAAATGACAAGATCCACTCAAATGGGATGAGGTCTTCCAGATGTTCAAACTTCAAAAATTTCCCATCAATGTTGAAGACCAAGATCAACTCCGAATCTTCAATAATATTCGAAAATCAAAACTACATAGGGTAGCAACTCATCCTCCAGTTCTCCCTTGCGCAGATGAAATTGCATGGATTATCGAGCATGTGGACCTGCAAAATAGATACATACTCAATGCTAGAGGGGATCCCATAGTGTCGTTCCAAGCAACTGATCTAGCCAAATATTATCATTTGGAAAAGGGAACCCAAAATTTGGATGAGGAAATGCTCAGTAAGTTCCCATACAAAGGCAATGACTTGCTCAAAATTTGGTACAAACCAGATATTAAATAAGGCCCATTATGGTAGTTAGATATAATAAATGTAAGAGGAATCTCCTTTATTATTATCAAACCCTTATGGTAGGGAAACACCATACAATGGATCTTATTATGGAAGGGATCTTCTCCTATTCACTTGCCTCTTTGAGGGGGAAACCTCGTAATCAACTTCAGATCCAAATACAATAATTCTCTTCATGTCTCATTACATTGCATGAACCCCTTTATATAATGATACAAACCATCTAAGAAAATTCTAGAGGAGTAACCTTCTAGAAGTAGAACCTTCTAAGAAGTCCTCGTACATTTATTATATCTAACTACCATAGTGGGCCTTATTTCATACTATAGTGGACCTATTCCACCTTACATTGAATGACCTCTACTATTATAACTATGGGCCCTCCAGGCCCCCCACTACCTCTCTAGTTACCTAACATTCCATCCTGTTTATGAAAGTGTTGTCCTCAACACGTGATGTACAACCATATACTAGGGTCCCAGGGATAAGTGTGGACCATAGTGTTGAAGTAGACTATAGAACCATGGTCCCATGAAGAAATGAAAACCATCATGCTGAAGTAGTCCAAATTCCATTGTGAACCGGGGTCCCATGTCCAAGTGTTGATGTGAACTCCACGCGGAAGATATCTGAACTCAAGAACCAATTGAAAATGATGCTCCAAAGATCTACATTGATCACGGGGATCCAAATATGTAGATCTCTCCATGTCCACAAAATCATCTGAATAACACACTAGTATTGGAGAATACTGAAAAATACTTATAGAAGGTGTTGGACTTCTCTCCATAATGTGATCTGCATAAGGTGAAGGAGAGTCATCAAATAAAAGATGGAAGTGGTTGGCATCCCAAAAATGACAACTATCCATATACCAATCATCACAAGCATCTTCAAAATAATACCATGCATATAATTCTTGAATATATTCATTCTTGATGTCCTGCATCATATATCTCTCTTGCATTCTAAGGGTGATTGCTTGAATATTTTGAACACTTGCCTGAGTATTTTGAAGACCTTGTTGAAGACATGTCTCGAGGGATGCAAACTTATGTGGAAGTTCCATGAGAAATCTAATATCCATTGAAAACACCACATATAATGTACCAAAATAAAGATATCAAAATTATCTATTCAATGGCATTGATCTGGTAGCAATCTGAGCACACTATGAAAAATGATGAGCTCTATAGTCTCATCATCGTCACTAAAACCCCCCCAAAAATGGTTGATTTAAAGAAGTGATATATTTACTTCCGAAGCTCTGATTTGGGTGATTATTTTTTTGAAATCAACTATTTTTAAAAGAGGAACTCATATGTGTAATTTATTTTTATCAATTTCGGCCTCTAGGTGGTACAAAAATAAAAAAAAGTGCACCGCCGTTTGAGGAAAAAACCATGAAAAATTACAGATTTTAAAATGTCTAATCTTGACTTCCTGAACTCCATTTCAGATGATTTTTTTTTAATAAATTGGGTCTTTTTCTGAGAGGAACTCATATATACAACCTGTTGTGGTGGCCAAATGCGGCCTGATCTCATGCAACTATAATTTTTCACTCTAGAAAAGAGGCTGCGTGGAGGTAGAGGAGGAGCGAAAAGGTCAGTGAACTTTGCATGCATGAGACGAGAAGCCGACTTTTTGTGAGAGCCATGGGAAAGGATATTTCCTTTTGTCATGTGCCTCACATTGTATTGTAGGTAGGCATTGAAAAAAATGTGGATATTGTTGGGGTTACGTTGGGACCTAGAGGTTGTAATGTTGAGTTATATGGTAGTATGGTTGTCGTGGCCACCCATGGAAATAAAGAGGTTTCATGTTAATATGGTTGATTCTGACATCGTCAAAGGATATTCAAGCAGAGGTGTGTTTGGAGCTCAAGAGAATATAAGGATTGAGTTAGCTAGAACAATGGAAATATTTGCATTTCAAAAAAAAATTATGTTCTTTCTCACCGGTTGGGATGGGATTAATGTCTACCGCGTAAGATTTGATGATCGAAGGTCATCATGATTGCAAGATGTTCATAGAATGGGTTGCTAGAGGAGGTCATGAGGCTCAATAATTGTAATAAGGTCGTGTATCTTGGTGGCTAGCATTAACTAGTATGTGATGTTGACCAACACTTGTAAACAAGGCAACATGTGTAAAGCACTAACTGTTGATGGGGTCAATTAGATTCAAGGTGATGGAAGAGATTATGGTGGGTGAAGAACAAAAATATAGAGCAAAGGATGTAATCTATGAAGGCGAGAGGATGACGACATAACAACAAAAATAAAAAAATTATTATGGAGTTGAAAATATTTAATGCATGTAAATGGACATACAATTGTAAGACTTGATTAGGCATGTGTATCCCTGGTAAATTTCCGTTAAAGTCTAGACGTAGAACTAAGTGATAGGGGGGTATGTGTCATATTCCCAGATACCTTGGTTATAAACCTTGATGGGGGTAGGGTCTAGACGTGACTCACTTGGTAGTTTGGCTAGATTTGGTTATGGAAAAACCCAAGTCAAGTTTAAAGGGGGGAATGTTAGGTTAAACTTGAATCAATAAAAGGGTCAAAGTTGTTAGGTCAACACTGGTGTTTTCAGGCACATGGTTTTGGTATCCTATAGTTTAATGGCCCATGGATTGCATGTAATAAATCCTTTAAAAGGTTGGTGATACTCCATTGTAATGTGCCAGGATATGAGTGGTGAAGGCTCACTTGGTTGGGGCTAGGAGGTTGGTCAGCTTGGCCAGTTTTGTCCAAGGAACCAATAGATCTATTGGCTGGTTTTTGCCGGTTTGGGTTTTCCAGGATAAATCTCATGTGTGATTTATGTGTTTTTGTTATGTCTTGGCTATTTTATTTTTCTCGCATGTTTATTTTTTAATAAATGTTTCATAGGAACTCTTCAAAGGGGCCCTATTCTTTGAGGAGGTATAAAACATGGTACTAGATGAACCAAGAAAAGAGAGATTAATCAAACAAGAGGAAGGAAGAAGGAAGATAGCCAATGAATAGTTCGTAATAATTTTGTCTAGGGATAAGGAAAAAGAAGAGGAAATAAATGTTGCAGAGGCAAGGAAAGAATAAGAAATATTTAACAAATCTATGAAGGTTGAAGAAAAAATCAAGAAAAGGGAAAAAACAACTCGAAAGGTTGTTTAAGAAGACAAGAAAAGAGTTGAGCTAGAAGAAAGGAAAAATAATGAAGTTGAGAAAATGAAAAGAGTAGAGTTAGAAGAATAAAATTAAAAAGGAAGATGCAACCCAAAGGTAAGTAGAAGAAGAAATGAAGAAAAAGGAAGAAGAAAATAAAAGGATTGCTAAAGTCGAGAAAAAAAAACAGGAGAACAAAATCCAAAAAATTGCAGAGGTAGAACAAAAGAAAAGGGATGAAGAAGAAAAGTGATTTAGGAGGATCCAGGAATGCTCACAGAGGTCCAGGGGTTTCTAGAATGCTCACATAGGTCCATAAGGGATCATAAATGCTCAAAATTTGATCATCACAAATTCTCTTTAAAATGACATCAATGCGTAGAGATTGCTGCAATATTTCCAACGACGCAAATGACACCTCAAACAGAGCTCGTAAGAAAAAGATATGGTTGATCAAAGTTTAGGTCAAATGAGCAAAAGTCAACCCTGAAGAGACACGTGGTAGGCTCTCAGAGATACACATGGTAGGATCAGAGGTTGACAAGTGACAACTCTAGGTATTGAAAAGTGGCAGGTGACTCAACATCCGTGCAATCCAATCAAAGGTTGACAAGTGGCACATGTGGTCTAGTGATATTTTGACACGTGGCACATGCTAGCCAATGAGAGGTTGTGACATGGAAACCCCTCATTGGAAAATAATGGTTTGGTTATGTAAAATATTATGGATTCCATGGGAATCAACCCCATGACCTCTGGAACCTCCACTCTTTAACAAATCCCTCCATACCAACACACCACACGTTACCACTTGATAACTATTTGGCATATTATTTATTCAAGTTTTTATTAAAAGTCAAATGGGTGGCCAAAGGGTCGACGAACTAAGCCCTTGACCCTTGTCCCTTGGTATTATTACATGCTATATGATCTAAACCATAACTTGGGGGTCTTAGCACACACACACACACACACACAATAGCCAATTATGCCACTAAAACCAACGAATATGTAACGTCCCCGGACATCACTCTATTGTCAGGCAATGCTAGTACGCAGAACATTCCCATACATACATACATACATACATACATACATACATACATATATATATAACATGCATATTAAATCAAATTAACACATTTAACATAGAGTTATTTCCATCATACAGAGTTAAATAGAATTAACAATAAATATGCATTGCAACAAAATACATGATAATATTACAAGCATCACAGATATGCAATTTAATTAAAATTAAACACATAAGGATACTTATCTTTGAAACTGTAGTAACTCCACCAACTACGTGTAGACCTTCCACAAACCTCCCAGCCTTAGACCATGCTGCTCATCACGCTCAATAGTGGGTCACCCCCGAGCTGGGACTAAGATCCACCCAAGGCAAGCGAATCTTAGACTAGGCTGAGGTTACATGAAAATTGCACAAAGCAACCAGAAGGATTCTCTCCAGGAGCCTTCTTACACCCACTACTCACGAACTCTCATTCCCCACATGCCTGTTCCACCCGAGAGTATACAGCTTCACAAGCACAATCCATTGGTGCTTCACCTCCCTCTCTAGGTCTCGACAACAGGCTAGATCAAGAATTCTCAGAGCTCTGTAGCTGGTGCTGGAATCTCTCTGGGAGAAAATCACTTCCCAGTAGACTCTCTCACCTGGAGAGAGATGCTCACAGGCTTGACAACTTGCCTCTTCAACCATGGGCCTGACAACCCAGTCCTTCAGCCACTTTCGACTTAGTTCCAGCAAGGTACGGGTGACAACAACGATAACTGGTCAATACCACTCAAGAAAATAGAAGGCTGCAACCCAAAAAAGGTTCGGGTATGGACTCAACTCTACAATGTGGCTAAACTGGGTTCACAGGACACACAGGAGACACAGATCAATCCA
>SNQJ01S0001404.1:55963-147065 GCA_010110895.2 Picea sitchensis | reverse complement strand
AGGGTGGCAGGATGGGGCAAGGACATGTGGTTGTAGCCGGAGAACATTGGGGGTTGTAGCCTCCTTCTGGTTGTAGCCAGAGAATTGGGAAGTTAGAGATTCCCTCAGGTTATAGACTGAGAAACTAGAGGGTTGGAGCCTCCTTCTAGTTGTAGCTGGAAAACAAAGGAAGTTGGTGCTTCCAATGAATGTAATTATTCAAGACATATAAGAAAAAGCATTATGTGGTTTTCTCCCGATTTGGGTTTCCACGTAAAACAATGGTGTACTGTGTATGTGTGTGATTGTTTATTTCTTACTGCTCATTATTGGATAATAATTCTACATTGATATAACATTTGAAGAAAAAGGATTATAATTACACTATTACTGATTCACCCCCCCTCTCAATAATCCAACAATGATAACAAATTGAAATAAATTATTTTGTTATGTAATTAATGGTGGTTATAACCAAAAGATTCCCTTTTGGGGCTATAAAAAGGGATCAATTCTCAATGTAAAGGCATGGAATTTCATAGGATTGCATGGGATTTTTGGAGGTCGAATTTTAGATTTGAGGAGGGAGTTTTAGGTAAACTTCTTTTGTAATTTTTATGTGCTAAAGCTTTGCTCATTTTCCTTTTGAATTCAAGTTTGTATTCTTTTGAGAGTTATAGGGTATTCATAGTCATCAAAATTGGTTTTTCGAGACAAAGTCGATGGTGACAATCTTATCTCTCATTTGTAAGCCATAATTCTGCAAATTTGGGATTTGTGAGTTGTAAGAGATCCTTTGGGCATTTTGTAAAGAAGTATATAGTGTTTATAGTCATTGGATTCGGTTTTCCGAGATGGTGTCGAATTTGAAATTTGTAATTGAGTTTGAGTAACATGCAAGAAGGTCATTGTAAAACACAATTATTGCTTTCATATGATTATGTATATGTTCATGTATGAATGATTATGCAAGTTATGCTAAATTGTTTGGTTAAGTAAGATAAGACACTTCCATGCTATAAGCATTGTCAATAAAAGAATCTTGGAATAAGAAAGTGATGTCATACTTAATACTATTTGAGGATGAAGTGATATTAGAGACACTCAGTTAATATCCAGTGGTGTATGATTTCTAATCCATTTTCGGATAAAAAAGAGAAGGATTGCAGAAGCAGAGAAGAGGAAGGAGGAAGAAAAAAATAAAAAAAGTTGTTGAAGAAGAACTGAGGAGAAAAGAAGAAGAATAGGAGGAAATGAGGAAGAAATAGGAAGAGGAGAAAAAAGAAAAATGAAGAAGAATTGGAGGAGGTAGAAAGACAAAACAAGAGAAAAATGGATGAGGATAGAAATAGAGGAGAAATCCTTAGTACTGTCAAAGGCCTTACAATAATGAACACACCAATCCATGCTGGTACCCCTCTGTAATAAATACCATGAAACTTCTCCTACTCTTCTCAATTGATAGAGTTATAATATGTTATGGTGGTTGTAGGAGAATATTATTACAACAATTCAACAAGGGCAATTGAGACAAGATCAAGAAAAAGGAAAATATGTGAAGCGCCCCCAACAAAGTATCCTATGACAAGGACATTTCATGGAAATTAGGACTAGATCCTCAAGTTAATTCCCAGGATAGTGCCTCAGATATGAGTGAATTTGCAGGGGCCAACTCAGTCTCTATATGTGAATTAAGTGCTACATTGGACCTTTACAAGGAAAAGGTGGTAGAATTGGAAGAACAACTGAAATACTAGAGGGATAATTTGGAGCGTGAGTTTAAGCAACAAACCACTATAGTTGAAAAATTGCATAAACAAGAACTAGAAGATATGAAAGGATCACACTTACAAGAAATATAAAACTTGAAAGCATTGCATGCACAATAAATAATAGGTTTGGAGGCAGAACACTAGGAACAAACTAGACTCTCGGAGCAACAGGGACACACAATTTTAGAGTTGGAAAAAGAGAAACAAGAAATGGAAGCCATCATGAAGGAAATAAACAAAGAAATTATTATCTTATAAAATGTGAAAGATGAACCTAGCAATGCAAACAAATACTCGAGAAAAATCCAAAGGGAATTCTTCTACACACTAAATAACATCCAGAGACACCAAGATGATTTGATCAAGTTATCAAACTAGATAGATGAGTTGAAACGAAAATACAAAAGGGATCAAGATGCTTTTGACAATATTGTGGGTTGGCAAGGTCTGTATCTTGAGACACCTACCACCTTTCCTAGATACAATGTGAAGCAAAAGTTAAAATACCAAGTTTTATTTGACTCCTGGAAGACCATATTTGAAGATTTTGAAGAAACCAAGGAACTTGATATTAAGGCTTGCAAAAAACTTTGGAATTATTTGGATGGTCTAATAGAAGAATTTGGGATGGAGGTCTTGGAAGATTTAGATGAAACAACCCTGAGTGAATTAAGAAACAAGGAGGTAGAAGAAAACCAATACCTCAACAAGAAAGAAATTGATCAAATCAAGGAAGTCAATAAAGACATCTTGAATGAGTACTTGATAAAATCAATCAGACTGATTACTTCTGGAAAGGATTATGTAAAAATAATTCAAAAGGATATGAAAAGAGAAGTAGCTTCCAGTATATGTGATGGCGAGATACATGTGGAAAATATGTAGCTAAATAGAGTAGAAGATGTCATGAACAACTAAAATTGTGGAAATCCTACATAGATAACATGGCATCCAAGAAATCCTCATGACCTTTATATAATGCATATTTCTCCATAGAATTCGAATTGTAGACATAGTATGAGAATATGAAATGATAAGGTGTAATTGTCATCTAAAATGATGACATTTACATAATGTAAAGAGACTCTCTTGTTTTATAAAAGAGAGCTCCATCGAAGAAATGAAATTTTTTTCCTGTTGTGTACATTGGATGATACTATTATCTCTAGTTCAATAAAGAGTAGAAGGTAGTTTTGAAGTCATGATTGTTGGAAAATATGTATGTGACTACTCTGTATATGTTTTTATCTTATACGTTTCTTGAATGCTTGTCATGTGACCTATTTATGTGTATAGTACTTGAGATGCTTATGCTTTTTTTATTCTAGTAGATACATGGCTAATATTGTATGTTTACTTTGCAACTATTTTTTAGATAATCTATGGCTTTATTGTTCTAATCTATTATTGATTTTTATGAACGAATTCTAATATCAATACTATTATCTCATGTTGTATCTAACTCTTTAGACTTTCTCCTGATCATGATAGGATATAATAGAGTAGGATTAGACTAGGATAGTTTTATTTATTCTATAAGTATTTTAATTAAATTATAACATGAATTCTTTGGAGGAAAATCTATCTTCATCTTTGTAACTAACAAATTCATTAGTGGCAATCAGGCCCACATTCTAATAAAATTTTCCATCCCAAATGAGAGTGATCCCAATTGGGGCTTGCCATTGACATCTTCCCTTACCTGCTTGACAAGAAATTTGGACCCGTCAATAGGTAGTACCCGTAACTTCATCAATTAAAAATTAGCAAAAGATTTCAATTTCTTTGTATTTCCAACACCAAAGTTTCAAGTAATGATCGCAGATGGAGGTACCATAAATTGTTCCGGGAAGTTCCATAGTATTAAGCTCAATATGGGGGAGTATTTTTTGGATAGTCCCATGATTGTCATGCAAATGGGTGGTTTTGATGTTGTATTATGGTTCTAATGGTTACTATCATTGGGAAAAGTGGCCCTTAATTTTCAATATCTTTTCATGATATTTTCCTCAAATGGAAATGAAATTGAGCTGACAAGTATCCAATGGAAACCCTCTAAGGTGATAAGCTTTAATAGCATCACACAATTACTCAAAAAGGAACATGATGGTGTAATTGCACAATTGTTTTCACTTGATGTCAAACATATATATACTCTACTCCATTAGATCTCCAAACAGTTATCAACAATCATTCCAAGGTATTTGGTGAAATTCCTAAGGGTATTCCACCTTCTTGAGATCATGACCATGTTATTCATTTGCAACCATGAAGTATACCAGCTAACGTTAGGAATTACATGTATCCATATGAACATAAGAGTAAGATTGATCGTATGATCCAAGAAATGTTAGAGGTCAACATCATTCAACCTAGACAAAGTTCCTTCTCTTCACTAGTGGTGATGGTTACAAAAAGGATGGTTCATGGTGTATGTGTCCAAATTATAGACAACTCAATAAAATGGCCATCAAATATAATTTTCCTATTCCTTTCATTGATGAAATATAAGATGAATTGCATGGAGAAATTTTGTTTACTAAGTTAGATATTCATTCAAGATATCATCAAATCAGAATGAGGAAAGAAGACATTCCCAAAACAACTTTTATAACACATGAAGTTCATTATGAGTTTTTGGCTATGCCATTTGGACTTACTAATGCACCTTCAACATTTCAAAGTTTGATTAATTCTATTTTCAGTCCCTTCCTTAGAAAATTTGTGTTAGTTTTTTTTGATAACATACTAATCTACAACAAATCTTTGGAAGTGTTGGACACACCTACCACACTTAGAGTGGGGGGTGAATGAGTGTGGGGCTCTTTTTCCCAAAAATTCCCTCTTTCACAAAACTCATTAGTTAGCATTCAACATTTTACTCATTACTCATTGCTGTCATTTATAAACAGTTATATGTGAACATATATCAGAAATATATCATCAACAAGTCATCACCACAAGGAACATAAAGAACACAAGATGTATGTACACTTTTCTTTTCATTACAGACTACAATCCTTGGGGTTTTTCAACAACAACTGAATAGAGTAAAACTCTACAAGAGAACCAGATCTATAATGCAAGAATCATCTTACATCCTCAGCATCAACTGAGATGAGGCAACAATCCTCAACATATATCAATCTGTACCATAAACAAGTGCATCAACCATGCACCAACCTATAATCAACCTGTACCATAAACAAGTGCATCCAACCATGTACCAAGTATATACCAATAATGTGTCAACTACTAATAAACAATGACTCATCAATATGTACCAACATCATCAACTATACACCTCATGTATGTGCCAACTCATCAACTGCTCAACCATGACTAGTTTTGGATTAGTCAACAACCCTAACTTGAAATAATCATAACTTTGTACCTGTAATAAATAAAGATATGAAACTGATACACAATGTTATTCAATGTGGTTTATGCAGTTTATCTAGGTTTCACTACTTGGAACCTCTCAGAAAAGGATTTATAGCAAAAATGGCATACCTTACTGAATTCTGGCTTATTCTAGAGAGCGACCTTGTAGAGAGTGCCCCGCACATAATTTTTGTTGAATCGATCTGAAAATGGTACACAAAATAATAAAAATTTTATATAACCAACACAATTGGTCTCACTTAATTTGGATATTTTATGAAGAAGTTATGACATTTTTACCCGAAATACCTGTTTTAGACTAGTTTCGGGACTAGCCACAAACCCTATATTCCACAGAGTGTATCTCCAAAAATACAACGACCTAGAAGATGAATTTTTTACCATAGATACTTGGATATGTTTCCTCAATGGAATATTAGTCTCATGGTCTAAACCATTATATAAAAAAAGTTATTATGAAAATGGTGAGATGACCTCAAACCATTATATAAAAAGTTATTATGAAATGGTGAGATGACCAGAAATAACATACCTAGAAAGCATCATGAAAAATAATTTATCCTCCCTTGAATTCACCTTCTTTTCTTCACCTTCCCCTGAAATTACTATATATCCTTTGTTACCTTAGTCACCTATATATATATTCAATATGATCATGTTCTTACACCAAAATGCTCAAGAAGCTTCCACCAATACTCCAAAAGATATTCTCACAAGAAGCTCTCCATTGATCCATAAAAAGGATGATCTACAAGAGACCATTGCTATCTTATTTATAATACTTTTCATCCTCTAGGTCACTTTAACCCATTTTTAGGTCACTTAACCCATTTCCTATGTGTCACTTAACCTATTTTCTCCTTATTTTAGGGTTACACTTTCCATAAATAGAAAGTTCCCTCCAATACTTTTATCATTTAAATATTCTTCTTGATTTTGTCACTTTATTATTTAAATAGTTCACCTTGACTTTGTCACTTTTACTTTATCATTTAAATAATGATTTATTCTTTTAACTGCATTTTTAGGTCACTTAACCCATTTCTGTGGTCACTTTGACTTCTTTGACCTTGGGGCTTCAAGCCTTCATGTGGGGGTCCTTTCATCTTCAGAAGGGCAATAAATCTTAAACCATGAGGAGTTGTGATAATCACATACCAATTAAATGGTATGACAAGCACTATCCATATAGGATAATTTCACCAACAATTTCCTTGATCTTCATCTCATTATTCCATTATACAAGCATGGTCCTCCACAGCATTCTTTCTAGGATAACTCAATCCACAAAGCGCCTTCCCGCGAGGGATTTCACCCAGGACCCTTTTCACTTTGGAGTTCATCCATTTGTTCACCTTATCAATCATTATAAGATAATAATGAGAGCATGAGTCCTCAAACCATTCTTCTAGGAAAACCTTCCAATCCGCTAGCATCTTCCCATGAGGGTTTTCACCATGGTAACCACTTTGAGTTCATCCATTTGTGCACCTTTATCAATCATGATAAGAAAATAACGAGTCATCTAAGTACATTCTTCCAACAATTCATCATATACCAATGAAAACCATTATCGATTCATTATCATGTATCAATGACAACTCATTGATCCGTTATTCATCATATAATGACAACTCATTGATCCATCTTCATCTATGCATTATCATTATGGAAAATACATAATAAATTACATCAATCATAAATCAATCAACTTTCGAATCAATCAATCATTTGATATAAATCAATGACATCAATCAATCAAACCATTGGTGACCAATGACAACATGATCCAACAATCTTCCCTAATTGATGGAAATACTCATTGTTGAAGTCAATACCCAATTACCAATTATTGATGTCAACATGTAGATAAGGTATTCTCTACATAAATAGCCAATAGACTACTTCTCCCAAATGTGACTATCTCTCCCAATCAATAATCATCAATCACATCAATGTGGACTATCCTCTCCCTTTGACATCAATGCAAAACGACCATTCTCCTCTTGGGGCTTCTCCCACTGAGAAATTTCCTTGGGGCTTCTCCTCCTATCTGAGTTCCTTTGATCTACCATATAATGATCCTTGACTCGTTTCAGCGCATCAAACTCATATACCAAGCAACATGAAGTAAAAGATATGTCAAAAATAAATAATCATGAGTAACTATAAAACTAAGTACATCCTGGACAAAATGTGTGTTCATCATGCATAACACTTATGTACATCAACCATGTTCATCAACATCATGTAATAAGCCAAAAGATATCATCCATGTGGAGTGTATAAATCATATGCCTCTATCAACATGCCAACATGTGCATCTAACAACATGCCAAATCCATGTGCATCCACCAATATTCCAACCATGTACCACCAATATACAAACAATATATCATATCACCTCATGATATGTCTCCATCATGAACCAAGTGCCAAAATCATGTATCTCAAACAAATGCCAATTGTTGTGATAATCAAGTAGTACTAATGGTGTAGTATCATCAATCATATGCCATATATGAGTGTACCGAAACTTGTACACCATCATGCACCAACATCACAAGATGATGAATCCCATACATGTATGCCAAATCCTCCATAAAAGATGTGCCAATCAAAACTTCTAGTAGGTGCCTCTATCAATGTACTAGAAAAAATACCAATCATGCATCAACTATAGATCAACAATGATGTACAACATGATTCACCTCATCAACTCACCAATCACATGTCGCAATGTGTAGCCCAACCATACAAGCGGTGCATGCATCAAGTCGTCGCACGATATATCACATAACCAAGGTGTCATAACTTCACAATCATAACCAACATTGTTCTTCAACAAAAATGCATCAATCCATGTTCATGGGTTAGTCCCATGTACCCAAGATTTTATTTTACATCATCACCTCACATAATCCAATATAGAATCATGAAACCTACAACAAACAAGCACGAATCTAATAAACCATGCCCACCGCATCACGTAGTTATACCCATCACATCAAGTTATGCTTCATGTATTGCCTTTTCCTGGTTTACCACATACTAAACCGCTACACAACAACTGCATGTATCACACTAATCGGCTTTCACCAAGCAGATGCTTTAGTAGAGATGACACTTTGAACTTCCCCTTAGTCTCTTCATTATGTTTTATTGCTCCTGGCTCTCTTTCCACCCAATTTCTTGTAGATAGTCCTTGCTCCTAACTCTGAGCTCCGAAAATCCATATTTCAAAGATGTCTCCCTTCCTTACCTAATTCCTTCTTATAGCCACATTTGAAGTCCTCATCATGGAATTTCTTCTTTGTTCCAACACTCGGGATTTCAACCACTACAACTATAGCATCTCATGGTGTTATATGAACAATAATGTGTCCTACTTGATCCCATCTCAACACCTCACAGTGTTATAAAATCTTCAATTATGTCTCCTTTCATAAGACCATTCAAAAGTTTTGTGACCATACTCATTACATGAATAAAATACCTTATGAAAAAATACTCATACTTTTGTTTTGGTGTCCCAAGAATAGTTTATTTATGTCTTCCTTGCTTTATTATTATTTTGAAATTTTCGCTGTCTTTGTGTGGATGGTTTCCTTTGCAACATTGTATTCTCCTTCTTTGGATGGACGCATTCTCATGCTTCTTTGAGGTGTTTGCTCAGCATGTGTATCTTCTCCTTGTACTAAGACCGGGATGTATCATATGTGGTGGTCTTTGAATTTTACAAGATCTCATCCAAGATTAGTGAGCTATTCAAGAATTCTATTTTATTCCTTTCCACTTCTTCTAAGATCAACAATTTCATCTTCTAAATTACAACATGACTCTTCCTTTCTTTTATTTGATTCTTCAATTGTTCTTCTATTCTTTTGGCTTTTTCAATTTGGGTCTGAGATGGACAATGGTTTCAAAATTTTTTCTAATCTCATCATCTAGCATTCATATCTTCTTTCCATTCTTTTTAGCCTTGTGATATGTTCTTCCTTTTATTCTAATTGATTCTCATTGCTCTCTTCTTTGAGCATTTCCTTTAATTTCAACATGTGCCTTTTATCCCTCCTAAGAAACTTCTTAGTGTTATCCTAAAGATAGTCATAGTCTATATAATAATGATCAATTTTATATCTATATAAACCCTCTTCAACTCCTTTTGAAGTTTAAATAGATTTTATTCTCTTCTTTTCATGGGGTAATAACTACTATCAAACTTCACACAAACCTGCTTTCTAGATTCTACATATTCTTCTTCACTTTAGAGAAAAATTCATCATCATCATTGTAATCAAGGGTTTTGAGGGTTCTTACTCCTTCATTTGAAATATCTTCAATGATATTCCTTTGTCCCATCATCACATGATTTTTTATCTTCACTTGAAATGTTTGAAAGATCACATTTAGAAATAATACAATCAAGGGTTTTTAGAGATTCTTTACCTTCATTTGAAATTTCTTCATTTGTCTTGATGGAGTGTTTTTCAATTTCTTCCTTCTCCTTCTGCTTTGATATGTTCCCCTAGCTTTGTAGCCATAGATCCTTAGTGTAAGTTCATTGTCCCATGCTCTCTTTTTATAGGGCTTGAGAGTCCACTAAGAATGGTCTTGAGAGCCTAATGCATCATTCTTATTTCCTTTCCTTGAGCTGCAACTTTGACTTGTTCTTCAAGGGAACCCATCCACCATGGTTGCCTTCCAAATAGCTTCTCCCTTTGTCTTGAAATGTAATTCCATCTCTATTCTCCAAGTAGAATAGTTTTCCTCATCGGAATGGAACTTCATCATCCATTTGTGTGTGGTTCACCTATGGATCTCCTTCAAGCTTGTTAAGGCTTTTTATGAAGGCCCACCTCGATACCAATTGTTGGTCACACTATCCACACTTAGATAAGGAATGAGTGTGGGGCTCTTCCCAAACTTCCCTCTTTCACAAAACTCATTGGTTAGCATTCAACATTTTACTCTAATATTACTCATTGTTGTCATTTATAACTGCCATATATATGTGAACATATATCATCAATATATCATCAACAAGTCATCACCACAAGGAACACAAAGAACACAAAAGATGTATAAACACTCTTTTTATTACTTTAATACATAATCCTTGGGGTTTTTCAGCAACAACCTAATAGAGTACAAATCTACAAGAGTACCAAATCTATAATGAAAGACTCAAATTACAACCTCAATATCAATCAGATGAGTAAGTAAAACAATCCTCAAACAAATATCATTATGTAAATTATAAACAGCACCAACCATGCACCAACCTCGTGCTAAAACAACCTCAGAATCAATCTGTACTATAAACAAGTGTATCCAACCATGTGCCAAGTATGTTGATTACAGGTTGTTTGTGTCAACTACACATCAACTATTAATGATCAAGATGTACCAATATCACCATGCCATACAACCTTATGTATGTGCTAACTCATCAACCGCTCAATCCATGACTATGGATTAGTCAACAACCCTAACTTGAAATAATATAATTTTGTATATGTAATGAATAAATATATGTGAAACTAATACACAATGTTTTTCAATGTAGGTTTATGCAATTCCTCCGTGTGTCACTACTTGGAACCTCCTCGTAAAAGGGAGTTATAGAAAAATGGCATACCTTGTCGAACTCTGGCTTATTCTAGAGAGCTTAATTGTAGAGAGTTCCCTCGTGACGTTTTGAATCGATATGAAACTATTAAGCATAGAATAATAAAGCCTATAATCTAACCAAGACAATTGGTCTCACTGAATTTGGATCTGTTATAAAGGAGTTATGCTTGTACCGAAACACTGCTTAGACTAGTTTCGGACTAGCCACAAACCCTATTTTCCACTTGGGAGTGTATCTCCAAACATACAATGACCTAAAAGATAAATTTTAACAGATACTTGGATATGTTTCCAATTTGAATATCAATATCAATGGGTCTCGAATCATTATTATAGAAAAAATTCACAAATGCAGGAGATGACCTCAGAAATAACACATAATCTTTTAGAAAGCATCATGAAAATAATTTGTCCTCCATTGAATTGCCCCTTTTCTTCACCTTCCCCCTGAAATTCGTCTTAGATATCCTTTGTTACCCTAATAACCTATAGATATTCAATATTATCAAGTGTCCACACCAAAAATTTCTAAGAAGATCTCCACCAATACCCAAAAGATATTCTCACAAGAAGCCTCCAGTCCATGCAAAAGGATGATGTACAAGAAACCATTTCTCATATTATTTATACTTTCATCCTCTAGGTCACTTAACCCATTTTTTAGGTCACTTTGACTTCTTAACCCATTTCTAGGTCACTTAACCTATTTTCCTTATTTTCTTAGTTAACCACTTTCCATAAATAGAAAGTTCTCCAATACTTTATCATTTAAATATTCCTTCTTGGATTTTGTCTCCTTACTTTATCATTTTCTGATTTTTGTCACTTCTCTTTATTATTTAAATAATCCACCTTTGACTTTGTTTGTTTTACTTTTTATCACTTAGGATAATTATTTCTTCTTTAACTCATTTTGTCACTTAACCCATTTCTAGGTCACTCTTTGCTTCTTTTGACCTCGGGGCTTCAAGCCTTCATGTGGGGTCCTTCATCTTCAGAAGGCCATAAATCTCTCAAAAACCATGAGGAGTTATGTGATCTCCCACATACCACCAGAAATGAAATGAGATGACAAGCACCTGTCCATATAGTGGGATAGTTTCACCTCAACAATTCTCCTTTGATCTTCATCTCATTATTCCACATACAAGTTATTGGTCCTCCAACCATTATTTTACATAACTCAATCCACAAAGCGCCTTCCTGAGGGATTTCACCATATGGGAACACACTTTGAGTTTCATCCATTTTGCTCCTTATCAACTATGATAGTTAAAATAATGAGAGCACGAGTCCTCCAACCATTGTTCTAGGATGTTCCCCAACTCTTAAAGTGTTCTTCCAGGGCTTTCTACCATAAGGGGATCTCACTTTGAGTTCATCCATTGTGCAATCTTATCAATCATGATAAGGAATAACAATGAGTCGCTCTATACATTTTTCCAACAATGCATCATATACCAATGAAACCACATCGATCCATCTTCATCATGTATCAATGACAACTCATTGATCCATCTTCATCATATCAATGACAACTCATTGATCCATCTTCATCTATGCATTCTCATCAAGGACACTACATATTAAATTAGATCAATCATCAATAAATCAATCCTTTAGCATCAATCAATCACTTGACATCAATCAATCAAACCATTGGCATCAATGACAACATGATCCAACAGGAAGAACATGTACAACATGTTGACAAATTATTAAAATTGTTGGAAGAGAAAAATGTTTATGCAAATCCTTCCAAGTGTGCCTTTGGGGTTCAAGAAGTGGAATATTTGGGTCATATTGTGTCTCATGAAGGTGTAAAAGTGGACCCTAACAAAATTAAATCTATGAGGTTATGCCCAGTTCCAAAAACCTTAAAGAAAATTAGAGGATTCTTAGGATTGATATGATATCACCACAAGTTTGTCAAGAACTATGGTCAAATAAAAACACCTCTAACAACATTATTAAAGAAGTAATCATTTTCTTGGAATGAAGTAGCAACCAAATATTTTGAAAAAATTAAGGAGGCTATGTGTACAACTCCTTTCCTGGCCACACCTGACTTAACAAAAACATTTGTTGTGGAGTGTGATGCCTTAGGCCATGGAATTGATGCAGTTTTAATGCAAGAAAGAAGGCCCCTTTCCTTTGAAAGAAATCAGATTAAAGGAAAAAACTTACTCAAACCGATTTATGAAAAATAAAGGTTGGCCATACTACTGTAGTTAAGAAATGGTTCCCTTGCTTAATAGGAAGTCTCTTCAAAGTAAAAACAGATCATGATAGTTTGAAGTACTTCTTGGAGAAATGATTGTCTTCAGAAGAGAAACAAAAATGGGTTACAAAGATTCTAGGTCATGTCATTGAAATTATATACAAAAAAGGAAAACATAATGTTATGGCAGATTCCCTTTCAAGGAAAAAAGAAGAAACATAAGGGTTCACTATGTGCTATTTCTATTCCAAAAATATGTACAAGATCATCCAACAACTACAAGAGAAACCTAGTTCATTAGATAATTTTGTATGGAAGAATGATTTTATATGGTATCATGATCACCTATATTTATGTAAGAATTCCCAACTCAAATAAAAGGTCCTTCTAGAATTGCACACTTATCCTATAAGAGGAAATTCAAGATTCTTGAAAATGTACCACATGATCAAGAATGCTTTTTTTGGGAAGGTATTAAAACTAATGTTCAAAAGTTTGTGTCTGAATGTTTGGTATTTCAATAAAATAATGGAGAGACAATCAATATGTCAGGTCTCATGCAACCATTAGCTATACCAAGTCAAATTTGGGAATAAGTTTCAATGGATTTTATTATTGGAACATCAAGCATTGATGGTTCATCACACTTCTCCTGGATTCAGTTAGTTGGGTGTTTGGCCTACAATTGGATACAGTCAGTTGGGTGATCGAACATAACTCTACATCAATCAATTGAGTAGTCGACATTCCTTTCGGTTGGACATTCGACCAACGTTCGAAGAAAGTTGGGTGGTGGATTGACCAACCCAGAAATTGACTACAAGTTGGAAGGATAGCCAGTCAGGTCGAGCATCCTTGTAGAGTTGACTAGACAACACATATTTGATGGAGTCAACTCTAACAACCGATGGTTATATGTGAACAATATATTCCTGATTTCATGTAAGTTGGTTAGATCTTGATGATATAAATAACATAACCCTTGGGTCATTATCATTAAGTGGTCAAGTGATCGAAGTGATATCATATGGAGATATCAAGGTCCAATATGAAATACGATATTATGATCACAATGTTCTTTGCTTAAGTGTTGTAACAGTGTCTTTAGACACCACCTCTATCTTCAAATATTTTTGTTCATCTTTGACTATCTAAAGAACTGTCTATCTATTTTGTAACATGTTCCACCCTATTCCCAAACATGTTTTAAGAGCCGATGGTTTGAAACCTTGACTATTATTTGAAAACCTTGCAGAGTCATTTATGTTGTGTGATTGACTCTAGTTCGGTGGTTTGGCGATTGGAACTTATTGAAATTGAACATTTTTTTCTAGATATCAAAGATGGTTTTGAATATTGATCCTGTTATTCTGAACGGATCTAATTATGCATTATGGGCACTAGACATGGAAACCCTACTGAAGAGTAAAGTATTGTGACAGTATATGAAGATTGTGATTCCAGATCCAACAGACAATCATACAAAGTTTGTTGTTGATGGAAAGAAGGATGAGGCTGTGGGGGTCATCACAACCTATATCTCATGGGAGATTTAGTTTCACCTCAATGGAATCAACTTCCCTCATCAATTCTGAAAGAAGATGAATTCGTTGTTCGACATAGTTGATGAGAGCCAAGTCATGCAGTTGGAGAAAGAGTTGATCTCTATTGATCCTCATTCTTTTGATAGAATAGAATATTATTTGGTACGTGTAAAGGACCTCTAGTTGAAATTGGGTGAATATGGAAAGAATTATCAGAAGAAATATGGACAACTCATTGAGATGGTCCTGATGAACTTGAGAACACCATTTGACGTGTTTGTGTCAACTTTCTGCACTAACTAGAAATCATGCAAGGAAGATGGTAAGGACTACACCTTCGAATCTTTCTGTGGCCTTTTGATTACTGATCAACATAGACTGCTTGAAGAAGGAAATCTTAGTGGTAAACATCAATACCACTTCCTCAAAGGAAAGAGAAAGTTGGATCACAAGGAAAAAGTATGGTTTGATACCTCTACATAGAGACATGGATGCCATGACCAGAAACCTTAGGGATAGAAAAATGAACCCCAACGAAGTCGAAAGAGGAAGGCATGTTAGTAGTGTGGAAAGACTATACATGTAGATAAATTCTTCTACAAGAAGAGAGATGATTTAGAAGATAAGGTTAAACACCTTGAAGGAGACGTGTATGATGTCTCATTATTCTCATAATGAATGGGTAACCATCACATGGATAAGGATGCATCCTTGTTAACATCCTTTAATGACATCTAGGAGAGGAATATTTATGTTTCCAATGATTTTTTTTTGGATATTTCTGGTTAGGGTGATGTTACTTGTCAACATGGGAGAATTGTCGATGTTAACCATGTGCCAAACCTTGACGCCAATCTATTGTCTATTTCCTAGTTAACATAGACATGTAAGATTGTGGAATTTTGGCTAGATTGGTTCTATGTTCATGATTTGAATAAAGGGAAGTTCATTGTTGCCAGAGGGTTTCTCGACTTGAAGGATAGTCGATATAAATTATATGACATGAATTGAACCGACAATGATTTGATCGCTCTTGTTGCTCACACTAATGAGAGAATTCAAACTTGGAATGAACGACATGAACACCTGAATTTTCAAAGTGTGCAGTCGATGGAAAATGATGGGTATTTTGTATGTAATAATTCCCTCAATTAAATTGTCAACCCGGGGTAAGTAAACTTAGAGTTGTGGCACAGTATCAGCCAAGGCATAAATAAAAGCTAATGGAAAGATTGACTAGCTAAGGAGATGGTTTACCCTAGGGATCAACACTCTTTTCAATTTACAATTCTACTTTAGAAAAAAACTTTTAAAATCTATTCAAACATCATACTCTATGTTAAATATACAAAGAAACCTTTAACTAATGAGTTTTAAGAAATTCTAGAACTATGAACTATTTAATCTATCTCTAAATAAGTAAATACCAAGTAATCTATCTTTTAACTATTCAATCTATCTCCGGAAAATAACAAGTAATCTATTTATGAGATATTTAATCTACCTCTAAATGAACAAGCAAGTAAGCAAGTAAGCAAATAATCTGTCAAAACTATCTTTACAAGTGAATAGTTATATTCTTAAAGTAAAAACTCACAATTATTTCTATCTGGCAGAGAATGAACACTAATCTACTTAACTAAAAGAAAGAGTGTTGTGACGACATTCAATTGTGATGATTGTGTCTATGGTGATGAATGACATCACGATGCCATCTAACGACTAATGACAATTCAAGTGGAATTAACTCAATGCTAACTTCTACAGAGAAATGCAAAGTATGGCTAAGGAAGTCTATAGAAAGTTTTTCCATGATAAAAGAAACATTAGATGTTCTTGGAATCCATATGATATTTAAACATTGTGCATAAGAGATTCAACATCAATCATTTTCTCTATCACTCTAATACTAGAAAGTACTCTGTTCAAAATCACTAATTTCGGCAAATCTACAAACTCATAATTAGCACTTAATCATAAATCCTAATTCAAATTCATAACTAAGATAACATTGTAAATACTTTGTGCAAACCTACAAACTCATAACTAATGCTAATTAGGAATCATAATTCAAATTCATAACTGGGATTTCATTAAAAATCATAACCTAAAGTTAACTAATCTACCATTGAAGATCATACTCAAAATCAACTAAGATGCTATTGAAAATCATAACTCAAAATCCACTTCTATCCTATCATGTTGATGCTAAAAGAAAAATTATCAAATAAAGAAAACCTATAGAGAGTATTTGAAATTACAACTTAATAAATAAACACTATCTAAATTAGTACTCTGCAGAGTGATTTACAGGTAGGGAGAAAAAGACATGACAACATAATTAAACAACTTCTACACAAGCGAACTACAACCTGCAAACAAAATGTTAAGAGTCTAAATATCAACAAGTAACCATGGACATCCACACAACTCTGTGACACACACAATTCAGAAAATGAACTGCAAATTAGAGAAGATATATAAGGATGTGAATTTGACAAGCAATCTAAACTTAAAAAGATATACACGGTGAATGGAATTTAAACAAGCAACTTCAAAATGATATATGAAAGGAAATTATACAGATGAATATATATATACTGATATAAACAACTACCCAGACCACTGGTGCCCCCCCCATAAGGTGGTGGCAATACTTCAACAGGAAAAAACAGTCACTGAGTTAACACAACATTGGCATTGATCATTAAAAACAGAGTATACAACAAAATGGAGATAATGTTTGTGTATAAAATAAAATTCATGTCTTTCTTCATGGCATAGACAACAATATTTATAGATTATTATAGAGCTTGAGAGGTTGACCACTGGAAGGGTCGAAACTCTCTAAAAACAATAATTTCATTAAATTTGTTTTAACAGAAGGCATMTTTTCTTATTAKCCTCGTGTGCTCCACTTAGTGGTCRCTGCAACTAYCCAATTCTAGATGCGTTGAGATCCATAGCTGGAGGGCATGAGTGGGCATAAAACCAATGTCCCTGATTCGTCCATCAAATCCCGTTGATGTGCTAATTGCCAGCTCCTCTACGCTTCGATTGTCGGATCGAGTGTTATATCGAGTCCCAGATCGAGTGTTGGATGGAGGTTTGGACGAAGGACTGGATGAGCGATTGGATGTAAGGTCAGATCACAATGTCGACCTGTTGCAAGAAAACAAGAAACTTTAGATCATTATAATCAATCAACTAAAGATGAATTAATCATACAACCATTACAAAACAATGATTATACATACCTCGTGTGATTCCATGGCGAATTGATGCATAAATCTCGATAATACCTTTAAAAATGGATAAATAAGAGCATATAATGTATAATTGTCGCATGCAAAAAGGATTTGGCCATTGGAAAAATAGTCAAAACACCAAACCAACATTTCTCCCACGCCTAAGGATTTTCATGTCCCTCTGCAAAAAAAATGGATCACTCGACATAACTATACTCGTGAGGAGGGGGTGGATTGGCTTTAGAATCTTCTCCCTCATGCCTTGGGGCCTTTGTCTTAGGCACTTTGCGATGTTTCAATTGCATCTAGAGACTATGATTGGTGGTGGTCATCTAATCAACCAATCACTGAAGAGAGTTCACTTTTGCTTGCAGGACAACATTGTCATGATGCAAATGCCTATCCACAGTTTCTCATTCTTCCAGTTGTTGAAGCAACTAGGCATTTTCTTGTTGCAATTTTTCAATAGCTGGGGTTTGATCAGATGGCTCAAGAGAGGAAGGCTTGGGCTCCTTGATAGATGTAGAAGGTGTATCAACTTTAGAATACAATGTAGGTATTTGGGAGGAAGGAGTAACGATTTTTTTGTGAGGGAGACTTGGTGTAATAGGTTCAGATTCGACCTCTTTATCGGGCTTAGACTCCTCTGCATAAACTTCTCTAAGTATTTTATGGGGGATCTCATGATCATAAGACAATTGAATAGGATCCGAAGTACTTGGAGGTTTTATATTGGGATTTCCACTCATACTTCGGGTGCTTCTTCGAAAGGATTACCCCTTGAATCGATTATCTCTTCTCCTCTTGTAGGAACCGAAGGAAAATCTTGATGGAATGCATCTTGCAACTTCTTAGGTTTAGAATCGATAGGTGTTGAGGGCAATGAGGAATTATCAACATGATTTTTAATTTTCTTACCAGATGAGGTTGCAGGGGAATGAATAATTTTCTTGGCCTTTTTATCAGATAGAGAGATAGTTTGAACTGGAGGGTTTGGAGTTTTTGGAGAAGGAGGCTTAGGTGGGGTGACATCCCCTTAATTGACCAATCTATTGCTTGTCTTAACCGTGAGATGGGGATTCAAGAATTGGTAGAGGAAATAGTCCCATGTCTTACTTTGTTTTTTCAATTATGATATAACAAGAAATTTAATGAGGCCATGGTAAAATAAACTGTTGTGAGGGTTGGCCAAATTTTTACGGACCTGGGAAGACATTTTCTCAAGGATTTTCAGGAAATAGAAGGGAAAATTCAGAGGTTTATTGAATTGAAAATGGGCTAATAGACGAAAATGACAAGATTTAAAAACATAGTACCTACCTTCACAAGTGATGATCTAGGTAATTATGATCAAGGGGTTAATCAATTCATCTTTGAGTCATTATTTTGAAAACCTTTTGTCTCCAGAGACATTTTGGAATTCAGGATTGAACACTCTATTATAGCTTGGACGTGGAAATTGATGGTGTTTGAAGCAATGATCCCCAACCTATGACAATTTCATGGCCGAGGCAATGGATTCCTCAGAGAGAAAGAAGACCAGAGACCCTACGCGATTCGGTCTCCCATCAAACCCAATAGTGAATTGGAGAGAGACGCCATTGTCATGGCCCTGCAAACTGGCCAGGAATAGTCCCTACCCCGTGTGGAGGAAGATTTCTCTACACACTGTGAATTCTGGAATGACCAGTAGCTCGGAGTAGGAGGATGGTTCATATTGCTTGGACATGGTTACAGAGAAAGAGATGAGAAGGAGGCCAAAATCAGGTAGAGGGAGAGTGCGACACAACAAACAGAGGATGAGCAAAATGAGAAATCAGTGCAGAGTACCCATTTCTTAATGGAATTGTGATGGAAACGGTTGAATTGTGGGAGAATTCATCATACACGATCACCATGTGTGACCATAATTACGTTGAGTTTGAATTTGAATGGTGTGTACTTTGGATGAAAACAAAATAATGTAATAATTAGATCAATGTCCAAGTCTTCGGCTTGGACATTTGATCATAAAATACATTTAAAAGTTTAATTCGATTACCAACATGGAATTTGAAAAATAAACCATTCAATTCATCTAAATTACCATTGCAATGGGTGTAATTAATTCAAGCGATCATACCTGCATGTGATCGTGATCATTTACAATATATTAATACCTCACTCAATCCTCCATATGGCACTTCATTCGTTACTCCAGATGGCACTCCATTCGGTCCTCCATATGGAACTCCATCCGGTCCTCCAGATAGTAGTCAATCCAGTCCTCCTGTGTAAGTGGAAATTATCCCATCATAAATGGACGTTCACCCATAGCACTTAGCTTGGAAAATTTCTAGAAGACATGGTGAATAGGAGCATGGAGCATAGATAGGATGAGTATGAATAGGATTATACATTGTCGATTGCCTTGTCATCAATATGTAACAATATATAACAACCTCTTCCTCTTTTCATAGGCTTGTAATACAGATGATAGTGAGCATTTAGCAGTTTGTTATTGATCTGTAATTGTCACAAGGAACCAACTAAGTATAAGCAGTCTTCCATTATATAAACATCAAAATTTACAACAGGCTTATAACACATACAATGATGTCAGCACTATATAATTTAGCATACCAATACAAAAAACTGCTGATATAATAGCCCAGGATATTGTAAAAACAATATGACATAATTTTTGACAGAGATTCTACTTCCTCTTCTCATGTATTGTAATATAGATGGCAGTGTTTATCATTTGTCAGCTCAGGAAACCCATCACCCACTCTTGAGTATTGTGACACCTCACAATCAAAGATATAGGGAACCAACCAATTCTCCCAATAGCCTAAGATTTATAGTTTTCCAAGTGTAGAGATAAATTTCACATACACTCTAACAAGACGGTTAAAATATGGCGCCACCTGTAGGACATAACATCCTACATATAATTAAGAAGAGGTAGGCGAGAGACTCTTAGGATTGTCTTAAAGTTAGTTCCCAATGTAAGAGTGATGGAGTTCATTTACCTTTTCTTAACCATGCATACTTCTTTTCATCTTTGTCTAGAAGTAATGTTGTACATCAGGACACATTTTAAGATTTAGGAATTTTATTTATTGTTTGTCAGATCATCACCCTCGCTAGGTAGAATGATCTGCTACCAATAAGCTTGTTCAATACTCCAATGGGTTTATCTAGTCATACCATAGGTCGGTACCCACTTCCAACAGACCTATTCAGTATCCCGACGGGTTAGTACCCTTTTACAACAGAGACTGGTTCACCATCTTTTAAGATTTTTGTATAAAGATTGTTTTTTGCAAGAAGATGGGGAGGCAGCTCTGATTTTTTTTATTTAGGACTGGGATGGTATTTAAKTTAGAGGATGACTCTTCTTCATGTATTCCTTATAGATTATCCTAATGTAAGGGATACTTAAGTGGATGTAGCCTATCTAAAGATATGGTATAATCAAGCATTTTTAGTGTGTAGTGGATGGTACCATTGGAAAAGAACATAAAGGCATCTTCAATCCCTAATCACTTTCTTCTTTTTTAAAGTTATATTGATGTTTCTATGGATAACCGCTAATCAGACCTTCTTGCTACTCTTTCATAAAGATACTTTACTCACCCACTCAGGGTTCTTGGGGAAGTTGTGTATGATTAACCTCTAGGTTTGATAAGACAAGGTGTCACTTCCTTATATCCTCTAGTGGTGGAGGTTATGATCAACTTCCATTAAGGATGCCTTGAGAGAAAGGAAGATAGAAATCTTGAAAAAAAAATGGTTAATTTATAGCAAGCAATTTCTAACCATAACAAAAAGTCATTATCCAATTGATGATTAAGTAGACAATAGAGTTAAAATATAGCAACATATTCTTCCGAAGTAAAATACTTCCCTTTTTATATCCTTGAAGTTGTCCACTTGTGGTGAAATAAATAACTGCAGAGATCTCTAAAATTGTTTATTCGCAAAAACACACTTTAAATTATTTACATATGTACAATCAGAATTCAGAAAAAGTTTCAAGAACAGGTGCAGGGAGAAGAAACTTCCCCATCCACCAAGGCCAATGCCTTGTTGGTTGACATGACCTGTAGAAAATATTCTTTGGAAATGGGTCTATGGTAAAGTTTAAGTCGATGTCCATTCACTATGAAAGAGACTTGTCCATCATCAATTGTTTTTATCTTAACAACCCCATTATCATACACAATAACTACCTCATAAGGAGCCAACCATAGAGTGATAATTTTTCCCTTTAAAAGTTTTGAACTGGGAATCAAACAACAAATCCAAATCACCAGGTTGAAATTATTTCTTCTTAATAAATTTGGCATGCCACTTTCTCCTCTAGCTTAGAACTAACATTGTTTGTTGGACATAATCTTGTCTAATCTCATCCAATTGGTTCAATTGTAGGGCTCGTTGTTTTTTTGCCTCATCTAGGTCTAATCCCAATTGTCCAGCAATACAAAAATTCCTTACTTGGAATTCAATTGGTAGAAGTACTTGTTTTCCATAAACTAGTTTGTATGGGGTATGCCCAATGGTGTTTCTCCAGGTGGTACGATATGCCCACAAATCCTCTGGAATTCTATCAACCCAATCTCTATGGTGTAATTGGACAATTTTGGTTAATATAGTTTCCAAAACTTTGTTTGTTGACTCTACTTGGCCATTATCTTGTGGGTGATATGGAGAAGACTTACAATGTTTGATCCCATATTTTTCCATTAATTCCTTCATCAGATTAGAAGTGAATTGTGTGCTCTGGTCTGTAACAATCTCACAAGGAACACTAAAGTGGGTCAAGATGTCTTCATAAATGAATTCAAAAATAGATTTTTCGTTAGCCCTAAACAAGGCTTTTGTCTCTACCCACTTGGTGACATAATCTGTACAAACCAGAATATAATTCTTCTTACGAGACATGGGTGAAATTGGTCCCACAAAATCAAGGGCCCATTTCTTAAAAGGTTCTATCATAACTTGGGCACTTTAGGGAATTTCATCAGTTGATGTGGGTCTTCCTATCCTCTGATAGTTATCGCAATTTCTCACATATTTGGCAACATCCTTAAAAATGATAGGCCAATAGTAACCTGAATGTAAAACCTTATATGTTGTATGTTTGTCGAAAAAATGTCCACCACATGGTCCATCATGACAACTTCATAGGATTTATGGTATCTCATCTTCCCAGACACATCTACAAATGATAAATCTTGGTCTAGTACGAAAAACGACCATGGCCAACCCATTAGTAGTTAGCACTTTGCGTTATAATTCGACACTTTTCATGAGGTGACAAATGAGCTGGTAACTTTCTAGTAGCAAAATAATTTTTCATGTCTGCAAACCATGGGGTATTTATGGAGAGGGAAAAGATATTATCATCTGGAAAAATATCATCAACATGAATACTATCACCCTCACGATTAATGCGTGAGAGAAAATCAGCTACTGAGTTCTCTTTTTCAGGTTGGTCAAGGATGTGATATTGAACTCTTGTAATAACAAGAGCCACCTAGTTACTCAACCATTGGTAATGGGTTTATTCATGAGAAATCTAATGGCAGAGTGTTATGTATGTACAAATACCTTGTATCCTGTGATATAATGACAAAATTTATTAATGGTGTGGAAAACTGCCAAGAATTCATTTTCGGTAACTGTATAGTTTAATTCGACAGGGGACAAGTTCTTACTCACAAAGTAAATGGCATAGGACTGTTGGTCTTCTTTTTTTCCTAATACTCCTCCTATTGCAGTATCAGAGGCATCAGTGGATATGTGACATGGAAGGGCCCAATTGGGTCCCCTAAGAACTGGTGCCACAGATAATTTAGATTTTAGAGTTTCAAAGGCAGTTTGACATTGACCAACCCAAAGAAAAACAACATCTTTTGTAAGCAATCCAAACGTTGGTGCAACAATCTTTGTAAAATTATCAATAAATCATCGGTAGTATCTGACATGTTTAAGAAAGATTCTTACCTCTTTTTGAGTCTTAGGAGGTGGAAGTTTTACGATTACCTCAATATTAGCATGATCCGCTTTAATCCCTTCAAATGAAACATGATGCCCTAAGACTAGTCCTCCAATCAACAACATTTTATACTTTTCATGACTTAAGGATAGATTCATTTCTTAACATTTGATAAGGACTTTCTTTATATTATCTAGGGCTTCCTAATAAGTATTACCATATATTGTAAAATTGTCCATATAGACTTCCACACAATCATGAATGAGGTCAGCAAATATCCCTAACACTTCGCGCTGAAATGTGGTAGGAGCATTACACAAACCAAATGGTAAGACCCTATAGGCATAGGTGCCCCAAGGACAAGCGAAAGTAGTCTTTTCCTGATCCCCGAGTGCTATGAGAATTTGGTTGTATCTACTATATCCATTAAGGAAGGAAACGTATCACTTCCCTGACAAGGTATCCAAGACTTGGTCAATGAAGGGAAGCGGAAAATAATCCTTAAGAGTGACCTTATTAAGTTCCCGGAAGTCGACACAAATTCTCCATTTTACGGTTACTTTATTTGGAACCACTACAAGCGGGTATACACATTTACTATCAGGGATTGGATAAATAAAACCGACATTCAATATCTTCTGTATTTATTCCTTTACTATATCCTTTAATGCCAGATTCATCCTTCTATGGGGTTGCCTAACAGGTGTTACTTCTGCCTGGGTATATATGTGATGAATGCATGTTTCAGGGTGTATACCCTTCATATCGGTATATTCCTAGGCGAATGCCCCTGATTGGTCTTTAAGGACATTTACTAACTGTTCTTGTTGATCTGCTTCTAGTTTGGAATTTATATGTAGGAATTTCCTAGGAATAATCTCATAAGGCATGGTATAAGATATGGAAGATTCAACTATCTCAAAAATAAAAGATGTTGAAGACAAATTTGATGGGTCCAACTTTTCCTGAAATTATTCACCAAACATGTACTCAAATTTGGGAAAATATTGTGGAAAATCAACACACGTGATTGCAGAAATAAATTGATTTAGAACATTTTCCGTTGTTTGCTCCTAAAGTGCCCAAGAATGATCACTCGGAAACACGATCTCTTCCCAATTCTCATTCTCATATAGACATTCAAGCCACCATAGGTTCTCCATAATAGGTTGAGTTGGTGGGTATATGGTAAGCTTCTATATAGAAAGTCCATTAGAGATAGTCATTTCTCCTTCTCTACAGCCAATAAATGCATTATTTGTGGCCAACCAAGGTCTTTCCAAGATAATGAGATGCACTTTAGTAGGATCCTTTGAATGAATGACAAGAAAGTCTACTAGATATTCCCATGATGCTAATGTAACTATGATATCATCCAAGATTCCTTCAGGTATAACTTTTGTCTTATCTACTAATTCCAAAATGGTTGGGTAGGTCTAAGGAGGGGTTTCAACTGTAATTCCTCCAAGGTAGTAACAGTCATAACATTGATGGCTTCCCCTAGTTCTATGAGACTATTTTCGATGGGAACCTTATTAATGGTTATTGTTACTATGAGGTTCCCTAGGTTTGTATACTTTGTGACCCTAGGCTAATCTGAAATGTATTCAAACAATTCTCCTATTGTTGGAGGGTCTTTATGTTTCCTACCTGGTTTCTTGATACACAATTCTTTAACCACCTTTCTGTAAATTGGAATGTCCTTTATGGATTGTAACAGGGGAGTTTGGACACATATATTATTTAATTCATTTAAAATGTCAAATTATGGTTGAATCATTGGTTTCTCAATTGCTAATCTTTCTGGATAAGGATGGAATTTTGTAATCTGTGAAGATTCACTTTGGGGAAGATTTTGCTCCTAGTCTTTAGGAATGATGACATATTTCCACTTAGTGTCATCCGTGGGTTGTTCAGGAGTTTCATCATCTTCTTCTTCCCAGATGACTACTGAAGGCCTTTGTCTATCCAGAATTTTTCCCAACCTTAGTTGAATCTCATGTAATGGAACATGAGAGATAACATATGTCAGGAAGGTTTGTAGCTCAACATTGTGAAGAGGTTGAGTTGGTTTGTTATTCAGATTGGGAACCAATTGTGCTGGTAATAATGTTGGTCTTGAGGAGATTGTATTTTGGTATTGTTGGGGTTGTTGTGGAATAGGAGGTAATGGTGGAACAACAAAACCTGGCAAAAGTTGTTGGATGTTTGGTGGAAATTGTGGGTAAGGATGAGTGGGAATAGGAACAGGTGGAGCCTTAGTGTTTCCTTGGGTATTCCCTCATGTCCATCCTTGTATCTGAGGGTGGTGTGAAGCATACTATGTACACCAATTTTTCCAATTTGGTGAGTTACACTGTTGTGGCTTTTGATAATAAGGTGGAACTTGAGGTGGTAGATCCTGGTATGTAGGCTGATTCCTAGGCTGCCATGGCCTCCTAGGTGCATAAGAAGATTCCATAGGATCCCCACTTCTGTAAATGGATAATAAATCGGGCAGTGATGGGAATTTTTCATTTGGGTGGTCTTCAGTATAGAAGCCACAAACTGAAATGTTGTCTAATGGGCACTCCCTTGAGGAATGCTTCCTCCTGCACCTTGGAAAAAATATGCACATTGTTGCATTCTCTTCCTCATGTTTCTTCTTAATATTTAGGGTGTCCAACTGGGAACCTATTGTACTTATGATATCAGTTTTGAAGTTATCCAATAGGTTTCCTATCTCTACCCTTGTGATACCACCTAAACTAATAGTTTTTTAGGTTTCTACTATAAGGATCCCGAACACACTTCCCAGTTTTGGCCCTACTCCTTGAGTAATTTCTACACATTTCACATATTTCAGTGAATGGTTTATGGGATATGTCATCTGATTCCATTAGGTTAAGTGTCTCTAGACATTCTTCCCAAATTCATTTAAGGAAAAGAGTATTGACTGCATCATCTGGAAGGTCATGGTATTTCGATTTCAGTGAGGTATAAGCAAACCGTTCCATGTAATATTCGAGACTCTCATCCTCTAACTGTTGAATTTTAAAAATATCATTACGAGAATCCTTGTATTTGCAGTAGTCTTGGTATTTCTTAAGAAATATAACTTTCATGTCTTCCCAAGACCTAATATTGGACTCTCCTAACACCATGAACCATCTTAGTGAATAATCCTTGAGAGTGACAAGAAAAAGTTTTAATTTATGGGCATATTGCAAGTAGTTGTAGCTTCTACAAAAGATGTCAAACTCAAATAGGAAGGTATATGGGTCTTCACTTCTCTTACCATAAAAGGTGGGCAATGCAGAGAGTGGAATGTTCTTCATGTTGACATTCTGTGTGGTATCCAAAATTGGAAACCCAAAGGTGGTTTCTATTTGGTTTCCAACTTATTCTCCCTCATCATGTCTCACATGGTTGTGATCCTCCTGATCATCCATATTGATTTGATTCCCAAAGAGAGAATACTTGAATGGTTTTATCCTTGAAGATAACAACGTGTCCCAAGGTTCTTTTCCAGGAAGGGTATCCCTTCGATAGGAAGATTTATCTACTATTTGGATGTCTGAGACTTTACTCGAGCCTGTTGAAACTATTGATGCCAAAGTTGTTGTTTCAACTTGGGATACAATTATATTGTTTGAATTGTCAAAAAGAGCATTCACTTGTTCAGGGTCAATGATATCTACAAAGTTAGAGTCCCTTGATGGTGGTGAAAAGGAAAAATGTTGTGTTGGTTGGTTCTGATGAGGGCTTGAGTGGTCTTGCCTCCTATCCCACTAATGTTGATTTTTCAATTTTTTGCACTATAGTTTCCCCAATTTTGGTCCCTTCAGAGACTTCTTTATCTCTTTGGGTTGAGCTAACCCCTATTTTCGGTATCGTTCTGCGAAGTTTATGGGTGGAGTGTTCCTTCCTCCAAAAAGGTTAGAAGGAACCTTGATCAGAAGTTTTGGTTTGGTTTTGATATATCTTCCCTTTGGGTCCCTAGGTTTTTTCATGAAAGCAATACAAAAAGAAAAATTACCATTGGGTTTGGGGGAACCTACTATAACATATGTGCAGGTTCTTACCTCTCGTATTAAACTTCCCCCACCACTAAAATAGTGCTAATGTTTAGAAATGATCTACTTCCTAACTATTTTCTACCTTAAGACAACTCCCCGACAACAACGCCAAAAATGATGGGTATTCTATATGTACTAATTCCCTCAATTAAATTTTCAACCCATGGTAAGAAAATTTAGAGTTGTGGCACAGTATGAGCCAAGGCAGAAAGAAAAGTTAATGGAAAGATTGACTAGCTAAGGACATGGTTTACCCTAGGGATCAACACTCTTTTCAATTTACAATTCTACTTTAGAAAATGACTTTTAAAATCTATTCAAACAACATACTCTATGCTAAATATACAAAGCAACCTTTAACTAATGAGTTTTAAGCAATTCTAGAACTATGAACTATTTAATCTATCTCTAAATAAGAAAATAACAAGTAATCTATCTCTGAATTATTTAATCTATCTATTCAATCTATCTCTGGGAAATAAAAAGTAATCTATTTCTGAGCTATTTAATCTACCTCTAAATGAACAAGCAAGTAAGCAAGTAAGCAAATAATTTGTCAAAACTATCTTTACAAGTGAACTCTATTCTTAAATTAAAAACTCACAATTATTTCTATCTTGCAGAGAATAAAAACTAATCTACCTAATTGAAAGCAAGAGTGTTGTGACGACATTCAAATGTGATGATTGTGTCTACAATGACGAATGACATCACGATGGCATATAACTACTAATGACAATTCAAGTGGAATTAACTCAATGCTAACTTCTACAGAGAAATGCAAAGTATGGATAAGGTAGTCTATAGAAAGTTTTTCCATCATAAAAGCAACATTAGATGTTATTGGAATCCATATGATCTTTAAACATTGTGCATAAGATATTCAACATCAATCATTTGCTCTATCACACTAATATTGTAAGGTACTCTATTCAAAATCACTAATTTCAACAAATCTAGAAACTCATAATTATCACTTAATCAGAAATCCTAATTCAAAATCATAACTAAGGTAACATTGAAAATACTCTCTGCAAACCTACAAACTCATAACTAATGCTAATTATAAATCATAATTCAAATTCACAACTGGGATTTCAGTAATAATCATAACCTAAAGTTAACTAAGCTACCATTGAAGATCATAATCAAAATCAACTAAGATGCTACTGAAAATCATAACTCAAAATCCACTTCTATCCTATAATGTTGATGCTAAAAGAAAAATTAGAAAATAAAGAAAACCTACAAAGAGTATTTGAAATTACAACTTAATAAATAAACACTATCTAAATTAGTACTCTGCAGAGTGATTTACAGCTATGGAGAAAAAGACATGACAAAATAATTAAACAGCTTCTACACAAGTGAACTACAACTTGCAAAAAAAATGTTAAGAGTCTAAATATCAACAAGTAACCATGGACATCCACACATACTCTGTGACACACACAATTCAGAAAATGATCTTCAAATTAGAGAAGATATACATGGATGTGAATTAGACAAGAAATCTGACATTAAAAAGATATACACCGTGAATGGAATTTAAACAAGCAACTTCGAAATGATATATGAAATGAAATTATACATATGCAAATATATATACTGATATAAAAAACTACCCAGACCACTGGTGGCCCCCCTAGAAGGTTGTGACAATACTTCAACAGGAAAACACAGTCACTGAATTAACGCAACATTGGCATTGATCATTAAAAACAGAGTATACAACAAAATGGAGATAATGTTTGTGTATAAAATAAAATTCATGTCTTTCTTCATGGCATAGACAACAATATTTATAGATTATTATAGAGCTTGAGAGGTTGACCATTGGAAGGGTCGACACTCTTTAAAAATAGTAATTTCATTAAATTCGTTTTAACATAAGGCATCTTTGCTTAACAACCTCGTGCGCTCCACTTAGCAGCCGCTGCAACTACCCAATTCTAGATGCGTCGAGCTCCATAGCTGGAGGGAATGAGTGGGCATAAAACCCATGTCCCTGATTCATCCATCAAAGATTGCCGATGTGCTAACCTCCAGTTCCATTGTGCTCCAAGTGCCAGATGGAGTGCCAGATGGAGGTCTAGACAAAGAACTGGATGAGGGAATAGATGGAAGGCCGGGTCACAATTTCAACCTATTGCAAGCAAACAATAAAAGTTAGATCATTATAATCAATCAACTGAAGATGAATTAATCATAAAACTATTACAAAACAATGATTATACATACCTCGTGTGATTCCATAGCGAATTGATGCATAAAGCTCGACAATCCCTTTAAAAATGGCTAAATAAGAGCATAGAATGTATAATTGTCACATGCAAAAAGGATTTGGCCATTGGAAAAATAGTCAAAACACCAAACCAACAAAAACTCAAAAAATAGTTGATGGTTTACCTAAAGTGTTCCCCCTTGAAGGAGTCTGTAAAGGATGTGTACTTGGAAAGCATCATGAGACACTATTTGACTATGGAAAAGTGTGGTGATCACATAACCTACTAGATATGGTTCATAGTGATGTCTGCTTTATCAATCTACCTTCCCTGGAAGGTGCAAGGTATATTTTGACTTTCATTGATGATCTCTCTTGTTTCACATGGGTCTATTTTCTAAAGAATAAAAATATTTTCTTTGAAAAGTTCAAGGAGTTTAGAGCCTTTACTGAAACACAATGTGGATGACCCATTAAGTGCCTAAGATCAGACAATGGTGGTGAGTATGTACATTGACCTTTTGAAGTATACATGGTTCGATATGGTATTTATTGGTCGTAGTTGGTTCCTCATGCACCTTAGAAGAATGGAGTTGTAGAACGTAAGAACCAGATGTTAGTATAAATGGATAGATTTCTTTCGCAGGCCAAAGATCTTCCTCCTCGCTTCTGGGCTGAAGCGGTATATTGTGCAAACTATCTACTCAATCACATATTGACTCAAGTTTTTCCTCCCATCACTCAAGTTGAACAATGGTGTGGAAACAAGTCTTCAATTTTCCACCTCCATGTGTTTGGATGTATTTCATGGGTTCATATTTATGATGATTGCAAAAATAAGTTGGATGCAAAGAGTCATGCTTGCATCACGATGGGATACTCTGAAGAGTCGAAATCCTATTAACTGTTTAATCCCGTCAAATGGAAAATCATTATCAGATGAAATGTATGGTTTGATGAGAAGTATTGTGGCATCAAGTTTTTGAATACCTCTTCTATATTGCAATAAGATGATCCCTTTGATGTTGTCTCCAACACTAGTTCTCCTGTTCCTTTTTTTAGTCATTCAACTGACCAATTGAAATATTTTCTTATTTCGACTCAGCCATCAAAATTCAAGTCGACTGGTCCATTGATCTTCATTTCCACTGGTCCTCCCTCTTCATGGACTAAAATTGTTCCAAATTTTGATCGACTTACTGTAGTTAACACCAGTTCACATGTTTCTTGTCTACCCATATGGGCTTCAGAGACAATTGAAATTGTTGGAGCTGATGTTAGTGATGTTTCCTTCAGATCAAAAACTCAAAGTCAAAAGAAACATGCCAGTGTTTCCTTGTTGACTTGTGTTCTTGAAACTTCTGATCCTATTTCCCACTCAGATGCTCAAGGATGACCTAAATGGGAGCAGGCTATGCAAATATAAAATGATTATTTATTGAAGAATCACACTTGGGACTTAGTTTCCCGATTGTAAGGAAACAAAATTGTGAAGTTTCAATGGGTTTATAGGACCAAGCTTACCTTCAAAGGTATTTTTGAGCAACATAAAGCATGCATGGTTGAGAAGGGATTTTATCAACAAGAAGGTATTGACTACATTGAGCCCCTTTCCCCTATTGTAAAGATTAACTCTGTTTGATTGATTCTTTCCCTTGTTGTTCAAATCCATCAGATGGATGTGAAGAGTACTTTTCTTCATGGAGACATATATGAAGAAATTTTCATGGAACAACAACCTAGTTTTGTGACAGATTCTAACTTGGTTTGTTGACTCAATAAGTCACTTTATGGTTTGAAGCGGGCTCCTCGAGCTTGGTATGCTAAGATCAAAATTTTATTTCTTCAACTTGGTTTCAAACATTGTGAATTTTATCACAAATTATATGTACTCCATACCAATGGAGACATTTTGATTGTCGCTGTATATGTATATGACCTACTCATTACTATAAATAATATCAATCTCATTCTTAGATTGAATAAACAACTTGTTGACTCCTTTGACATGACTAATATTGGTACTCTGCATTATTTTTTGGGTCTTCAAGTATTACCACTATGTGATGGTTTTTTTTTTTTAATCTCTCAATCTAAATATGTAATGGATATTTTGACACGTTTTAAGATGGATAATTGTAAGCCATGTTCTACTCCTTTCCTATCTAGAGTAAAGCTCACCAAAACTTGTCAAACACTTCAATTCAATGCTACACTTGGTCGACAGTCTTGTCAAACACTTCAATTCAATGCTACAATTGAAAATTGGTCAGCAGTCTTATCTATGTTACTCATAATAGACCTTCCATTTCCTTCATTGTTAGTGTGGTTTATCGGTTTATGTAGAACCCCAGAGAAATCCAATGGAAAGAAATCAAATGAATTGTGCGCTATCTCAAGGGCACCACTCGTTTTCATATCAAATATTTTCAAAGTTCAAATTTAATGGTCGACTTCACTGACTCCGATTGGGTTGGTGACAGTGATGATTGGAAGTCCACTTCTCGCTATGTGTTTTTATTTAGCACTATACTGTTGGTGTGGTTGTGCAAGAAACAAAAGGTAGTCTCTTTGTCATCTACATAAGAAGAATATTTTGGTGTCATTCAAGAAAGTATTGAAGTTTTCTGGATCCACCAACTTCTGGGAGAACTTGGATTTCATGTTCATACCTCAACTACAATCTAATATGACAATCAAAGTGCCATATAGGTTGTTGACAATCTTATTACCCACAGTAAAATGAAGCATGTTGAGCTCCATGCTCACTATTTGAGACATTTGGTTCATGATAACATTGTCTCTCTTGAATATTGCAGAACAATTGATTAGGTTGTTGATATATTCAGTAAACCTTTAGTTGAAGATATAATTATGTAGTTACGTATGATGCTTGGGCTTCATGAAGCTGCAATTATGGGGGGGTGTCATGATGATGTTATTTCACCTCCTGAGTCTCCAGAGACGTGTGCTGATGGGGGGTGGGGGGGGGGCTTGGAACATTATTAATTGATGGTTCATCACACTTCTCCTGGGTTCAGTTGGTCGAGCGGTCAACCTACATCTGGATATAGTCATTTGGGTGATCAAATAGAACTTTACATCAGTCGGTCAAGTTTCGACATCCTTGTTGGTCGGACTGTCGGTAGTCAAAGATAGTCATTTTGTGGATCAATCAACTACAAGTTGGATGGATAGTCGGTCGTGTTGAACATCCTTGTAGAGATGTCTAGACAACACAGATTTGATGGATTTAACTCTAAAAAAATCGACAGTTATATGTGGAAAAGATCTTCCTACTTTATTGGAAGTTGGTTAGATATTGAGGATATAAACAACAAACCCCATGCATCATTATCATCAAGTGATCAAGTGATCAAAGTAATATCATATGGAGATATCAAGGTCCAATATGCACTGTGATGTTCTGATCAAAATGCACTTTGATTAAGTGTTGTAATGGTATATTTAGACACCACCTCTACCTTTGAATATTTTTATTCCTCTTCGATTATCTGCATAATTTTCTATCTATTTCATAATAGGTTCCACCCTATTCCCCAACACTTATAGGTTTACCCAAATATGAAGGAAATAATTTCATCATGGTATTAGTGGGTCGACTGAAAAAGTATGCCAATTTTTTCTCTCTTTCTCATCTTTTTAAAGAAAGTACAGTAGCCACAACATTCATTGAAATAGTTCAAAAGCTACATGGAGTCCCCAAGATTATTGTAAGTGACAGAGATCTAATTTTCACTGGAAATTTTTGTAGTGCATTATTTTTTTGTTTGGGTACTCAATTGGCTCAAAACTCATCTTACCATCCTCAATCCAATGGGAAAACTAAGTTTGTGAATAAATGTCTAGAAT
The DNA here is from genome assembly GCA_010110895.2 of Picea sitchensis. Classification (NCBI taxonomy): domain Eukaryota; kingdom Viridiplantae; phylum Streptophyta; class Pinopsida; order Pinales; family Pinaceae; genus Picea; species Picea sitchensis. The sequence goes on along the minus strand of SNQJ01S0001404.1, from coordinate 113,121 downwards.
GATATCTTTGTTGCTTTTCATATGATAAACATACACAATGGGTCAAATCGTTTTACTTTGCGAAATGATGGTACAACACATCCTTCCATACTTCATAAAATGTCCCCATTTCTGGAACTTTATGGATATCATCCTCCATCCACCACATCACCCTTGAAAGGGACTACGAAGGTTTAAGCAGTGGAGGACCACATAGGGAACCAACAAGAGGTTATCAAACTATTGAAGGACAACTTAGTTATGGCAAAAAATAGGATGAAACAACAAGCAAATCAACATTATAGTGAAATGGAATTTGAAGTGGGGGATTAGGTATTTCTAAGGATACAACCATATAAACATATCCTCAACCAACAAAATAAGGAAAATAAATTAACACCCAGATATTATATCCCCTGTGAAGTTTTGCAAAGGATTGGAAGTATGGCTTACAAATTGGAGTTGCCTCCATCTTCATGTGTACATCTAGTATTCCATATTTCTTGCTTAAAGAAGGTCATCAGAAACAATATCCCAGTCCAAAATATTTTACCAAAGATTAATGAAGAAGGGAACATCATACTAGAACTAGAAAAAATCCATGAAACAAGGATTAAGCAGTTGAGAAATCGAGCAATTACAAAGTACCTTGTCAAATGGAAGAACCTACCAGTGGAAGATGAGACATGGGAATATGAGTTATTATTGCAAAAACACCCATGGTTAAGCCCTAGACAAAACCCCATGTTATGTATAAAACCCCTTATTAAGCCCTAGATACTGAATTATTAAATTTCTAGTGTTATATTTGTATGTAGGCTATAACCCTTCATTGCAACCTTTAATTATAATTGTACCCTTTGTATCCTATATATATAACAAGGAGACCTAGTATTAGGATCATCTTATCTCATATCATATTGTATTTTGAATTTGATATATTGTAAAAGGAGGTCTCCCCCTCAAAGTGGATTCTATTCATTGTCTTTTTATCATTTTTAAGGCATTGGGTCATAACATCTTTATTGATATTTAGAATGAAGAAGAATATAAGTGTATTACCTTGTTATGTTCTCTACCATACTCTAGGGATAATCTGGTTATAACAATTAGTAGTACCACTAAATTTTCATTAAATTTTGAAGATGTAATTGCATCCTTGTTATCATAGGAAATGAGGAGAAAGTCCATCGAGGGTGTGGGCAAGGATGTTTTGTGTGTAAGAGATTGGTCCCAAGAGAAAAAAAATAAGTCTTTGTGGGCTATAGCTAAATATGGATGTAGATCTAAATATCTAGGACAATCTTTAAGGATATGTCGGAAATGCAGTAAATATGGGCATTATAAGAAAGTTTGCAGATCTAAGAATGTTGATAAAGGTAAGGTATTTGATGATGTTCCTTCCACATAAACAAAAACCTTAATGGAAGAAGGAGGTGACGTTTACCTAGCATCTATAGGTACACATGTATAACATATTTTTTACTATATTTGGATTGAATACCTTGGGATATGGTGGCATCCCATTTGATGCTACCAAGTGAGTTTATTTTACAATAACATCACTCTATACAACATTGGTACTTTGGAGGACTATTTTGATAGTTTCATATCCCTATTTTTCCTACTAATGTATAATGAGACATACATCCACTTTGTATTCTATCATGCATATGATATATTTTTGACATTGATCCATTGTGTATTATTTCATGTCCATGATTTTACACTCTACATACTATATTGATCAATTATGTTCTTGAGTGGGTAGCCATGTTTATTTTTCCACCTGAGCATGGGTATGCTAGCCCCAGGGAAGAAATTCATCTAATACTCTATTTTCTATTGCATGTAACTTTTGAGTCCTATATCTACTATACTTTTACTTATTTTACCTGTCAACCTCTTTAGTGATTTATAATGTATGTATAAAATTAGTTCCTTTTCTGCCCTCACACATTAGAGGGTATCTATTATAGCCAAATTTTGTCACCCATTGAAGCCTGAGTTGAGTTAAGCTACTTAAATATCTTGAGTCAACAATTTGAAATCTGTTGACCAAGTTTTGGAGCCTCTTTCTTTGTGTTCACACCCGACATAATCACAACTCACATGCAACGCACATGTTGTTAGTTAACAATGTTGTGTTATTATATTCTTTTTGGTGAAAGTCGAAGGTTAAAGTGATCAACCAAAAAATTTGAAGTTGAAATGATTGAAAACAAGTTGAGAGATGAGTCGACAAGAGGTCGTTAGGAGGTCATCTGGAAAATAATTGAAGTATGAATCGAGTTTGACCGGTAATCCAACTAGTAGTTGATTGTAACTGTAACACACTTGATGCCCTAAACTCTATTAGGATGTTATGATGACAAATTTCCACTTTCATTACACTTTAGGTCTCAGGTTAGCACCCTTAATGACCTCTGTCCACCATGTGTACACGAGGACTTATCTTATCACATAATACAACTATGCCAATTCCACAAGCTTATCACTCATCCTCCTAGAAAATCTGTAGCAGAATTTTATTACACAACTACTACACAGGCCAAGGAACTTAAAAATTCCCGATCAAATGGTTGAAATTTACTCTACGCAACCAGATTAACGGTCGATAGTGAATAGGGTTCTCTACCCATTAGGAAGTTAGGATAATTAACCCATGTTCTATATTGATTGCATTTCTTTGATTTACTTTTTCCCAATAGATTTGACGATTTTCAATCAAAGGAATCGATGACCCCGATCAAATCGATACTTCGAACTCCATGACATATAATGCCTCGCCCAACACAGAATACAACGGTTGTAAACCCATCAACACCCTCACCTATATATCTACAGTCCTCTCATCCTCAGGCTATCAACATTGGGTTTTCTCCATCGAAAACCTCTCCTAGGCCTTCCTTCAAACCTTCCTGGCCCCCCTATTTTTTGATAGACTTGTCTTCCTAACACTTGGGTATCAACGAACCATATCTCATTGACTTGAATTCTGATAGATCAATGGCCCACAATTACTTGGGACCCTCCCATTGGAATTCCCCTAGGACTTTGCACCTTGGGAATTCCTGATGACCTTAACTTCCGATAAGATTTCTCCTGAAGCCCATATCTCTGATGAATGGTTAGGATCTTCCCTTCTGCTAAATTAATGATGGTCATTCTTTTGGGTTTCAATAAGGGTTTTCAATTGGGTTAAAGGTGGGTTGAGAACTTAACAGTCCTATGATACTTCCATATTTATTATATCTTTTAGTTTTCTTTCTAACTCCTTTGGGCACTCAACCACTCTATTATAGACATGATTACTCTACTCCTAAACACCCAAATGAAGATCTTGCATCTTGCAATATTTGCATTCAAAAGTAGGAGAAAATCATTGGGTTAAAGTATTTTCTAGGACTTAACAATCCCACGTTCTCTCCTACAAGGATTTATCTCACTTCCATTAGGCTACCTGACCACTTCCCCAACAATCGGGAACACTCCGCCTAAACACCCAAATGAAGATTTTACATCTTGCAAGATTTTCATTCAAGGGAAGGGAAAATTACAAGAATATTGACCTGTATTGACATTACTCATTCATTCATTGTTAACAAGATTGGTAATTAGGAATGTTCTTTTATTCCATTTAACTTAGGAATTCAACATTTATTCATTTAATCATATGTTCAACATGAAAATAAAATAGTCTATGCCCATTATTAAGTATTCAACTAGCATCACAAGAAAAATACTTATCTTTTCAGTAATAATTCCAACCATCTAACTGAATAAGGGGAAATTCCTTTGCACCCAACTGTAGGCTATGATGCACTATGATTTTTTACAACCTATCACCACCAAGCCAGGCCATGATACCACTAGGGGACTATTTCAGTTGACTTCCAAGTCAAGAAATGGTTTAGGAAGGTTACTCTTCTTTACTCCAATAACAATAGAAGAAGTTTCCCTCTTACCACTGAGCTCAGGACCTCCACGAGTTTATCATGTACCTTCCCAACTAGATTTCCTCTGCACAAGGGAGCCCCTTCTCTACTACACCGTCCCTCAGAAACATCCCCTTATCAGTGTTTTTTTATTTCCAGTAAGAACCAAGTCGTGATCCTCTATATATACAGTATGGATACGGGTCTTCCTTGTTTAGGGTGACCATTCAACTCTTGGGAAAGATTTCTATTTTCTTCAAAAAAAATTCAAAGATATTCTCTATTTTTTAGAGTTGTGTGTGTGAGCTCCTCTTGCTCATTTTCACAATATGTTTATGATTCTACAAATCACTTTTGCATGCAGTTGATTTATTCTCTTTCATGCAGTTCAATCTCTGTGCATTTGTGCACTCCCTATCTTCTCTTTTATAGGTTATCCAATTCTCTCTTCCATGTGTGCATCGTTCTTATTCTTCCCCATGTGTGTGTGTGTGTGTGTTGTTCTCTTCCTTTTCCCTTGTCTTCCTCATTCCTTCTTCCCACTGGAACATTCTCCTTCTCCTCAAGATCATCGATGAATTTTGTCAAAAGAAATCTTGCGGTGTCAGGCTGTTGAATCGAAGGGGAAAATCATATGCATCCTTCTAGCTGGAGTCTTAGTCGATCCTTCACTCCTCCAAGTACCAAATCGATCAAAAGTTATAACTGCTCAACCACCCACCCTGATATCCATTAACAGGTCTTGTGGGTCAATGAAATCCAGGTATGTTGGACATGTAGGGTATTCAATTCATGCAAGAATAGGCTAGAGTTTTGGGAAAACTTCCTATTTTCCTCATTGAAACTTCCCAGTTCCACCTCACCAGTCCCACTTCTGGTATCATAGCCAGTACTCAAGGATTCCTTCCCATTTATATGTCTGGTGTTTTCATTAACATAAACATAATTACATGCTTCATAAATCACAATACATGAAGTCTTAGCATAATTAAAGTCACGGGGGAAAACAGGGTGTTACAGTAACATAATCTCAAGATTCATGGGATATGCAGCCAATGATCTGCATGGATCTGTAACCATTTTTGGGCACCATTCTTTAGGAGTTTTCATACTGCAAATACTTTAAATAAGGTGTGTTGTAATTATATTATGTTGTATGTTGTATTTGATATTCATGCTTATCTTTAGCAGAAGGTTGTTGTTCATGTAGGTGTAAGCCGATTTGGCAACATGGTTGTTCTTGTGTAAATAAAAAAGGTATGATGACGATTTTGTCTTAGGTGTATACCAAGGTTAAACATGTAACCTTTTATTATGAATGAATAAGGAAACAAGAGAGAAAGGAACTCAAGGAATGTTGGTTTTCTCGTTTGGGTTTCCAGAGTAAAATATTTATGTCCTGTGTGATTACTTTGTCATTTATTTTCTTGTTTAAATATGTCTTATTCTCTTCTACTAGATTTAACATGGAAGTATATTTCATGACATGTGGTATCAAAGATTGAATTGAAAATATTGGATCTGAGATCAACCCTAGGTATAGTAATATTTGTAAGTCAAATATCTTTAAAGTTTCTTGAAACAATGGCAATTAGCTCAAGAATAGAGATAAAAAAAGTCAATGTCCAAAACTTTGAGATTTGGAAGCTTAAAATTGAAACTCTCCTTGTAGATCGAGAACAATGGGAAAGATTCTCTAAGGTGAGAGGTCGACCAATTGACAGAGATAACAAAAATTATATAGTAGAAACTCTAATTAAAAGGGTAGATATAAATCCCTAGTTCATTCAACAAGAAGATGTGGGAAATGCGGTAAAGTTGGGAATTAAAAAAGGGATTGCAAGTCAAAGGAAATAGAAGTCAATACGATATTTGATGAGAAGTAGTTGAATGAGAGAAAGACTACTCCAAATAAATGAGGTGATGTGTATTTGGCATCAACCAGTACACAGTCGGATCAAGATGTTTGGTTGATCGACTCAAGAGAATCCTATCATATGAAACCTCACAAAGAATGGTTCTATGAATGTGAGAGATATGAAGGAGGAAATGTGTTCTTGGGGGAAAACTCAACAACCAAAATTTTTGGAGGGGGAAGAGTCTAACTGATATTGCAAGATGGGAGGAGTAGAACCTTTCCAAATGTGCTACATATTTCAAGTTTGGAAAGAAACTTGATATCTATCATAAACATGAGTGATGTAGGAATGTATACTCTATTTCAGAAGGATATATGCAAAATGGTCAGGGGAGTGATGGTTTTAATGAAAGGAGTTTGGATTGGAACCATATACAAGATGTTAGGGAATATCGACTCGACTGTATGAAACAACATCATTGTCCCTCAAGTCGACTCGGTTTTGACTCAACGCGACTCATCTTGGGATGAGTTGATTCAAACCGAATCAACAAAGTTTTGCCAAGTAGACACGACCGTGTTATGGCACGAAAGGATGGGACACATTGGAGAAAAATGACTTTGACCTATGCATAACAAAGGTATGGTCGAGGGTTTTCATGAATGTAAATTAGGTTCCCATCTGGATCGACAATGGAAAAGGGGATTCTATAATTGGTTCAGAGTGATGTGTTCAATCCTGTAACAATCCCTTCACTTGTAGGATCCATGTATTATGTCTCCTTCATAGATTATTTTTCCAGGAAGGTGTGGAAATATTTATTGAAGAAGAAATCATAGGTTTTCAAGAAATTCGAAGAGTTTAAGTCTCTTGTGGAAAACCAAACATATAAGAAGATTAAGGTGTTGAGAACTGACAATGGTGGTGAATTTTGTGGAAAGGATTTTGAGCAGTTTTGCAAGCAGTGTGGAATAAAACACCAAAATACCACACCATATACCCCACAAAAAAATGGGTTTTCCAAAAGGATGAACGCAACATTGATGGACAAGGCAAGGAGCATGCTCAGTGGTGCTGGGATCACACAAGAATTCTAGTAGAAGCAGTCAACACTGCAAAATATTTGATGAATATGTCTCCTTTGTCATCACTAGTTGACATGACTCCACATGTAGTATGGTTTGGAAATAGGCCTTTTCTTACACATCTCAGAGTATTTGGCTATGATGCATTTGTGCATGTTCCCAAGGAAACAAGGAGAAATCTGGACAAGAAGGAAGTCAAGTGTATTATCATTGGATACAAATAAGGAATAGAAGGATATAAGTTATGGGATCTTGCATCAAGGAAAACAATGTACAATCGAGATGTGGTCTTCAGAGAAGTTAGAGGAAAGTCTGAGTTTGAAGTGGTTCTAATAGAGAAATATCCATATAAGATGAGTTTTGAAGTGAGGAACGAATAAGATGATTTAGATGAGTTGATTGAATCAAATGAAGAGGTGGAACAACTGACCTCAATTGTAAGGAGGTTAGAACGAGTAAGAAAACCAGTCGAAAGGTGTATTCCACCTAACTTCCATTCCACATTTTTATTAACTGCCACAAATGAAGAGTGCAAATCGTTTAGGGAGGCAGTTGACTCGGCATAGGGTAGACTATGGAAGGATGCCATGGTCTAAAAAATGGAATCTTTGCACAAGAATGAGACATGGGATCTGGTTGAATTACCTAGTGGAAGAAATATCATCGCTAGCAAGTGGGTGTTCAAGAAAAATATGAACGTAGCAGTTCAAGTCAAGAAATTCAAAGCTCGAGTGGTAGCGAAGGGATATTCCCAAGTCAAAGGAGTTGAATTTGACAAGATTTTTTCTCCTGTTGAAAAAATAACTTACATTAGAGTATTAATTTCTCTTGTTGCAACATTTGATCTTGAAATAGATAAAATGGATGTGAAGACGTCATTCTCACATGGGGACTTGGAAGAATAAATCTACATGAAACAACTTGAAGGATTTGTAGTAAAGGTAAATAAATATCTAGTGTGAAAATTGAAAAGATCCATTTATGGTCTAAAGCAATCACCAAGGATGTGGTACCAAAATTTTGACATGCACATCCTTAGTTTGGTATTTTTGAGAAGCAAATTTGATCACTGTCTATATTCCAAGGAAGAAGGTGGGAATTTCATATATGTAGCATTGTATGTTGACGACATGGTGTTGATTAGAAACAACATGGACACAATAAAGGAGGTGAAGAAGCAACTATCCTCCAAGTTCGACATGAAGGATATAGGTGCAACAAACTTCATTATGGGAATGGAGATCAAGAGTGATCGAGAAGTTAGAAATATTTGGTTGAACTAGAGGAAACATATTGAAACAATCTTGAAACGTTTCAACATGTAGTATTGCCAACCTATAAAGGTGCCAATTCTTGTCATAGCAAGGTTAATTGTTGAACAATGTCCAAAGACACATGAAGAATTAGAGGAAATGGCATGTGTCCCCTATGCAAGTGTTGTTGGTATTATAATGTATGAGATGATATTCACTTGACCAGACATTTCCCATGCATTAGGATTTTTGAGAAGATACATGTCAACATCTGGAAAAAAGCACTAGAAAACTATCTAAAGAGTGTTTAGGTATTTGTGTGGAAAAAAAGATTATGATATATGCTACCAATGGAAAAACGGAGTTGACAGTGAAGTAAAGATACATGGATTTGTTGACACTGAATGGGTTGGAGATATAGATCGACGAAGGTCGACCAATGGATATGTGTTCAATATGTTCAATGGAGCAATTAGTTGGATGAGTAAGTGACAAGCAGTTTTATCCTTGTCAAGAACATACGATGAATACATGGTAGTGATGCACGGAAGCAAAGAAGCAATATGGTTGCAACGACTGTGTTCAGGGATTAGCTTTAAGGAAATATTTATGAAGGTAAATTGCATAGTCAAAACACAATATTTTTGGCAAAGAACCTAGCTTATCATTCCAAGATGAAGCATATTGATGTAAAATACCATTTCATGACAGACATGGTGGAGAGTAACAAGGTGTTGCTGGAGAAAGTAAACATGTTGGAAAACATAACAGACTCTTTGACCAATTCTATGAGTGCTATGAAGTTCTCTTGGTGTATATAGGTAATGGGCATTGATACCCTGGGTCTATGAACAAAAGTTCAAGTTCTCTTGTTTTAGTAAAGAAGACAACAAGTGGGAGAATCTTGGATTGTTATATTCTTTGTTGTGAAAGTCAAAGGTCGAAGTGATTGACCAGGAAAGTTGAAGTCGAAGTGATCGACAACAAGTCGAGAGGTCAACTAAAAAGAGTTTATCAGGAGGTCGTGTTGAAATTGAATACATTATGAATGGAGGTCTATTGGTAATGTGACTGGTGCTTAATTGTAACAGAATCCCGAGATTCGTGGGATATATAGCCAATGATTTTCTTGGATCTATAACCATTTTTGGGCGCCATTATTTAGGGTTTTCCTACTATAAATCATATAAATAAGGAGTTTTTAAATTGTATTGTGTTGGATTTTGTAGTTGATCTTCATGGTTATATTTAGCAGAAGGTTGTTGGTCATGTATGTGTAAGCTGATTTGGCTATAGGGTTGTTCTTGTGTAAAAAAAGAAGGGATGATGTTGATTGTGTCTTAGGTTCATAACAAGGTTAGGAATGTGATATTTTATTCTGAATGAATAATACAATAAGAGAGCAATATGCTCAAGGAGTGTTGGTTTTCCCATTTGGGTTTCCAGAGTAAAATATGTGTGTACTGTGTGATTTCTTTGTCATTTATTTTCTTGTTTAAATATGCATTATTCTCTTCTAATAGGTTTATCATGGAAGTACCTTTATTTACAAACAAACCACACATGTAATCAAAATGGACCCTCAAAAAAGTACATGAAATGTACAAGCCTTGAGTAGAGATCAGAGAGCTTGTACACTTGTATAGCCCTAATCTCCAACCCTAACTATCAGAACCACTTCATGATGATGATGATGATGATGATGATGATTAATGTCCATTAAGACAAAAAATTGTCTATCAAAACTTAAAAAAGGTAAGATATTACTTATATTTCTTTAGAACCTTATTATTGTGCTAAAAAAACATTGGGAGAAGTGTTCCAATATCACCATAGTTTTGATGACTTGGGAGGTTAGGAAGGTCGGTATTATGAAAGATATTTTGAAATTGTGATCTAATTTGGGTATACATAGGGGACTCTAGGAGAATTTGTTTTTCATATTCAACTCTATTAGGGTCACACAGATCACATACTCTTGCATCACTTGGTGTTTTGGGAATTGTCCAATGCTAAGTTTCGCTATGTAGTTAATGGGATTTGGTTCATATCTTAGCAATGATGATTTTCTTCTTTGTGCTAGTGAGAGATGAGAGATACTTTTGACCTTCTAGATTAGGGTTGACCACCTCCTTGTAGTATCTTAGGTTCCTTTTATATTCTAATTTGTTATCGCACCATAGATTCTATTTAAATTTAGATGTAATAATATTTTTAATATTATCGGTATTCTGCAAAATGACATCTTCATGTTTTCCCCAATGATTTAGAAAAGACTTGGCATATTGATGCAATCGTCACTTGAGACACTGGTGGTTTTGGCTGGGTTTTGAAGAAATTAAAGGAAGGGGAAATTCACCCTTATGTGAAAACTATAGTCTAATATATATCAATATCCCTTTCCCTAATTCTCATCTTGAAAATATTTCTAGATCTTCTAGAAGTTTGACTTGTTCTCCTCTAGAATTTTTTAAGCCACCCCTTGGCTCCTTTATGAGTTGAGAGTTGAGTCCTTGTCACATGATATCGAGTTTGATTAGAGGATGAAGTAGGAGGAACCCAATAATTGTAGTAGCAAGCTTGGGTATACTATCTTGTTGTCAAATTTTCAATAACATTTATATAGATCTCTCTTCTCTTCCCCACCCCCATAATTCTTGTGTTATTGTCAATGTTATTACATGTGAATGTTAGAATTAGTGTTGAACTAATTTACCTGAAGTTAGTTAAGAAATTTCTTTTAAGTTCTAGTATTCATTTGGAATTATTAAATAAGTTTGAGAAAGGTGTCTTTGATTTCTATGTAGGTATCAAGGATAATATAGTGTTGGACATATTGCTTGACTAACCGAACATTAATACCAAGACTTGGAAATATTTGACCAGGTATTCCTCTTCTCTTAATCTTTGCATTTCATCCTTAATTTTTTCTAGAAAAAATCCTTTTTGACCCATAAATTTGTCAAATCTGTCGCAAATCTTCCTTTGTGTATTTCCACCACACTTCGATTTTTATTTTTTTTGTTGTTGTTGTGGGTTAATGAGACATTTTCATCTTTGTACAAAGATACGCCTCCTCCAAAATGCATCATTGTATTCCTCCATATCCATTATGCACCCATACTTATATTATTTTGAGTCTCTTGCGTATTCATCACATATCTTTGTTTAAAGTATAAATCTATTTGGGCTTCAAACTGCACCCTCTTGTTCCACTGCCACCATTTTTCACTTATACTTAGAATTTTTCTTAACATGATTCACCATGGGTCAAAATGAGCTATTCGTTTTATTCACTATCACCGTGACCCTTAGGACCGACTGATCCTATACACTTGTGTATTTTCAATACTTTGTTACCTCTGCGACATTCCAATACTTAGCCAAAATATTGAAACTTTATCGTAGGTCTGCGTGTTCACTTTGATTTCATTGTTCTTGTCACTTACCCCTGATCCCAATTGAGTTCTCATATTCAATCATTTTTTTGAGTTTCCACCGTGGGTCCACAGGTTCACGACCACTCCATATTTTCTTCTCATATCTCTGATCCTTCGTTGCCCCACGATAAATCCTCGTCTCATATTGTCATGTTCCCCAATGAATATTTAATGAGAATATTATGGGGATAACAAATGGTTAAGTGTAAAAAGGTCATAATTAGTGTCGTAGTTCTCGATAATTCCATCTGCTAATTCTAGGATTATTTTGTATTAACATCTCTTCAAACCAAAGGCTCCAAAGTATTGTATAATAAATGGTATTACCTAAATAACAATGTTTTGAAAAAGGAACTGCACAATAGTTTGCAAAATTAATTTAGCATGACAACCAAAAGGAGAGAGAAGTTTTGCAGAGACACACTCAATACTTTTGGATGAGAATACCAGAAATTCCAATGGTCAAGAACCTACAAATATTATTCGACATTATTGCCTCCTAAAAGAAGTTCTAATCAGATCTAGACATCTGGGGTTTCTTTAGCAGGTTGTGTTCCTGAAGTATTTGACTGCAAAGAACATGTTTCTTGGTGTATAGATAAGTTTGATCAAAACCAATGGATAATTCAGTTTCAGGGTGAATCCCCAATTTCTTTAAGTCCTTCTATTTTTAGAAGAATGCTTAAACTTCCAAAGCTAACAATTACATTTAAAGGGGATGAAGATAAAGAGTTCTTGAAGGTGATAAATGGTGGAATTGATCTCTTGCAAGAATATCTTGAAGATTCAGCCACTATGGTAGAAGACTTATCATCTATCCAGGTTAATTCGCTAAGGTATCCTTACCAAGAAATGGCATGGAATTTTTCTAGGGTGGTTGGACAAGAATCAACTACTATAATTCCTCATTTGGCTTTGTACATCCTATATTTATCAATTCATGAAAAAAAAAATTGATTAGGAGAATATTATTTTTGGGGAACTATCCTTTCAACTATCAAATTTTAGAAAGAATAAGAAATTTTATATGTCCTCGTACTTAATATTTTCTATCACATATTGTCTTCTTTTTAAAGGGATGCATTTACCAAATCATGTCAATTGCAAAATTGACATAGTTCAGACATGGTACCCTACCTTATGGAAACAAAAGGAGATGTACCACTTTTTCAAAGTGCATAATTCATTTTCCTCTCCTTTTAAGAAGCTCGTCCTCGTCATTGGGCCAAACACTTCAAAAGATTATTTTTATAAGCGATAAAATTTCTAGATAAATGAGGAAATTTCAATGCAATGGAACATCTTAGTGTCATATGGGTTTATTGTTCTAAAGAAAAACCATCACGCCTTCCATATTATGTATCAGATATATGCTTCTAACAAAAGTGTGCATAAAATATAGATTTTGGGCTCATTTATTCCTTGAAAAAAGGAAAAGACAATTTATCCCTCTACCCTAGAAGGTTAGTGAAATAGTATTGAAAAGTATTACAAGCATTGATGAATTTTCGGTTCAATTAGACAAATTCAACTTAAAGCTAGAAAATGAAGTCAAAGGGTTCCACCCTTACTAGACATTCATGGATCATATGATTTATGTCAGTTACAATGTTTCATTTGCAAATACCTTTTTATTTTTTGACATAAGAGTAAAGAAATAAATAATTGTCGCGCCCATGAGGGATTACATTGAAAATTGGTTAAAGAAAGCTTTAATAAAAATAGCTGAAACAGATCAAGAAGTGAAAGTTACAATAGGTCAAAGAATCCCAACACAAGAGAATACAAAAAGAACATTGGCCAGCATATAGCAAGAGATAAATTCATCACAATGAGTAAATTGATCACATCCTTCTCTATTCTTTTTCTCTTCTCGTTCAAGAATCATCCACTTGTTTCTTGTCTTTTCCGAGAAAACATAACCGATTTTTGATCACTTATTTATTTATTCTTTTGAGGTTCAACCTTATTCCACTTTCATTTTATGGTCCATGGGAGCCCCATCCCAGTCCATTTGGACAAATGCTATTTTTATTTTATTAACAGACTATTAAAGACTTTTTTTTGAACTCCCAAGAAAATTATTTTGGGGTGTAATTTAAATTACTTCTTGAACTCTACGTTATTGAGCATGAGATGTTTGAAGTGCACCTATCATATTCTCTCATATTTTGAATGAAATACTCTTTTAAAATTCTCTTAATTGTGTACCTTTATCTGTCCTTCTTGTGAATGTGATCAAAATTATGATATTGTGATGGATATGCGAATTATATTATTTTTCATGTAATGATTATTTATTTATGTACAATATTCTGCATATTTTGTATTTTAGTCTTTCAAGATTCTTGGTCCTCTTCTTAGGAATTCTATTTGTGAACATAGTATTTTTCAATCAATACTATTTTGTATTTCGTCGAGCGATAAATCTTTCAACCAAAGAGGAGTACCACCTCTATAAAAATTTAGGGGGATTAATATCCTTGTGAGGTTTTCATTTGGATTTTGACAAATCTAAACATCTTCATTTTTTGCAACCATACTGGGGAGAAAAAAAGGTTGGTGAAACCTCCATAATAGAGACAAGAAAACCCCTAATAATGGGAGACATAGAAGAAAGAAATGAAGTCCCTAAGAATCAAGAAGAAATATGAAGAGTTCCAAGAAGAAGAGCCATGTATAGCCCTCTTAATTTGCAAGGGGAACAACATTAGTGGTTGACCCTTCCCCAAGGAGTTCTTCAAGTTTTCTTAGGATATGGAAGTGCAGATCCAAAGAGACATATGGACCAATTCCTAGTAGTCTGTGACATCCATTTGATAGAACATGATGATTTCATGGTTACAATATTCTTGCATACTTTGCTAGGATGAGCGTATGAGTGGTACCTCTCCCTTCCTTCTCAATCAATTTCATCATTTGATGACTTGGAGAACGTGTTCATCACTATGTATGCACCCATAGTTGCATACCATACATTGCTTATACAGTTCACTCAAATTCATTTGAAAAAGGGTGAAAGAATCAAATACTTTAATTTAAGTTTTTTCAAGACATTGAATTAGATTCTAGAAGAGAAACAACCAAGTGCTCTTGTTATTTTTGTTTTTATAAAAACACAATGCCCTCAAATGTAAATTATGGCATAAGATCCGCGGGAATAAATAATTTAAATGAAGACATTCACAAATAAATGGAGATGGAGGAATTCATGTTAGAAAATAATTTGTAGATCTTGAGATCATATTGGGGAAAGTCCATAGGAAAATGAACACTCTTGTCATATCAAATCTAGGACTGCCAACTTCAAGGAATGTCGAGAATTGAGGAGTTGGTGGAGGAATCATTCAATAGGTTATCCCTAATGTAAAAAATGATCCAGCCACAACTCAAGAAACAAATCAATGGAAATAAATAAAATGAATATAACTATTCGACAAATGCAGAACGAGCTAATAAGGTGAAGAAGAGTTGAATTTTTTACCACAAATAAAAATCCAAGAATTCCTATCTAGGAACAAAGGAGAAACCATGTCCAAGAGAAAAGAATGAGACATGATAGAGAAAAATAAATAAAGAGCACAAATAAAGGGCACCGAAATTGCCGAACCCTAATGTTGTAGTGTTGAAAGATATTTTTGAAGAAGAAAATTTTGAGAACTTTGATCAAGAGGTCGATATCATTCAAGATGAAATTATTGAATCAATACAGATGGATGAAGGTGAATCATCCTTTTACAGTTTCACTAAGCAAGAAGAGCCTGACATTTCACAAGAAAATGTTGTACAAACAAGAGCACAAGTAAACAAATTTAAAACAAAAGAAGCCATCAAAAAAGAAATAGAAAAGACAAAAACAAATCCTACAGAAATAGCAAAGAAACAAACAGTTGCTAATTAGACAAATAATCCACAACATATGACATATAATGTGATTGACGATTTGACCAAGTTAAGATTTACTTTGCCTTTCATGGAAGTAGTTAAAATTCAACAACATAGGGAGAACATTTTGAAGATACTCGATGAACCAAACACTAGAATAGAAGCAGTTGTCAAGAATTCCAGGCAACATTAAAAAATTGCATCAGTCAAGCCAAGGGGTAAAGTTCTATCATTTTACATAACTATATAAAATCATGATGTTGTATTGCAGAATTGTTTGATTGATAGTGGAGCAACCAATAACATCATGTCCTTGTTAGTCATGGAGGCACTCGGAATGGGATGTACTAAATATTATGAAACTGGTGAAAGTATTTATGCAATTGATTCGAGAAAGGTCCCAACTTACAATGAGATTAAATATTTTTGTGTGTGGATAATTGCAGCACCACACATCACAACAATATTTACCATCATAGTGGTAGATTTGCCTCTTGCATATGTAGTTGTTTTAGGAAGAGATTGGTCTTAAATGATTGGAGGATACATAATGAATGAAGGAAGTTGGATGATGTTTCCTAAAAATGATGGGAAAATGGCCGAAGTTCCTAGAGAAGCTAGAAATCATGTATCATTCAAAAACAAAGAAAATGAACCAATGGAGAATTATATTGATGTAGGAATTGAAAATTATGTTTTTCTTAGTCCAGAACAGGTCAAATTTTCAAAGCAAGATGAGGAGAATTATTTTCAAGGATTCAGGAAGATGTCATTTGATGGAACCTACTCCAAATATAGAAGTGGAGCAAGGATTGTTTTTAAAAGTCCTCATTCAATTATTTATCCACATGCTATCAGACTGGAATTTCCTTGTACAAACAATGAGGTAGAATACGAAGCACTGATACATGGGATGCATCTTTCATTGCAAACGAAAGTAGAGAATTTGGTAGTAACTAGTGATTATGAACTGGTCACAAATGATATTAAAGAGAAATAAAAGATCAAGAAAGAAAGGTTGAAGCATTATGCAAAAAGAGTAATTAACAAAGTTACCAATTTAATGAGAATTGTGACCTCGAAACGAGAACCCTAGCCCCAAAGTATCATATTTTTGGGTAAAAAACACCAAAATCAACCTCCAAATCAAAAATTTGTGCTACTAGTAGCACTATTTTCTTGCAAGGTGGTTAAAATTGCAAGTTTTTTGAAATCACGCCCTTCACATTACAGACATAACCCGAAAATTTACCCCTAAATCAAAAAATGATGCTACCAGTAGCACCACCTTTTTTTTGGAGTTAAAACTATGACCTAATTGAAATGTGGCCTTGACCTAGCATCACCACAAATACGACACTGAAAATCAACTCCTAAATCGAAAAGTGTTATTTTTTTTTTTATCTAATAGAATCGACAATTGGGAAGGCTCATATTCATGTGACACAGGGTCGATTTCGACCGTTACAACTATAACCTTCAGGCATACCCATGCGATCCCATGCGCAGTACACACAACTTTGCAAGGATTGAACCAACGATGTCACAAGGAGTTCATTAACAATGCACTTTACCACCAACTGATCTACACCTATGGGACAAATCTAAAAGTGTTAATCATTTGTTTACTATTTTTTTTTTTTAATAATTTACATTTTTTTTGTTAGAAATGTGTATGTAACCTGTGGGGCCAACATTTTTAACCATTGGATAAGAAACCACAACCCAGGGGCATCTAAACCTTCAAAATCACCCGGGGATCACACCTGGTCTAGGCTACACCAACCCTTAACATGGATGGATTTTTGGGTGTCTCCTATTGACTAAATTCATCGTAAAGGTATTGAACTTAGGTCTCCTAGCAAACAAAACCCACACCTCAATCGATTGAGCTAGCGAAAAATGACTTTTTAATAATTTACATTAAGAAAAGAATTGAATCGAAAAAAAAAATACACCCCTAAAAAAATATTTTTAAATAGAAAAAACAACAATTTCTTTGAGAAAAAAATGGAAAAAACATTTTTTTCTTAAAAGAAATGCAAATCACAATTTAACCAAATAAAAAAGTGTAAGTTTGTTTTTTTTAAGAAAAATAATTTAAAAATGACCTCTAAAACACTAAATTTAAAGCCAAAAAATAAAAAAATAAAAAAAAATCAAAACAACATTTTTTTTTTTGTAAAAATTTAAAAAGAAACAACATAAATGAAAATTAAACAACATAAAAACATCATTGCGTCCTCTCCACTTGTTGCGACCTCTTCATCCACGCTTTCAAAACCAATGGATTTAGTTTTAGTTTCTTTTTTTTAATAGTTAAATTTTAGTTTCTTATATTCTTTAGTTTTTTAATTTTAACTAAATTCTAGTTTGTATATTTTTTAGTTTTTTGGTTTTAATTAAATTTTAGTTTGTTTTTCAAGTATTCTGATTTTAATATTTTGTTGATTATTATATATATTAAATATTTAATTTTTATTGTTTCAAAATGTTTTGAATGTTGCTGTTTTTTTAAATGCATTTGATTTTTTTAATTTTATTTTCAATATTTTAAATGTTTGTTTTTGATATTTATAGTTTTAATTTTTTTTATAAATTGTAACTTTGTTTTAATTTTAATTTTAATTTTATGTTTCCTTTTTTTTTTTAAATTGGGTGTTTGTTTTTTGGATTTTTTTTTTCATTTGTGTGCTTTAAATTTGGTGTTTTAGGGGTTTTTTCTTTTTTTTCCCAATTTTTTTTAAATTTTACTATTTTTTTATTTAATTTTTGGTTTAAATTGTGATTTGCATTTCTTTTAAGAAAAAAATGTTTTTTTCTCTTTCTTTCTAAAAGAATTTTTTTTTCTTTAAAAAAAAAATTATTTTGGGGTGTTTTTAAAATAATAATTTTTTTTGATACAATTATTTTCTTCATGTAAATTATTAAAAAAATAAAAAAAATAATAATAAATAAATTATCAAGGAATAACGTTTTCCGATTTATCAGTGTTTTATTTGCGGTGGTGTTCGTGGTCAAGGCCATAGTTTCAATTAAATCATAGTTTTAAGTAAAAAAAAAGTGATGCTACTAGTAGCATCACTTTTCGATTTGAGGATCAATTTCAAGGTTCTATCTATTAAGAAATGAGAAACACTTCCATACTAACCTAGCAGAAGATAGGAAGAAAGATTTAAACAAGAAAGTAAATGACAAAGCAAATATTTAATAATAGAGATTTTACCCTGGAAACCCAAACCGGGAAAACCAACATTCCTTGAGGGTCCTACTCTCTTGTTGTCTTATTCATTAAGAATAAAATGTTACATGCCTAACCTTGGTCCACACTTAAGACACAATCGAAATCATACCTTCTTTCTTTACGCAAGAACAACCTTTTAGCCAATTTGGCTTACATCCACACGACGAACAACCTCTAATATTATTGTTTGACGATTAACCATTAGCTTTTACAACATTACAACATGTCTTATTTATAGGCTTTACAGTAGGAAAAACCCTAAAGAAAAGGCGGCCAAAAACAATTACAGATCCACGCAAATCATTGGCTACAAATCTCACGAAACTTGGGATTTTGTTACAGTCAACTACCAAGTCGGATTACCAGTTGACTACTAGTCAACCTTCATTCGATCTTAAGTTGGTTGCCACAAGCCCTCCTGTCGACCTCTTGTCGGTTGACCTCTTCGACTTCAAATTTACCTAGTCGAACCACCTCAACCTTCGACTTGTTGTCTATGTCTTCAACTTCGTCTTTACATGGTTGAACCACCTCGACTAGACTTTCACTACAAATAATATAACAACCCAACATTCTCCCACTTGTTGTTTTCTTTACTAAATCGAGAGACCTCTGAACTCTTTTTCATAGACCTAGGGAAACAATGCCCATTGCCTCTCTGCACCAAGAGAACTTCACAACACTCATAGATGTGGCCAAAGAGTCTGTTATGTTTTCCAACGTGTCTACTTTCTCCAGAAGCACGTTGTTGCTTTCCACCATGTCTCTCACAAAATGGTATCATACATCAATGTTCTTAGTCTTAGAATGATAAGTTGGGTTCTTTGCCATAAATATTGCACTTTGACTGTCGCAACTTATCTCCATAGCTCTCTGCTAAAACCTGATTCTTGAACACAACCTTTGCAACCATATTGCTCCTTTGTTTCCATGAGTGGCTACCATGTATTTAACTTTTGTTGTTGACAAGGCTACATCCGCCTGTCGCTTACTCATCCAATTGATTTCTCCACCGAACATTTTGAACACATATCCATCGGTCGACCTTCGTCGATCCAAATCTCCAACTCAGTCGACATTGACAAATCCATGTACATTTAATTCATGATCACCTCCAGGTTTTCCTTGGTGGATATAGCATAATATTTTGTGCCACACAAATACTTGAATACTCTCTTGACAATGGTCCAGTGCTCCTTACTAGGTGTCGACATGTATCTTCTCAACACTCCCACTACATGGGAAATCTCTGGTCAAGTGCAAACTATCACATAAATTAGACTCCCAACAACACTTGCATAGGGAACACGTTCCATGTCCTTTATTTCCTCCTGTGTCCTTGGACATTGTTCAACAGTTAGCATTTCTCCCACAAGAATTAGCACCTTCATAGGTTTGGAATCCTACATGTTGAAACATTTCAATATTGTTTCAATATACTTCATCTGGTTCAACCAAATATTTCTAGTTTCTCAATCTCTCTTGATCTCCATTCCCAGAATGAAGTTCGTTGCACCGAGATCCTTCATATCAAACTTGGAGGATAGCTACTTCTTCACCTCCTTTATTGTGTTCATGTTTTTTTCAATCAACAACATGTCGTCGACATACAATGCTACAAATATGAAATGCCCATCTTCTTCTTTGGAATATATGCAGCGATCAACTTTTATTCTCACAAACCCCAAACTAAGGATGTATGTGTTGAAATTTTGGTACCACATCCTTAGTTATTTCTTTAGACCATAAAGGGATCTTTTCAGTTTGCACACCAAATATTTCTTTCCCTTTATTATAAATCCTTCAGGTTGTTTCATATAGATTTCTTCTTCCAGGTCCTTGTGTAGGAACGTTGTCTTCACATCCATCTATTCTATTTCTAGATCAAATGTTGTAACCAGAGACATTAGTACTCTAATGGAAGTTAATTTTGCAATAAGGGAAAAAATCTCACCAAAGTTGATTCCTTTGACTTGGGAATATCCTTTCGCTAGTAGTCAAGCTTTGAATTTCTTGACTTGACCTATTGGATTCATCTTCTTCTTAAATACCCATTTTCTACTGACAAGATTTCATCCACTAAGTAATTTGACTAAGTCCCATGTCTCATTCTTGTGTAAGGATTCCATCTCTTCGACCATGACATCCTTCTAGAGTTTTCCCTCTGCTAAATTGACTACCTCCCTGACTGACTTGGGCTCATCATCGATGGAAATTAACATGAATGTGAAATGGAAGTCTGGTGGACTATACCTTTCGACTGATTTTCTTATTCGTTCTTACCTCCTTACAACTGGGGTCAATTCTTCCACCTCTTCTTCTGATTCAATCGACTCATCTAAATCATCTTTTTCTTTCCTCGGTTCAAACCACACCTTCTCTGGATTATTCTCGGTCTGAATAATTTCCTCATGCTCAGACTTACTTCCAACTTATTTGAAGACCACATCTCTACTGTACATTGTTTTACTTGATGCAACATCCCAGAGTTTATATCCTTTCATTCCTTCTTTGTGTCCAATGAAAATACACTTGACTTCCTTCGTGTCCATCTTGCTCCTCTTTTCCTTCAAAACATGCACAAATGCATCACAACCAAATACTTTGAGATGTGAAATCGAAGGATTCTTACCAGACCATACCTCATATGGAGTCGTGTCTACTAGGACCAACGAAGGAGACATATTCACTAGATATTTTTCAATGTTGACTTCCTCCGCCCATAATTCTTATGCGAGCCCAACACCACTAAGCATGCTTCTTGCCTTGTCCATCAATGTTTTGTTCATTCTCTTAGAAAATCCATTTTGTTGTGGGGTATATGGTGTGGTATTTTGACGTGCTTTTCCACACTGCTTGCAGAACTGATCAAATTGTTTTCCATATAATTCACCATTATTGTCATTCCTCAGCACCTTAATCCTCTTATCTGTCTGGTTTTCTACCAAAGATTTAAACTCTTTTAATTTCTTAAAAACATCTTATTTGTTCCTCAAGAAATATGTCCATGTCTTCCTGGAAAAATCATCTATGAAGGAGACATAATGCAGGGATCCACCAAATGAAGGCACTGAAACATGGCCAGACACATCACTATGAACCAACTCTAGAATATCATTTTCCCTTGTAGCTACAGATAGGAACCTCACCTGACTTTGTTTTCCATATATACAATTTTCACAAAATACGACTTCTAAATTACATTCAGGAAAATCTTTGACCATTCCTTTGTTATGCATGGCTCGAAGTTCTTTTTCTCCAATGTGTCTCATCCTCTCATGCCATAGCATGGTCAGGTCGAATTTATGATGACTTGTTGAGTCAGTTTGAATCGACTCATCTTGACTTGAGTCGAGTCAAGTTGAAGTTGATTTGACTTCAGGAACAATAATTTTGTTGCATCCAGTCAAGTCGATGCTCCCTAATAACTTGTATAGGGTTCCAATCCAAAATCCTTTCATTAAGACCATCACACCTATGACCATCTTGCACGAATCCTTCTGAAATAGAGTGTGCACCCCTGCATCACTCATGCTGAAAATAACAGATTTCTTTCCAAACCTAGAATGTATAGCACACCTAGAAGGGTTCTACTCCTCCCATCCTGCAGTATCAGTTGAAATCTTCCTCATTCGACAATTTTGGCTTAGATTCATCCCCTAAGAACACATCTCCTCCTTTGTATCATTCATATTTGCAGAACCATTCTCTATGTGGTGTCATATGATAGGATGCTTCTGAGTCAATCAACCAAACAAAGTGATCTGATTGTGTACTGGTCGATTCCAGGTACACATCACCTCCCTTACATGGAGTCGTTTTTATCTCAGTCGATTACTTCTCATTGGATCATATACTGACTTCCATTTCCTTCGACTTACAGTCCCTTTTGTAATTCCCATATTTAGCAAATTTCCATCATATTCTCGTCTACTGAACAAGTGATTTAGATCTATCCTTCGACTTATACTTTCTACTGGAGAATTTTCATTTATCTCTGTCAAGCAGTATACCTCTCACCACTGATGCATATTTGGTCGATCCTTCCAGGTTCTTCCTTCTCATTTCTTATGACAGTAGAGATGCAACCACATATTCTAGTGCTAATGTGGTTGTATTACTCTCTATAGCGATGACTAAGTTATCCCAGGAGTCTGGAAAATAACATAATAGGATAATACATTTATCCTCCTCAATGATTTTAATATCCACAGAAGATAACTAGCTTAAAATGGTATTTAACACATTTAAATGCTCAGTCATTGAACTGCCCTCACTCATCCTCAGAAGACACAATTTATTTCTTAGAAACAATTTATTTACCAGGGATTTCGACTGGTACAAGATTCCCAACTTGTCCCATAGTTTCTTGGTGGAATATTCACATGAGACATTCAATAGTATTGAATCTGCAAGACAAAGTCAAATCATACACCTTTCCATTCTCTCAAGTTTTTCCCATTCTTCCGTTGACATATCTGTTGGCATGGTACCTGGATAGAATACTACCCATTGTTCTCTATCTACAAGGATATGTTCAGTTTTAATCTTCCAAAGCTCAAAATTCTGTCCATTGAATTTTTCGATCTCTATTCTCGAGCTACTCACCATTCTTTAAACACAATCTTTAAATATTTCTGACTTACGACTCTTACTAAACCTAGGGTTTAGCTCGGATCCAAGGTTTTTAAACCAAGCTATGATACCACATGTTAGGAAATGAGAAACACTTCCACACTAAACCTAGCATAAGAGAAGAATACAGATTTAAACAAGAAATTAAATGACAAAGCAAACACACAATACCCAGATATTTTACCCTGGAAACCCAAATCGGGAAAACCAACATTCCTTGAGTGTTCTTCTCTCTTGTTGTATTATTCATTTAGAATAAAAGGTTACATGCCTAACCTTGGTCACCTAAGACACAATCGACATCATACCTTCTTGCTTTACACAAGAACAACCCCATATCCATTTCGGCTTACATCTGCATGACCAACAACCTCTACGATTATTGATTGATAATTAGCCATCAGTTTTTATAGCATTACAACACACCTTATTTATAGGATTTACAATAGGAAAAACCCTAAAAAAAAGGTGCCCAAAAATGGTTACATATCCACACAGATCATTGGCTACAAATCCCGTGAATCTCAGGATTCTATTACAGTTGACTACCAAGCCGGATTACCAATCGCCCTTCATTCGGTCTTTAGTCAGTTTCCACATGCCCGCCTGTCAACCTCTTATCGATCGACCTCTTTGACTTTCTGTCAATGTCTTTGACTTCGAATTTACCCGGTTGAACCACCTCGACCTTCGAATTTGTCTTTACCTGGTCGAACCACCTCAACTTTCCTTTGACTTATATTGTTAGTCGATCCACCTTGACTAGACTTTCACTGCAAAGAATATAACAACCCAACACTATCTGCAGTGTCAAGGTTGCGATTTTAAACAAGTCACAATTTTAACCACCTCAAAAAAAAGGGTGCTACCAGTAGCACCACTTTTTGAAATAGGGTTAAAAATGATACCTCTAAAAAAATGAGAACTCTGTAGAGTTCTTGTTAAGTTGGTAACTTTTTTAATTGAACTTATGGAATCTTTCAATTCATTTAATATCTCTTTCATCCTTAAAGACAAAAACCATAAGGCTAAATCACTGGTGATTGTTGCATCCTTATTCAATCCAGATGATTCCCAGAATCAAAATACATTCTGTGTAAAGATAAATTTCAGGCCTTCAGTATCTAACAACCAATATGACCTACAAGTTTTTGAAAACGATGAACAATTGGTTAATTTTCTTGTTGATTCAAATGATTCTTCTAAAATCCTGGATTATATAAATCATGTATCTATCTCGAAATATTGTATTGGGTTTGAATCTCTTTTCACAAGAGATGATCAAACAAAACTTCATGATACAAAGGAGGATATACCTATCAAAAAAGTGCAGAAGACACAAAAGATAAACATTGGAACTCATGACTTTCCCAAATATTTAAATTTTGGCACCAACTACACAAAGCAAGAAATTGATCAATATACTTCCATTTTTAATGAAATTTATGATGTTTTTTCTTGGACTTACGATGATCTAAAGGAATATGACAAGTCCATTTTTCAACACATCATACCCCTTAAAGAAGGAGTGAAGCATGTCAAGTAGAAGCTAAGAATAATCAATCCCAAATTGAAGCCTCTAGTAAAGATTGAATTGGACAAGTCAAAGAAAGCTAGAATAGTTGTCCCAATAAGACATTCCAAGTGGTTGTGAAATCCAGTAATAGTGAGAGAGAAGAGTGGAGAAATTTTCCTTTGTGTCGATTTTGGAAATTTAAATAGGGAAAGCATTAAAGACAACTATCCACTCCCTACTATGGATATTTTATTACAACAAGTTACTGGTTCAACCTTAATGTATATGCTTGATGGTTTTTTCGTATACAATAAGGTGTTGGTTGTTGAAGAAGACATACCCAAAACCACTTTTGTTACACCTTGGGATACTTATGCCTATTTTCGTATGCCTTTTGGGTTAAAGAATGTTGGAGAAAATTTTCAACGAGCAATGGATCAAGCCTTTAAATACTTGATTGGAAAATTCATGGATGACTATCAGGATTATTTGACCATTCACTCAAAGTTTAGAGAAGAACGTATCAAACGTTTGAGGCAAGTCTTTGAGCATTGTAAATTGTATGGAATATATTTGAACCTGAAGAAGTGTTTGTTTGCTATATTAGAGGGAAATTTTTTGGGGAACATAGTAAGTAAGGAGGGGATCTATATTGATCCATAAATAATTACAACAATCAATGAATTGCATCCCCCAACATCTAAAAAGGGAGTCCAATATTTCTTTGGAAAGATAAACTTTGTGAGGAGATTTGTACCAGATTGTGCAAACATTGTAAATCCCATTAATTTGATGTTAAAAAAAGATCAGAAGTTTGAATGGACTCAGGAGATTCAAGCAACATTCACCAGGATCAAGAATGCAATCACTACTGCTCCAGTACTTTTCAGCCTAAACTTTTATCAAGACTTTATAATATATTCATTTGCTTCAGATGAAACCATTGCTTCAATACTGACACAAAGAAATTTAACAGGTAAAGAACTTCTGATAAGTTTCATGAGTAAGAATTTACATGATTATGAATTAAAATACTCGGAAATAGAAAATCAACATCTCTACTTTGTTAAAGTGGTGGCACATTTTAGGACTTATATTCTTTCATCTCATCTCATAGCCTATGTCCCAACTTATCCAGTGAAAATTCTATTAAATCAACAGTTGAGAGAAAGAAAATGGGAAAACTGGCTGGCTAAAATTCAAGAATATGATATTGAGTCAAGCCATTAAAATAAGTTAGAGGAAAAGAAATTTGTAAACTAATGACATGAATTGATACAGTAAATGTAGATATATCTATTTCAGTAGGATCATAATCATCCACATCAAGTGGTACAAGGATATTATCTTTTATCTGAAATCTAGCTAGTTTCCAATTGATATGTCTTCAAAGGAAAAAATTACATTAAAAATGAAGGAAAACCAATATGTATTAGTTGTTGAAGTGATTTTTCAAAGAAAATTCAATGGAATGTTGTTAAGATGTCTTGAATCAACAAAATCTCAAAAGGTACGAGCAAAATTTCATGAAGGTGTTTGTGGCGGAGATTTTTCACCTACAACTACTACACAAAATTATGAGAGATGGTTACTATTGGCCTTCTATTTTTAAAGACTCGTATTTGATGATTAGAAAATGAATCTCTTGCCAAAAATTTTCAAGGAAAATGAAAAGAGCAACAATGTTGTTGCAACTTGTAATAGTTGAAGAGTCGTTTACACAATGGGGACTAGGTTTCATTGGACCAATTAATCCAAAGTTCAACAAGGTTTATTCTTACATTCTCACCACAACTGATTATTTCACTAAGTGGAAAGAGGTTGTAGCTTTCAAAAAGGTTGATTCTAAAGAGATCATTAATTTCCTTAAAGAAAATATCTTATCAATATTCATAGTTCTAGAGAAGTTCATAACTAACAATGGATCAATTTTCATTTGATCAATGTTCACCAAATTTTGTGGGGAATTTGGTATCATTATGGGGAAATCATCAAACTATTATCCCCAAGGAAATGGTTTAGTTGAATCAACAAATAAAACTTTGATCCAGATCCGTAAAAAGACAATTGTTTTGAACCATAGGAATTGGCATACAAAATTAATTGATGCATTATGGGTCAGTCAACTTACACCAAAAGACAACACTAGATCATCACCATATACATTAGTATATGGAAAAGAAGCTAAAAATCCCATTCACCAGGAGTTGAATGCTATTACATACGTTGTCAACATTGAATATTTAGAAGAAGTTTATCCTTTTCAAAGAAGATATTATCAGTTGATGCAGTTGGAAGAAAAAAGAAATGAGGCATTAAGGAAAATGACTCAAAGACAATAAGTCATCAAGAAACATTTTGATCAAGAAAGTAGAAAAGTTGCAATAGAATTGACCACACAAGAACAAATTTTATTTGAAGAGGAATACATGACCTTGCATAGCGCTTTGTTTGATAAATTTTCAAATAAATTAGTTTTTGAGAAAACCAATTCAAGAAACAAAAAGGCTCAAGGAAAGATAAGCTCAACACTTGACCTAAATGGAGTCCCTATGTTAAGCCCTAATATTGGCTCATTACCCCTTAATTGTTCTAATATTGGCTCATTACCCCTTTAATTTGGGCATATTAGATTAGTAATGCTATTTTATTTATGTCGGCTTTAGGCCATTATTTGTATATATAGGAGACTAGGATTAGTAATGTTATTTTAATTATGTCGGCTTTAGGCCATTATTTGTAATTATACCTCCTAGTCTCCTATATATACCAAGGAGACATTTTCATTTTGAATCATCTTGTACTCTGAACATTTAAGTGGGGTAAAAGGAGGTTGCCCTCTAAGAGGATCATTATCTGAAATTATTATCTCTTTTTCAAGGCGTTGGAGTATTTTTTTTGAGGTTTTTATATGATATAACTGATGTGTTTGTCTTAACATATGGCACGAGCTCAAGGTCTTGGGGTTTCACGCTACATCCGACATCAGTGGCATTTTCGCTATAACTTTTTTTTCTACAATGATCTTAAGGAACATCTTGGAGAGTATTTAGTAGATGGATCGATGGCACGCTAAGTTAAAATTAAGCCTTATATCTTTATAATTTTGGAGGTATAGCATGTGTAAGATAGGGTTCCTGAATCATCCCTCAAAATGAGTCATCAGGAATTTTCAAATATAAAATTTTCTGTAACGTTTTAGTCTCTAAAATCTGGAGGCCATTTACTTAAATTAGTAAGGTACCTATGGTAAAAATTTCACTTCTGGGTCATCAGGAATTTGTAGACACACCTTGTGTAAGATAGGTATCCGCACTAGTCCCATTGACTAGCTTCAAGAAGGTGTTCCAGTAAAACAAGCATAACTTCTCGCTAGAGCATCCAAATTGAGTGGACCGGTTGCATTGGATCGCGGGATACCGAAAGTATTTTGGGTGCAAGTTTCAGAATTTGATATCAATTATTTCAAAGTGGGCATTCTATACAAGGGAGATTCTCCGAAAGGACAAAAATCGGCAAGTTGTGAGGAAGTTAATGTAAATCCCACTTGGCACATCAAATTTTTATCACACTGGCATCGCAGAGAAGAAAATATCGTGAGAATCATTTAAAATAAAGTTTCATACCCGTATGGGCCGAAACTTGGGAGATAGAACAGAATAAATATTGTCTAGCAGAATCACCTCAAAATCAAGACTCAAAAGTGATATTTGGCCAACATGCCACTCATAAAAGGGACCTTCTACACCAAATAAGCCTCCGTAAAATCCTAATTGACTCTTGATGAAGGTGAAGAATGCTGCGAGGATATAAATGATTTACAAAAGAAGACAGAACCAAAGATGAACTAAGAGATGAGGGATTCAATGGAAGCCAAGATGGATTCAATGGAAGCTAAGTTGGATACTAAGATGGATGGCTTAAAAAGGGGAGAGATCATGGAAGTATTGAGAAATTTTGTAATAGAGAAGATACCCAAAAGTGAAAATGCATCCCATGAAATTCATGATGAAGACACAAAGAAGTTGAATCAAGAATGGAGAAACTCCAACTTTGGTTTGAAGACCAACCAATGCTCCTAAGATTGATAAGTGAGGAAGTTTGATGGCAAGGCCCAAATTACGGATAGCTCGTGATGGAGCAATTCTTTTGATCTCCATAATGTGCCACATACGTTTTAATTTACATTTAGAACCTAATCACTTTGTTTGGTATCGATGGCTTTTGTTCTCAAGAAATCGCTTCGGCCACTTGACAATTTTCACTGAAGAATGATAGCACACCATGAGGATACAAGGAGCACACCTCTTTAGCCAATTGATAAATCTCAAGCAAAAGGGTTCAATTAATGAGCACATTGAGAACTTTCAAAGATTTAATATAAAGGTAACCGATATTTTTGATGAGCACTTGATTGATGTATTCATATAGGAACTTTAAAGGACAACATTCAACATGAGGTTCACTTTGGGAACTCCAAATCATTGGAAATGCATTTAAGGTGGCAAGAAATGGAAAAGTAAAAAATATGGCTATGGCTACTAGAAGGACCTATCCTAACATCTATAAGAGAATTCTCCTTCTCCTAAAACACTCAACCTACAAGTTGGACACCAACAATTGGAGGAAAGAAAAGCAAAGGTTTATACTTTAATTGTGATGTACAAGTATAGTAAGGGACATAAGTGTGGTGAGAAGAAATTATTCTACATAGATTGTGAAGAGGAAGAAGAAGAAGAACAAGAACCATCTCAAGATGAAAACGAGAAGCAATTTCGTCCAAGAGTTGACTCCTTACCCATATCCTCAGAATGCATTGGCTGGAATTAGCATCCTCAAACCCTCAAGATCAAGGAGCATCAAAAAGAAAAGGTAATAGTCCTAATTGATTCCGCAGCATTCATAATTTCATTCACTATAAATTAGCCAAAAGATCTCAATTGCTTTGTAAATCCAAAGACTTATGTAGTTTCAATTAATGATTGGGTGACATGGAGGAACTATCAATTGCCTGTGAAAATGCACAAGATGAATCTTACTATGGAGAATATGTAATGAATAGTCCAATGATTGCTATACCCATGGGTGGTGCAAATATGGTACTAGGAATCCAATGGTTACAATCATTAGGAATAATGGATTTTAATTTTCAAGAACTTTTCATGAAATTTTCATTGAAGGAAAAGAAATTGAGTTAAGAGGTATCAGCCAGGAAGCCCGTAAGGTGATAAGCTCTAACGGCATGACAAAAAATTATTGAAAAGGGGCATCAAGGCATTATTGCACAAATTCATGCTCACTAGATGTTCAAACATCTAAGCAATCTATTCCTCAAGATCTCCAAATGATCATTGATACATTCCAGCATTTGAAGATATTCCCAAAGGTCTTTCCACCCACTTAAAATCATGATCATGAAATTCTCACCTAATTCCCCTGAGAGTGTTCCTCCTAACATCAAGCCACATACAAATAACAATTCTATTCTTAGAAGAGTGAAATTGATGATGGTTGAAGAAATGTTAGAGGTTGGTACTATTAGACCTAGCCAAAGTTCTTACTCGCACTGGTAATGGTATTCAAGAAAGATAGCTCATGATGACAAAAACTGCATTATAGAGAGTCAACAAGATCACTATTAAATATAAGTTTCATATCCTCAAGTGGATTGATGAATTGTTAGATGAACTACATGGAGCAATCTATTTCACAAAATTGATCTCCGTTCATTGTGGTATCATCAGATCAATGAAGGAAGAAGATATCCCAAAACAACACATTCAACTCATGAAGGCCATTATGAATTTTGGTCATGCCTTTGCTTCCTACAAATCAATCTTCCACATTCCAAGGGTTGATGAATTCCATTTCAAGCCCTTCCTTCAAAAAATTTGTGTTAGTATTTTGATGATATACTAATTCATAGCAAATCTTGGGAGGATCATGTGCAACATGTTGACAAGGTGCTACAAGCAACTACTAAAAGGACAACAACCCTGCGCATGCAAACCATATCCAACAGTTTCTTTTGGAGGTAAGAGGTATTTGGGTCATTGTATCTCATGAAGGTGTCAAGGTAGACCCTAACAAGATTTCATACCATGATCTGACTGGCGCATTCCCAAAACATTAAAGAATCTTTAGAGGATTTTTGGGTTTAACAGTTACTACCGCAAGTTTGTTCGAACTATGGAAGAATAGCAATGCACCTTTTAACGGCACTAACTAAGAAGGATGCATTTTCATGAACTCCGTGAGGCAAATCTGCTAAACTTTTGAACAATGAAAGAGGTGGATGTACAAATTCGCCTTGACTCACTCCACTACAAAAACCTTTATCATGGAATGTGATGCCTCAGAAATGGAATTCAGGCCGCCCTAATGCAAGAAGGAAGGCTCCCAGCTTTTGAAAATCTAATCACTAAGGTGAAGGACTTAAAAAAACCCATTTTATGAGAAGGAAATGATGAAGCAATACCGCATGCATTGAAAAATGGTGTCCTTACCAATAGGTAGGCACTTCAAGGTCAAATGATCATGATAGTCTTAAATACTCTCTTTGAACAAAGACTATCTTCTAAGAACAACAAAATGGGTAACCAAGATATTGGCCAAGGATTTTGAAATTGTCTATAAAAGGGGAAGCTAAAGAAAAATGTTGTGGCGATGCACTCTCAAAGCAGCATGAAGATGTTGCAGGTCTTCGTTTGTGCTATCTCGATCATCCGAACTCCAATTGGATAATAGAAGCAAGGGATGAATGGAAAAACGACGAAAAGTGTGGACTCTCATTCAAAGGTTGCAACAGATTCCAGCATCGACACATTTACATGGAAAAATGATTCACTCATGGTAGAAAGATCGCTCTTATATTCATGTAAGAACTCCTAACTCAAACAAAGGTACTATTAACTTCGTACAGCTCTCCAATAGGAGGGCAATCGGGATTTTTGAAAACCTACCATATAGAGTCAAGAAGGATTTTTTGGGATGGCTCCAAAACCGATGTTCAAAGGTTTGTATGTAATGTGTCAGCTTGGCTGCCAACAAAATAAGGTGGAAACAATTAAGACCCCAAGTCTTTACAAACTACTATCCATCCCAAGTCACTGAGGAAGGAGGTTTCCATGGATTTCATCACGTGGTTACCAAAGTCCTAAGGAAAGAGTGCCATCATGGTGATTGTTGATAGACTAACTTCAAGTACATGCACACTTTTGTGCACTCTCATCCCTTCAAAGCTAGTACGCTTTGCCACCTTCCATTCATGGAGATACCAAAAGCTACATATGTTTCCAAAGATTGTTGTAATTGATAGAGATCCCATATTCACTGACATTTTGGATAGAATTATTTTCTGTTTGGGTACTCAATTGCTCAGCTCATCCTATCATCCCTCATCCGATGGAAAACCGGAGATAGTGAACAAATGTCCTGAAGGCTACCTTCGCTGTTTTGTCTCCGGAGTAAAATGCAAACACAATGGTTCAAATGGTTACCCCATGCAATGGTGGTATAACACTTCCTTTCTCACACCGCAACAAAAATGACACCATTTATGGCACTTTATGGATACCACCCTCCCATCACTTCTCTAAAAGAAAAATCTATGGTTCGCTGTTGAAGATCACATCGAGAATCAAATGCAACAAATTTCCTAAATCTTAAAGTACAACTCAACATGGCACGTGTAATCGCATGAAACAACAAGCATTAATAACATCGAGGAAAGAAGTTTTGAAGTGGGATTGGGTATTTTAAGACTACAAACATAATAAACAGATGTTCCTCGAGCAAGCCAAGAAGGATAATAAATTATCACCAAAGTACTATGGCCCTAAGGTGCTTTTCTGCAAAAGATTGGTACTATGGAATACAAATCGAGTTGTCTGCATTCTACTTTTAGGCACACCCTTTCCATGTTTCATGCTTAAAGAAGGTTATAGGTGACAAGATCCCGCTTCAAACTATATTGCTTAACTTGACGAGGGAAGGAAAAATCATATTGGAGCCCCTAAGCCATCAACGACACAAGAATTCACTCAATCGAGGAATAGATCCATTTCAGAGTATCTCATTAAATGGAGGAAACTACTCTACCTAAGATTCCACTTGGGAAGATGAGTCTTTATACGTAAGCATCCAGAGTTACTCAAGCATTGTGGACTACACTTGTCTCAAGGGGAGAGGCATTTTAAGCCCTAATATTGGCTCATTACCCTAATTGGGGCATTGGCTAGATTAGTAATGCTATTCATTTTATGTCGCCTTTAGGCCATTAGCTGTAATTTAGATTAGTAATGCTATTTTAATTAGTCACTTTTAGGCCATTATTTGTAATTATACCTCCCAGTCTCCTATATACCAAGGAGACATTTTCATTTTGAATCATCTTGTACTTGAACATTTAAGTGGGGTAAAAGGAGGTTGCCCCCTCGAAGAGGCTTATTATCTGAAATTATCTCTTTTTCAAGGCCTTGAGTACTTTTCCTGAGGTTTTTATATGCTATATTGATGTTTGGTTCTTAACACCCTACATAAAGAATTGTATAGATACATGAGGCCATAAGCGAAGCCCTTAAAATGTATGTTGGTGAGATGGAGAGTGAAAATGCTACTCTCAAAGACAAGATTATAGAATTGGATATTTCCTTAATTCCCTCGCCTATATTTGTTATCCCAATCACTACAATGAATCCATGGAAGACTCTTGACAGAACACCAGAGACTAGTTCAAAATTAAGAGGGACATCAAACCTACTTGCTACAGTCAGAAGGTATGTTGGAAAAATAATTGAAAAGAGAATGTCTTTAACTCTTGAGACATGGGAACTAGTGAATAGTTTCATTTCTTTGGCATCAAAAATGACTAATTTGAAACAATTCCTTCAAGCTGATTTGGAAAATGATGAGGAGTTTTATAAAGGGGAAATTACTAATTTTGTTATTAAAGTTTCAAGCATGAGTGAACTTAAAATAAAGGAATAATACCTACTCTCCCCGGTCCACATAAAACAATTAAAATCTTGTTGGATTAAAATAATTAAATATTCAAAGGAAATTTTGGTCGATTTTGACACTCTAAGTGTCAAGAGGGGAGAATGTTATCTAAAGTTATTTGATATGGATCTAGATGGACAACGAGAGAATCAAATGACCCAGAGATAATTTTAAATTCTATATTTATGACTAAGGAGCAACTCAAAGAAAAATTGGAATCATTAAAATCCGCAACTGCCAAAAGATTCAATAGTTTAACATAATATTCATAGTTTGAAGTAGAAGGTTGGTTAGTCAATTATGTGAACAAGAATGAAGACATAGAAGACACATTACATAAAATTTCAATTGAATACCAAGAATTACTAGATTCATTATTTGACATAAGAGTAAAACAAGAAACAATTTTCACGCCTATGAGGGATTACATTGAAAATTAGTTAAAGAAAGATTTAATCAAAATAACTGAAACATATCAAGAAGTGGTAGTTACAACCAATCAAGGAATCCCAACACAAGAGAATAAAAAAGGAACATCGACCATCAGATAGCGAGAAAGAAATCCATCACAGTGAGTAAATTGATCACATCCTTGTCTATTATTTTTCTCTTCTCATGCAAGAATCATCCAGTTGTGTCTTGTCGTTCCTGAGAAAAACATAACCGATTTTTGATCGCTTCTTTCTTTACTCTTTTTAGGTTCATCCATGTTCAAATTAAATTTTACGATCCACGGGAGCCCCATCCCAGTCCATTTGGATGAATGCTACTTTTATTTTATTAACAAACTATTAAAGACTTATTTTGTTTGAACTCCCAAGAGAATTATTTTGGGGTGTAATTTCAATTACTTCTTGAACTCTAAGTTATTGAGCATGAGATGTTTGAAGTGCACCTATCATATTATCTCCTATTTTGAATGAAATACTCTTTTAAAGTTCTCTCAATTGTGGACCTTTGTCTTTCCTTCTTATGAATGTGATCAAAATTATGATATTGTGATGGAAGTGAGAATTATATTATTTTTCATGTGATAATTATTTATTTTTGTAAAATATTCTTCATATTTTGTATTTTAGTCTTTGACTAATCCTGGTCCTCTTCTCAGGAATTCTCTTTATGAATATATTGTTTTTCAATCAATGATATTTTATATTTTGTTAGGCGATATAGATTTGGGTTTCTTTTAAGTATCCCCTATTTTAATATTTCAAGCATCAAGATAAATATTTCAGCCAAAGAGGAGTACCACCTCTATAAAAATGCAGGGGGGTTAATATCTTTGCAAGGTTTTTGTTTGTATTTTGACCAATATAAACATCAACAATCCTCTAACAGTATTGGCAACTCCACCAGGTAGATCATTGAATTCTTATTTTTGGGTTGGTTTCCTAGTTTTCTAGTTTATCATGTTTGAGTTGCTTCTAAGATGTGCTAGTTTTATTCTTTTTAGTCTCTAGAACAAATAGAGAATAGACTCAATTTCTATCTTTCTCAAGAAAATTCTATTAGGGATTAAATGAAACCATTGAGATAATAATAATACCTCGTCAAATATTTTTAAATCTTGGTCTTGATGTTTTTTTCATCAAGGAATCTATCTAGCACTAGATTATCTTTGATACCCGCACACAAATAAGACAATACACCTTTCTCAAAAATATTTAAGCTTTTCAAATCAATATTAGACATTCAAAACAATTTTGTAACTAACTTCAGATAAATTAGCTCATCACCAATTCTAATATTCATGTGTAATAACGTTGACAATAACACAATATTTTGGGGGTGGGGCGGCCAGTGGAGGGGGGTCAAGCTGGGGTTAGGAGAGAGATCTATATAAATGTTATCCAAAATATGACAACAAGATATTATACTTAAGTTTCCTCGTGCCTTATCCTCCAATAAAACTCTATCTCATGTGACAAGGACTCAAATATCAAACCATATAGAAGCCAGGGGGTGGTTCAAAAAACTCTAGAGGAGAATAGATAAAACTTGCGAGATATGCATGAATATTATCAAGATGAGGATCGGGGCTAAGAGATACTGACAAAGATAAGATTATATAAGGGTGAATTTCCCCTTCCTCCAACTATGGGCATTCCTTTTATATGCTTAGGAAATGGTTCCAATAGTTGGGGCTCAAGATTAGGGTTATACAGGTTTATTACCTTCATGATATCTTCTCAAGACCTGCACATTTCGTGTACTTTTTATTTTTTAGGGTCATTTTGATTGTACATGTGGGTTTCCAACTAGCAACCTACACATTGTGTGTGAGTTTCACTTTTTCAAGGTGTGTGCACAAGGCCCAAGAAGCTTAAAACTTGGTCAAGAGAATGCAAACTACTGACTTAAAGTATGAATGTGGCTCAATTCAACTCATGGGTCAAGGGGTGACCAAATTTGGATATAACACTGACCCTTGAACTTAGTGATTAGCATGCTCAAATTGGTTATTTATAAATCGTAAAACCCATATCTTCTAGGTAGGGAAAGTGTTGGGGTTCTTAAAGGTTGTAGCTACAGTCTTTTCCCTCATTTTACCTTGCTTTCATCCCAAAAACCTCCTTATTCATTATCTGGATACTCCTTCTCTTCTCCAAATCACTTTCTAGATTCAAGATTGCTTAGAGACATCCCAATTAGTAGGTAAGCAATTTATTCATCCCAAAACGAATGTGCAGTGCCCAAAATATATGGAGCTATGCCCTCCTTTAAAAAATTGAACTATAAATGCATTTAGGTTCTTAGGTAGAGTTCTCAAGATTTAATGGCTACCTATTGATTGGTATTTTTAAACATGATTTATTCACCCTCTAGCAGAGAATTTTCATCCTAGGAGTGATATCACTCAAACCCTTTCTATCCAAAGTTCATCCTTCACCAAGAAATCACTTTTTTATTGATGTAGTCGTTGGGGAGGTGCCAAAATAGTCGTAAACTCAAGCTACAAGAAGACTAGATGCATATTGACAGTCACCATAAAAAAGAAGGAGTAATATTTGGAAATGAAGGATTGAGATAAAAATTTCTTTAACATTGTCTTTGCAAATAGAGAAGTGAATAAGTTTGAATCCAACTTGATGAATCATTTTTCAGCATTCTTATTTGGATTGGAAAAAATTATCTCATGAACTTGATTGATAACATTCCTTGTTCTAAATATATTTGATCTTGGGTTTTCATTAATAATGTTTTTCATAAAAGTGATCCCTTCATTGCCTTTTCCATTTCTTGTAAATCGCATGCTTGATGAAATGTTTCTTTTGTGTAAAAATCATCAGCGGGTAAAGCCTTTTGAAAACTTGCATTTGAATATATTTTCCCTCATAGTTAAATAGCCTTAGAAAAGCATGATGTTGATTAAAGAAATATTTTATAAATTGTTCTTTTGAGTGATAGCTTGGTTCTTTGTTTGGGATGACACTCACATTTATGACGTGGGTTTTTTGTGAAAGTTTTGGTGGAAATGCATCATAAGTTTGTTGCTTGTGAGATTGTAAGGGAAAGGATGGAGCAATGAACATGCAAGTGGAGTGGATCACACCTATTTTATTTTACCCTCACCGGCATGTCCTAGAGGATGCAATGACTCACCAACATGTTGTAGTGGACGCAATGAATTTATGGAAAGATATATGATTGACTGGTATACCGTGTAGAGTAGAAACTTGAATCCACCTTGATAAACTCATATTGGTATCCTTATGTGCATTGTAGCAAGAATAATGAAGAGTTCGCAATTTAAAAGTTTGGATTTCACCATGGTGACATTTCCTTGAAGAAATCTCTTGATTTAGAAATATTTATAAGTTTTCTTTTGAATGCTAATTAAGTTGGCTTGATTTAACACTTCTATTTTATGTGCATATCTTTAACAAATGTTTTAATGAAAATCATGGGAAGAATCCTTATTGTGGGAAAACCATTTAAAGAGATGTCATTTTGTATGTTTGTTATAAAGAGATTAATTGACAAAGGCTTGTGGCCGATTCAATTTCTCACACAACTTACATATCTTAAATCCTTTCGACCAAAAGTTGTATCACTAACTTTTCAATATTCAAGATTTTGCATATTGTATGAAAACATATATTACCAATCACATAGGGAAACTTATGTTTTTATAGTTGTAGAAGATCCATAATGAAGGTTTCTTACATCATTTTTGTAGAAATATGACGAGAGTGAGGAAACACCACCACCAAATTAAATATACTTTGATTTCGCAAACCCAAAATCCTTTGTATAAATGCTTATTATTTGTGCATTTTCACCACTTATATTGAGGAAATAAATCATAAATGAAGGAAACTAAACGGTAGAATTGAAGCATGGTGGAGGAGTGCAGATAAGAAAGTTGCTTCATGAAGGGAAAATGACATCAAAGGGAAGGTCATACAATCAAGATGCAAGGAAAAATACAAATCAAAGGACAATGGGAGGAAGATGGTCTTCAAGAATGCACAAGTCCCAACGATAAAGAAGAGAGAGGCCTATAAACTCAAGACATGAAAATGTATTGTACGAGGAAAACCAGTTTACAATAATTCCCAAAGTCATTGTTTGGCTTGTAATAACAAGTTGAAGATGAACCAAGTAAGATTGAAAAGATAAGTAGGATAGGATGGTCAAATAGTCTAGAAGCATTACAATAAAATTGTGTCAGTAGCATTGTTTTTAGCTTCCCTTTTTTCTTCCATTTACCTTTTTAGTTTTTTTTTTGTAGATTTTAGGGAAAAATAGTGGTATTTCATGGGTTGGCACTAAAATCAACGTTATTTCATAAGTCGACACTAAACTTGGCACCACTTGCACTGGATTTAGCATTAGGTTTCCTACGTAACTAACTAAAAGTAGGGGAAATTTTTCAAAACAAAAATGTTAAATGATAAAGGGATACAAATAAGTCAGTTGTCTCGGTCCTATTGAGTGTGAGAATATTTTTTTTAATACAAGTAAAATCCCTTAGGTTTTTTTTAGGGAAAACAAGATATTTTGTAGTACTAGCTATAAGGGCCATGAGTTAAGTAGATAGAAGGCTAGGAGTCGTTGGTAAACATTATGAAAGGAACCTTTGCATTCATGCAAAGGGTTCTCTTTTGGCATTATAATATATCTTAATATGTTGAATAAATACATTTTTAGCTTTTGTCCTTATACTCTTGCAAGTTGTGACTAGATATGGATCGTTTTTTCCATTCATAATTTTCTTGAGGCTTATACGTATGGATGTTGTAATCTATAGACCATTATCATGCTTGTAATGTCCATGCTTACTTATATTATGCAGTGATAACAAGTTGATGTGAAGTAGGTATCTCTCAATGACTTGTAGACTATCCTTGGTTTATCAGAATTGATTTAGGCTTTGTGCAAGCTATAGTTGGTGGATTGTTCCTTTTGTTTGTATTCTTCCCTTTGTTTCATGTAATTGGTTCTTAAAAAATCTAGCTGGGATTAGATTAGATGCTATATTAGTTTCATTCTAAATTTGCAATCATATCTGCATTTCATTTAAATCATAAACCTAGATTACAATAACTAAGCCATAATAAGAGGGTTCGCCATTTTCAATGGAGGAAGGTTCAAGTAGGCCCTTTTTGTTGGGTGGACTTATGTGGTTGACAATGGATTATTTTCGATGTCCATAGGCCCTAGATACCAAGATCTTAATTGTTTTTTCATTACATCGATTACATCCTTCAAACACTCCTTCTATGTTGCAACATCAAACTTTCGAGCACCTAGAGAAAAAGTTTTCTTATATTCTTAATTAGAAAAGCATCAAGATTGAAGCTAGTATTAGATCTTCCTCCAGTGATCATATTAAATCAATTTATTAAGCATACAATTGCATCACTCCCTAATTTTGAAACTTCCAACTAATTTCCCATGTGGATGCATGCATATGGTATCGGCTAAATATCGAATGTGCATGCATGCACACTACAATGATCAATTTGTGTAACTGGTGGATCTGGTTGTAAGTAGTTTTTTTAACCATATAACAAATCCTATATATCTAGAATACTTATAGAGTTATGAGAAAATAAATGTAGTGTGGTGAAGTGTGTGGGATGAGAGTGTGAGGAAGATTGTAAGCATGGAATTCAGTTGTTGTAATTCTCCCTTGAATAATAAGAATATCAATTATCACTGCCTCATGGTTTTTTCCCTTAGAAGGGTTTTCCATGTATATATTGTGTTCATTGATGTGATTGCTTTCATTTTTTGTTCGCTATGATCTCTCATTGTTGGTTTATTTATTTTTCACTGAATCTTGTTGTGTTATGCTTTTGCTTCTCAACAAGTGGTATTGGAGTTGCGGTTTGTGGAGCAAGGAGATATTCAAGCCTAATTTTTTTTGTTGAAGTTGTTGAAGATGGAGGAAAGAAGGAAAATGATATTCCTTAACACTCCTTGGGCTCAATTATAGGAGTGTTAGTTTTTCCCGGACTTCAGAAATAAAAAAATTCAAGGACTAATGCTCCTAGGATAAACAAAGGGTGCGTTGACTAATGCTCCCAAAAATTTCGGGGATTAACGCTCCCCAGGACATACAAAGGGCACGTTGAATAAATCTCCCCAGGCCATACACATTGTACGTTAGTCACAACAAATTTGAAGGGAATAATGATCCCCATGCCATATAGGGGGTGCATTAGTCTTCTCTGTGGAAAGTCACGTTTTTGCAAATGGAAAAGGTACAGAGTTCAAATTTTGAGGTGGAGAAATTCAACGACAAGAATAATTTTAAGTTGTGGAAGCTCAAGATGCAGGATATGCTTGTGCAACAAGGATTGCAAAAGGTGTTGGCGGGAAAGACAACGAAATTGTAACATCCCCAGCTACCCTAGTGCTAGGCTATGCCACATGAAATCATTTTCAAAATTTGTACAATATTTAAAGCATGCAGAAACTATGCAAATACACAGTTTTATAAAAAAATATAATGGAAAAGACACATGCAACATACACAGGAAAAACCCATAAGAACAAATGCATAAATAAAGTTGCAGCATATAATTTAACACACAATTGGCACGTATCTTTGATAGAAAGACCACCAATTGCGTGCAGACAATCCATGCTCCTCCCAAACTTAGAACACACTGATCATTAGTCTCAGCAGTGGGTCACCCCCTAGTCGGGACTAATCTTCACCCAGACAAAGGAATTATTAACCAGGATAATGTATCTTAGAAAACAAGAAAAACTCTCTCACAGGTGCTAACTCAATCTAACATCCTGCAGTCCCTCATTCCCCACATGCCTGTCCCACCCTAGGAAATGTGCCCCTTCTCTGCTCAATAGTCCTTCAGCTGCCCCATTTCCTTTCTGGGGCTTCAGCAACAGGCTGGACAAGAAGTCTCATAGCCCTGTGGCTTCAGTTTGGCACCTTCGGGAAAGAAATTCCTAGCAAGTCTCACACCCAGAGAGAGTTTCTCGCGGACCTGGCAACCCATCTCTTCAGTATCCCACAGGCCTTACAACCCACTTCTTCAGTCCATCTCGTCAGTTCACTAAGTACAAGAATAGGTACAAGATTAGTACTGGCTCAGGTAAGGTATAGTTGCATTGTTCATGACAAAGAGGTATGGTGGACAGATGAACTCTGTGAGACCCCCAGGAATGGAGGAGTGATGGAATGAATGGAAAAATATTGGAAACTGCACTAAGTTCGTGCTCTTTGTATGCATGTGACCAACTTGACACTTGTCAGGTTGAGAGCTACTTTGACCCAATTGTCCTCATCCTTAGAACTTAGGATAAAAATAATTATCCATAATGTGTACTTTAAGGAATATTAATATAATATTCCTCTTTAGCTTAAGCTCCCTAGCTTATCCCCCTTAGCTTAACATTTAGCTCAGTTTCCCTAAGTAGTGGAGTTTATTCCCCCATACTCTTTTACATGGTTGGTCTGCATGCAATGATGTATTTTTCATTAATATTTGCATGTGTATTCATTTACATTTACATTGCATATATACTTGTTATTTTTGCATCCCAACTCACCAACCTAAGTATAGTTGTATTTACATTTACAATTGGGGTTCAGCATAGGGGTATTCAGAAATCAACAAACATGATAGATGAGGAATGGGAATATCTGGATATAAGAGCTCTTAGTACCATTCGTTTGTGTTTGGTAGATGAAGTTTTGTTTAACATCGTTGGAGAGGAGGCAACATGAGGCTTGTGGAATAGACTAGAAAGTATTTATATGAAAAAGTCCTTGATGAACAAAATCTTCTTGAAGAGGCAGTTGTATAGCTTATAGATGAAAGAAGGTACAAAATTGCTAATCATTTAAATATTTTCAATACCTTGATTTGTCAATTAACTAGTATGGATGTAAAATATGAAGATGAGGACAAAGCAGTCACGTTACTGTGTTCATTACCCGAATATCGGGATCATATGGTCACATCTATGTGGTTTAGAACAGCAGACACCATTGATAATGATACTATTGTGGGAGCTTTGTTGGCTGAGGAAATGAAGAGAAGATGTAGTAAATAAACCTCAACAACAGAAGCAATGGTGGTCAGAGTTTGATCTACAGAAAGAGGGAAGGATTAGAGAGGTACATAAAGATCTAAGTCAAGAGGAAAAAAGGATAAGAAAAAGTGTTGGTTCTGTGGAAAATATGGGCATCTCAAGAAGGATTGTTGGAAATGAAAAAAATCATCCAAAGAGGGCTCCATAAAGGAAGCAAAGGAAGTTAATTCAGCTGAAACAAGTTCAAGTTCAGGTTCAGGTATGGTTGATGAGGTATTATCTACTTGTGAAGTTTCACAACAACATCAACATTGTTTTTTAGATTCCGGTGTGTCCAGTCACATGTGTCTTCATAGAAATTGGTTCTCAATTTACCAATCTATTGATGATGGTGTTGTTCTTATGGGAAATCATTTTTCTTGTAAAATTGTTTGGGTTGGTAGCATCCGGATTAAAATGTATGATGGTACTATAATAACGTTAACATATGTGAGGAATGTACTATGTTAGAACTCTGTAATTTCCCTTGGCTGCGGGAGGAAAACCACAGAGGAACATACAAACCCCTTTTGGATTGGAATCTGGCCTTTCCAAACCAGAGAAGGCTCTCTCACTCTAAATTATGCTCAGTGGGCCGATGTGAAATGGAAATAGGTTTTAGGATGTGGATGATGGCAGAAGGAATAGGAAATCCATTGGGCATGGAGTCAAAGGAACTGAGTTCAATGACTTGTTGGATTTTGGTTTATTTGAGTAGAGACAGTTTCAAGGGAAAGATAGAAGTTACTTCCTTCAACTTTAATATGTCATTGCAGATGGAAAGTTGAAAAAATAAGAGGATTTACCAACTAGGGCATCGGATATAGATGAATCCTAGGTTGATAATAGGAGAAAAACATAGATTAAATTCTTAAGTAGATGAAACAGAGCATCAGTCTTAGAT
This sequence comes from Picea sitchensis, assembly GCA_010110895.2. Lineage (NCBI taxonomy): Eukaryota > Viridiplantae > Streptophyta > Pinopsida > Pinales > Pinaceae > Picea > Picea sitchensis. The sequence goes on along the minus strand of SNQJ01S0001404.1, from coordinate 69,830 downwards.
GAATTCTGTGACACAACCTTTACTAAAACATCACAAAAGAATAACATATATATGACATCACTACAACAAGAAAACATTAACATAGAAAGATAAAACATCAAGGAAGTAGGATCACATGTATCCTTCAAAACCAACTATTCATGTACTATTGATCCATGTCAATATCATTAAACTCAGAGAAAATTTACAATATGCATCAGAAGAGTCCTTTCTTCACATTCACACCCCGCACCCCTAGTTCACGTGGATTCATAAAATATATACAAAAATATATCTCCTATCCTTCCAAATTCTAATTGTTCTTCCATCCTAAATTAAGCTGCAGCTACAAAATATTTTAGAAATAAAATCTGAACTGTCTGCTAGAAAAGAGGAGTCGATTTACTGGAAAATAGGGGTCAACGATGTCATAATATCTCCCGAATAATAATAGTTGTTAAAAAACTGAGAGAGGTTTTTGTAGATGAACCCTTTATTGAGAAAAAAATATCCCATTTTTCGAAAATTCCTCTCCATTTTCTTTGGATCCACTGCCTAAGATAATGACATAAATAAGAAATCATTAAATATTTAAATATGGAAAAATAGGTTGTAAATATCCATTTGAATATTCCTAACCATGACATCTGTGAAGAAAATGAGAGATGCATTTTGTAGATAAAATCGTGCTTGAAAAAATCCTCTTTCAGTTTTCAAAGATTCCTTTAAATTTGGTCAAATACTAAACTTGAAGTTGACTGGTAAAACAATCATTTCCAGAATTTGCGCAACATGCCCTGCAGACTTTGCATAGTGAATTTGTTGCACAACTTCCTTTTCACCTTTTCTTTACTTGTTTGGCTCTGCATGATGATTGAGGGTCCCTAATTGATAGTTTTACACTCAATATGATGATAAGCATCCCCGGGACCACTTCATTTCCCTTTCAACACATCATTTTCTTCATCAACTTCAAAACCCTAATATATGTCAAAATTACAAAATGGAAGCCAAATGACAAGTGTTTAATATACTTCTCATGTTGATGCACTCATAATGGTTGTTCCATCATCCTCTAAATTATCAAAGTTCCAATTCAAAAACTGACAAGAGAAACCTCATTTCATTTCCCAAAACATAACTAGGATAGTTGCGCAACGACTGTGAAAACTTGCGCAACATGCTAATACTTTAGGGTTTTTCAAATTAAAATGGGTTGGGTCGATGAACGAATCTACTTGCATGAAGAATGAAATTTTTTTGAGCCCAAACACCAATTAAACCCACCTTTATGATCTTTGAGTGCATCGTTAGATGATTTGATAACTTGTGCAATGAGTTGTCACTTGGTGATGTCACAAGACAAAAGGAGATCTAATCACATGAGATGCTTTTACATGATATGAATTGACCACACATGACTTTGAATGACTCACATGACCCCTCATCATAACTTTTTAATGACATGACAACACATATCATTTTAACACAAGTTGGACACAAATGACATGGTTTTTTATTTGATATGACTCAAAACCTTATGATAAGACACTATTTAACCATTTATATTGAAATTGAGCCATAAAAATAATATACTCAATAATCACTCATACCTAGGAAATAATTACATGGTCTATATAAGGCCAAGGCATGATTTTGATCCTACAACACATCAGACTCAAACTCAGACTCTATCAACCTATTTATAGCACACTAACATTGGCTCCAATGGGGATGGAATCCTCCCTGTGAGGTGCCAAAGAACATTGTATAATGGTAACCTGATCATTGGGTTGTTACCAAACCACATCTGCAACCTGTTCAAACTACTTTGTGACCAATCCCACTGAATATAAAAAAGTGTAAATTGCAACCCAAACTGAAAATATTGCACACTGCTGAAAGAAATGCTTGCCCATTAAGATTATTTGTATACCAATCCTCCTACCCTAATCTGCTGAAAATAATTGTTGAATCAAGTAATTTCAAAATTCCAATGTAATCAATCCTACAAATGGCTATTTGACTGAAATTTGTTCTCATCCGCTTCAAAAAGAAAAAAAAAATGAAAATTGGCAACTCAAACTGCAGCTGAAACTGATAAACATAATCCATTAACAATATTAAACTCATCTCCATTGATGATTCCAAAAGGTTTTCCAAAGGGTCTTCAAAAACATGAAGGATCTTCTTTTTTTGTTTAATGTCTTCAAGCCTTTTACTAGAAACCTCATGATCATTGTCAGAAGGGAAAACATCATTTTTCTTGAAAAAATCTCCATTCCTTTCATCCCAAAGACAATACTTTGAATTCTCATGAAAGTATTCAAATGGAACAACTATTAGTTTTATATTCAGTTCCTCATGTGGTTCAAATGTATTTAAAAATGACCTTTCATGTGCTTTAAGAGGAAAACTATCATTCTGATGTTCAAGAGAATAAAGGAAAATAGTTTCTTGCACATCATTTCCTTGAAAAATTTGATGATTATCATCATGAGTTGATTCATTGCCTAAAATTTCCATGCATGCATTTTCAAAACCCTAATTTTCACAAGATTCTTCTTGAAGTAAAGATTCAAGGAGTGAATGATCTAAAAGAAAATTTGATTGACTTACCTCATCCCTATCTAAGCCTCTTAAAATATGAACATTTGCATCATTCTCAGGGGAAGAAAGATAACTTTGAAGCACCTTGTCCTATTGTAAATCTTGTTGACTATCTTCATCACACTCAGGAGAAGGAAAATTACTTTCAACAATAAGATCTTGATCAATTTAATCTTCAGCCAGAGGAGGACCTATTTTTTATTGTTGGGATGAATATTCATAAAGGGCCTCTATGATTTCATCATTCATACACTCTTCATCACCAAAAACATTTTCAAGGTATTGAATGAAATTTTCACAAAATTCACAACAATCTTCAAACACCAAAAAGGGAGGATCAGATTCTCCATAATACTCAAAGGATGTTGTGTGGAAATCTTTAAGAGAGTATAACCTACCCGGTTTTAACCCTTCATACCATGATCTTGCTTTCCCTTCTAGGGCAGCCGTAAACATTTTCATTAAGCACTCCTCATGAAATTTAACTCCAAGCTTTCGTACATGCATATGAAATCTAATCAAATGAAGAGAAACATCGTCTCCTTTTCCATCTTTGAATCTAGGTAGATAAGTTTTCCAATCTATGCAAGGAATTTGATTTGGAAAATGGGGAATATGAGAGAAATTCATTGGAGAATACCTTGCAGATTTGTGATCCATATTGAAGCAGTGGAGTCGTCGAGAAATTCTTTAGGCTATAGAGTCTTTGGATAGTGGAGTTGCCATGAAAATTCTGAGCTTTGGATTCGTCTAAAATTTGAGTCGCCTTAGATGAATTCTATGACACAGCCTTTACTCAAACATCGAAGAAGAATAACATATATATGATTTCACTACAACCGAAAAAAATTAACATAGAAAGATCACACATTAAGGAAGTAGGCTCACATGTATCCTTGAAAGCCAACTGTACAGGTACTTCTGATCCATCTCAATATCATTAAACTCGGAGAAAATTTACAATATGCACCACAAGAGTCCTTTCTTCACATTCACACCCTCCACCCCTAGTTCATGTGGATTCATAAAATATATAAAAATATATTGTTGGTTAATTGGGTTGGTTGTCATTGATGAAAACCCTTGAAGAAAGTCTGGTAGCCAAGTTCGGTAGCACAATGGTTTGGGTAATGGACCCAAGTTTGTTTGATGAATAATGGTTAGAGAGTTATGGCCATGTGAAGTTGGAGAACCCTCATGAGTCGTCTAGAAGCCCCAAAAGGTCAAAGTAGTCAAAGTGGTTTAAGAGATTTTAGAATGTAAATAATAAAGTGAAGTGATGAGTGTACTATAAGTCAAAGTGAATACAAAAAAAATTATTTAAATAATAAATAATGGAGAAATTACTAAGTTGACAAGTGGTTAGAAGTGGATTAACCCTAAAATAAGGAGAGTGGGTTAAGATGGTTAAAAGGTAACCCCTTAAGGAAGCTACATGAAAGTATACATAATAGGCAAGGCTCTCTCATTTTAATCACACTTGAGCATATTGAATATATATAGGTGACTGAGGTAACGAAAGGATATCTAAGCCGAATCTGAGAGGGAAGGTGAAGTAAAGAAGGCTGAAATTCAAGGGAGGATAAATTATTTTGATGATGCTTTCTAAGGTATGTTATTCACAGGTCATCTCACCATTTTGGAATAACTTGTTTTCTAGAATGATTCAGACCATGAAATTGCAAGGCCATTGAGGAAACATATCCAAGTAGCCGTGATACAAATTTCATCTTGTTGGTCATTGTATTTTTGGAGTTACACGCTGTGGAAAATAGGGGTTGTGGCTAGTCCCGAAACTAGTCTAAAACAGGTGTTTCGGGTAAAAACGTCATAACTTCTTCATAACAGATCCAAATTCAGTAAGACAAAATGTTTTGATTAGAGTGAAATATTTAGTATTTTGTGTACAATTTCCAGATCCATACAACAAATATTCTGTGTGGGGCATACTCTACAAGTTCACTCTCTAGAATAAGACAAAATTCAACAAGGTATGCCATTTTTGCTATAAATCCTTTTTTGAGAGGTTCCAAGTAGTGAAGTTTGGAGGAATTGCATAAAAAACACTGAAGAACATTGTGTACCATTTTTATATCTTTATTCATTACCAGTACATAGTTATGATTATTTCAAGTTAGGGTTGTTGACTAATCCAAAATTAGTCATGTGAGACTAAAGTAAAGTTTGATGAAAATGCTAGTCTATTGTTGTTAAAGTTAAGGAAGGTTTGCAGGTATGTGATCTTATACACCAGGTCTATTACATAGTTACAAATCAGATTTGGATGATGAAATTGATGAGGGCTTTTGGTTGAGGTACATGTTGGGTACATGGTTGAGACAAGTAATTGATGAGTTGGCACATACATGAGGTGTATAGTTGATGATGTTGGTACATATTGATGAGTAGTTGATACATGATTGGTACATACTTGGTACATGGTTGGAGTCACTTGTTAGTAGTATTTTTGACACATGGTTTATGGATGATGCAACATACTTGTATTGGTATATTATTAGAAGGACATATTGATATTGGTAATGATTATGAGTTGTTATGTTATGCTTGGTTGATGAACATATTTGAGAGTTGTCTTGGTGATTGATATTTGTGATTAGATATGATTTGGTTGATAAGATTGACGAGATAGGTTTTTGTGATAGGTTGTTTGGACAGGTTGTTGTGAAATGTTATTTGTAAAGGTTCGGTGCATGGTTGATACACTTGTTCATGGTACAGGTTGAGGTACAGGTTGGTGCATGGTTGATGCACTTGTTTATGGTACAGGTTGATTACATGTTGTTTGGTACAGGTTGGTGCATGGTTGATGCACTTGCTTATGGTACAGGTTGATTATAGGTTGTTTGGTACAGGTTGGTGCATGGTTGATGCACATGTTTATGGTACAAGTTGATTACAAGTTGAGGTATAGGTTGATGCATGGTTCAAGTTATTGGTATAGGTTGTTTGGTGCAAGTTGATTGGTACAAGTTTACAATAGTATATCTCATAGTGATAGTTGTAGCCACCTTCCGGTTGTATCCGGAGAACATAGGGGGTTGTAGCCTCCTATTTGTAGCCAGAGAATTGGGTAGTTGGAGCTTCCCTCAGGTTGTATCCTGAGAAAATAGGGGGTTGGATCCTCTTTCCAGTTGCAACTAGAAAACAAAGGAAGTTGGTGCTTCCAATGAATGTAATTTCTAAATAAATATAAGAAAAATCGTTCTGTGGTTTTCTCCCACTTTGGGTTTCCACGTAAAAACACTAGTGTACTGTGTATGTGTATGATTGCTCATTTACTCTACAACTATTAGATGATAATGATACATTGATATAACACTTGCATATTGTGGTTAAAAAGGATCCAAATTCTCTATTAATGATTCACCCCCACTCTCAGTAATCCAACAAATATATCTCCTATGCTTCCAAATTCGAATTGAACTGCCATCCTAAATTAATTTACAGTTACAAAATATTTTGGCAATTAAATCTGAATTATCTACTAGAAAAAAGGAGTCGGTTTGCTGGAAAATAGGGGTGAAATATGTTATCATATATCCTTAATCATAATAGATGTTACAAAAATGAGATAGGTTTTATTATATGAACCCTTACTTGAAAAAAACCTCTCCCATTTTTCAAAAATTCCTCTCCTGATTCTCAAGATTTGTGCCCGAAGACAATGACCTAAACAAGAAATCATTAAATATTTAAATCTAGAAAAATATATTGTAAAGATCCATTCAAATATTCCTAACCATGACACTTGTGAAGAAAGTGAGAGATTTTTTTGTATATAAATTCGTTCTTGACAAATGCCTCTTTCATTTTTCAGAGATTCCTTTCCATTTGGTGAGAAACTTAACTTGAATTTGACTGCTAAAACAGTCATTTCCAGAATTTGTGCAGCATGCCCTGCAGACTTTGCACAACGAATTTGTTGTGCAACTTCCTTTTCACATTTTCTTTACTTTTTTGTATCTACATGATGATTGAGGGTCCCTGATTGATATTTTGACACTCAAGATGATGACAAGCATCCCTAGGACCGCCTCATTTCTCTTTCAACACATCATTTTCTTCATCAACTTCAAAACCCTAATATATGTCAAAATTAAATAATGGAATCCAAATGACAAGTGTTTTATATCCTACTCATGTTGATGCACTCATATTGGATGTTCCATCATCCTCCAATTGATCAAAGTTCCAATTCAAAAACTGACACGAAAAACCTCATTTCGTTTCCCAAAACATAACTAGGACAGTTGCTCAACGACTGTGAAAACGTGTGCAGCGTGATAATACTTTAGAGTTTGTAAAATGAAAATGGGTCAGGTCGATGAACGAAGCTACTTGCATGAAGAATGAACTTATTTTGATCCCAAACACAAATTAAACCCACCTTTATGATCTTTGAGTGCACCGTTGGATGATTTTATATCTTGCGTAGCGAACTTGTGCAACGAGTTGTCACTTGGTGATGTCACAAGACAAAAGGAGATCTGATCACATGAGATGCTTGTACATTATATGACTTGACCACACATGAATTTGAATGACTCACATGACCCATCATCGTAAGTTTTTAATGACATGACAACCCATGCCATTTTAAGACAAGTTGGACACAAATGACAAGGTTTTTTATTTGACTTGTCTCAAAACCTTATGATAAGACCCTAATTAACCATTTATATTGAAATTAATCCCTAAAACTCATATACTCACTAAATCACTCATACCTAAGAAAGAATATCATGGTCTCTATAATGCCAAGGCATGAATTTGATCCTACAACACATCAGACTCAAAATCAGACTTTATCAACCTATTTATAGGAAATTAACACTGGCTCTAATGGGGATGGAATCCTCCCTATGAGGTGTTAAAGAACACCATATACTAGTATCCTGATCATTAGGTTGTTCCCAAACCACATATGCAACCTGTTCAAATTGCTCTGTGACCAAACCCATTGAAAATATAAAGTGTAAACTGCAACCCAAACCGAAAATATTGCACACTGTTGAAAGAAATGCTTTCCTAGTAAGATTATTTGCACACCAATCCTCCTACCCTAATATGTTGAAAATAATTGTTGAATCAAGTAATTTCAAAATTCTAGTGTAACCAATCCTGTTAATGGCTATTTGACTGAAATTTGTTCTCATCCGCTTCAAAAAGAAAGAAAAAATTGAAAATTGGCAACTCAAACTATAACTGAAACTGATAAACATAATCCATTAACAATATAAAACTCATCTGCATTGATGATTCCAAAAGGTTTGCCAAAGGGTCTTCAAAAGCATGAAGGATCTGATTTTGTTGTTTAATATCTTTGAGCCTTTTACTAGAAACCTCATGATCATTGTGAGAAGGAAAAACATCATTTTACTTGGAAAAATATTCATTCCTTTCATCCCAAAGACAATGCTATGAATGCTCATAAAAGTATTCAAATGGAACAACTATTAGTTGTATATTCAGTTCCTCTTTTGGTTCAGATGTATTTAAAAATGACCTTCCATGTGCTTGAAGAGGAAAACTATCATTTTGATTTTCAAGAGAATCAATGAAAATAGTTTCTTGCTCATCCTTTCCTTGCAAAATTTGATGATTATCATCATGAGTTGATTCATTGCCTAAATTTTCCATGCATGCATTTTCAAAACCATGATTTTCACAAACTTCTTCTTGAAGTAAATATTCAAGGAATGAATGATCTAATAGAAAAACTGATTGACTTACCTATTCCATGTCTAAGCCACTTAAAACATGAAAATTTGCATCATTCTTAGGGGAAGAAAGATAAGTTTGAAGCACATTGTCCTGCTGGAAATCTTGTTGAATATCTTCATAACACTCAGGAGAAGGAAAATAACTTTCAACAACAAGATCTTCATTAGTTTCATCTTCAGCTAAAGGATGAGATATTGTTTGTTGTTGGGATGAATATTCATAAAGGGCCTTTATTATTTCATCATTCATACACTCTTCATCACCAAAAACATTTTCAAGGTATTGAATGAAATTTTCACAAAATTCACAACAATCTTCAAACACGAAAAATGGAGGATCAAATTCTCCATAATACTCAAAGAATGTTGTGTTGAAATATTTAATAGAGTATAACCTACCTGGTTTTAACCCTTCATACCATGATCTTGCTTTCCCTTCTTGGGTAGCCATAAACATTTTCATTAAACATTCCTCATGAAATTTAACTCCAAGTTTTCATACATGCATATGAAATCTAATCAAATGAAGAGCAACATCATCTCCTTTTCCATCTTTGAATCTAGGCAGATAAGTTTGCCAATCTATGCAAGTCATCCAATTTGGAAAACCAAGAATGTGAGAGCGATTCATTGGATCATACCCTACAAATCTATGATCCATATTGAAGTAGTGGAGTCATCGAGAAAGTCTTTAGGCTACTGAGTCTTTGGACAGTGGAGTCGCCATGAAAATTATGATCTTTGGATTCGTCNGGTTTTAACCCTTCATACCATGATCTTGCTTTCCCTTCTTGGGTAGCCATAAACATTTTCATTAAACATTCCTCATGAAATTTAACTCCAAGTTTTCATACATGCATATGAAATCTAATCAAATGAAGAGCAACATCATCTCCTTTTCCATCTTTGAATCTAGGCAGATAAGTTTTCCAATCTATGCAAGTCATCCAATTTGGAAAACCAAGAATGTGAGAGCGATTCATTGGATCATACCCTACAAATCTATGATCCATATTGAAGTAGTGGAGTCATCGAGAAAGTCTTTAGGCTACTGAGTCTTTGGACAGTGGAGTCGCCATGAAAATTATGATCTTTGGATTCGTCTAAAATTGGAGTCGCTAGGTGAATGGTACAAGCTTCATGTGTTTGGATTCTTTTCACCATCAGAATTCAAATATGGACTTTGTCGTTTATCCCAGGGAATATTTCACCTTCACTCCCTGACAACGACACCAAAATGTTAGCACTCTGTAATTTCCCTTGGTTGTGGAAGGAAAACCACGGAGGAACATACAAACTGCTTTTGGATTGGAATCTGACCTTTCCAAACCAGAGAGGGATTTCTCACTATAAATTAGGCTCAGTGGCTTGATCTGAAATGGAAGTAGGTGTTAAGATGTGGTTGATGGCAGAAGGAAGAGGAAATCCATTGGGCATGGAATCAAAGGAAAATAGTTCAATGACTTGTTGGATTCTGGTTTATTTGAGTAGAGATAGTTTCAAGGGCAAGATAGAAGTTACTTCCTTAAACTTTAATATGTCATTGCAGATGGAAAGTTGAAAAAATTATAGGATTTACCAACTAGGGCATCAGATCTAGATGAATCCTAAGTTGATAATAGAAGAAAAACACAAATTAAATGCTTAAGTAGATGAAACAGAGCATCAGTCTTAGATGAATTATGTGACACAAAATTTACTCAAAAATCAAAGAAGAATAACATATATATGATTTCACTATAGGAGGAAAAATTTAACATAGAAAGATCACACATTAAGGAAGTTGGCTCACATATATCCTTGAAAGCCAAATGTTTAGGTACTTTTGTTTTCAAAAAATTTGTAATATGCACCAGAAGAGTCATTTCTTCACATTCACACCCCCCACCCTAGCTCATGTGGATTCATTAAATATATACAAAAATATATCTCCTATCCTTCCAAATTAGAATTGAACTACCATCCTAAATTAAGCTACAGTTACAAAATATTTTGGCAATAAAATTTGAACTGTCTGCTAAAAAAGAGGAGTCAGTTTGTTTGAAAATAGGGGTCAAAGATGGCATCATATATCCCAAATGATAATATATGTTACAAAACTGAGAGAGGTTTTCTATTATGAACTCTTTCTTGAGAAACACCTCGCCCAATTTTTGAAAATTTCTCTCCATATTCTTTGTATCCCTGCTCGAAGATAATGACATAAACAAGAAATCATTAAATATTTAAATCTAGAAAAATAAGTTGTAAAGATCCATTCAAATATTCTAAACCATGACACCTGTGAAGAAAATGAGAGACCTTTTTGTATATAAACTCGTGCTTGACAGAATACTCTTTCAGTTTTCAAATATTCCTTTCCATTTGGTCAGAAACAAAACTTGAAGTTGACTGCTAAAACAATCATTTCCGGAATTTGTGCAGCATGCCTTTTAGACTTTGCGCAACGAATTTGTTGTGCAACTTCCTTTTCACCTTTTATTTACTTGTTTGGCTCTACATGATGATTGAGGTTCCTTGATTGATAGTTTTACACTCAAGATGATGATAATAATCCCCATGACCACTTCATTTCCCTTTCAACACATCATTTTCTTCATCAACTTCAAAACCCTAATATATGTCAAAATTACAAAATGGAAGCCAAATGACCAGTGTTTAATATCCTTCTCATGTTTATTCAATCATAATGGTTGTTCCATCATCCTCCAATTGATCAGAGTTCGAATTCAAAAACTGACAAGAAAAACCTCATTTCGCTGCCTAAAACATAACTAGGATAGTTGTGCAACGACTGTGAAAACTTGCACAACATGCTAATACTTTAGGGTCTGTCAAATGAAAATGGGTCGGGTCGATGAGTGAATATAGTTGCATGAAGAATGAACTTTGTTTTATCCCAAACACCAATTAAACCCACCTTTAGGATCTTTGAGTGCATCGTTGGATGATTTGATAACTTGTGCAACGAGTTGTCACTTGGTGATGTCACCAAGCCTAAAAGAAATCTGATCACATGAGATTCTTGTACATTATATGACTTGACCACACATGAATTTGAATGAATATCAACAACCCTCAATGATAACTTTTTAATGACATGACAACCCATATTATTTTAAGACAAGTTGGACACAAATGACAAGGATTTTTATTTGACATGAATCAAAACCTTATGATAAGACCCTATTTAACCATTTATATTGAAATTGACCCATACAAATCATATACTCACTAAAGCACTCATACCTAAGAAATAATTCCATGGTCTCTATATGTCCAAGGCATGAATTTGATCCTACAACACTTTAGACTCAAACTTAGAATCTATCAACCTATTTATAGGACACTAACACTGGCTCCAATGGGGATGGAATCCTCCYTTTGAGGTGCCAAAGAACATCGTAGACTAGTAGCCTRATCATTGGGTTGTTCCAAAACCACATCTGCAACCTATTCAAACTKCTCTATGACCAAACTCGTTGAAAATAAAAAGTGTAAATTGCAACCCAAATAGAAAACATTTCACATTGCTAAAAGAAATGCTTGCCCAGTGAGCTTATTTTCACACCAATCCTCCTAACCTAATCTTTTGAAAATAATTGTTGAATCAAGTAATTTCAAAATTCCAACGTAACCAATCTTGCAAATGGCTATTTGATTGAAATTTGTTCTCATCCGCTTCAAAAAGAAAGAAAAAATTGAAAATTCGCAATTGAAACTACAGGTGAAACTGATAAACATAATCCATTAACATTATAAAACTCATCTCCATTGATGATTCCAAAAGGTTTGCCATAGGCTCTTCAAAAACATGAAGGATCTTCTTTTGTTATTTAATATCTTCGAGCCTTTTACTAGAAACCTCATGATCATTGTCAGAAGGAAAAACGCCATTTTTCTTGAAAAAATATCCATTCCTTTCATCCCAAATACAATGATATGAATGCTCATGAAAGTCTTCAAATGTAACAACTATTAGTTGTATATTCAATTCCTCATGTGGTTCAGATGTATTTAAAAATGACCTTTCATGTGCTTGAAGAGGAAAACTATCATTCTGATTTTCAACAGAATCAAGGAAAATAGTTTCTTGCTCATCATTTCCTTGAAAAATTTGATGAATATCAACATGAGTTGATTCATTGCCTAAAATTTCCATGCATGCATTTTCAATACCCTGATTTTCACAAGCTTCTTCGTGAAGTAAAGATTCAAGGAATGAATGATCTGATAGAAATAATGATTGACTTACCTCATCCCTTTCTAAGCTACTTAAAATGAATAGTTGCATCATTCTCAGGGGAAGAAAGATCACTTTGAAGCATTTTTTCCTGCTTGAAATATTGTTGAATATCTTCATAACACTCGGGAGAAGGAAAATAACTTTCAACAACAAGGTCTTGATAAGTTTCATCTTCATCTAAAGGAGGAGCTATTGTTTTTTTTTGGGATGAATATTCATAAACGGCCTCTATGATTTCATCATTCATACAATCTTCATCACCAAAAACATTTTCAAGGTATTGAATGAAATTTTTACAAAATTCACAACAATCTTCAAACACCAAAAAGGGAGGATCAGATTCTCCATAGTACTCAAAGAATGTTGTGTGGAAATATTTAAGAGAGTATAACATACCTGGTTTTAACCCTTCATACAATGATCTTTATTTCCCTTCTAGGGTAGCCATGAACATTTTCATTAAACATTCCGCATGAAATTTAACTGCAAGCTTTCATACAGGCATATGAAATCTAATCAAATGAAGAGAAACATCGTCTCCTTTTCCATCTTTGAATCTAGGCAGATAAGTTTTCCAAACTATGCCAAGCATCCAATTTGGAAAACCGATAATGTGAAAGAGATTCATTGGAGCATACCTTTTACATATGTGATCCATATTGAAGCAGTGGAGTCGACGATAAAGTCTTTAGGCTACTGAGTCTTTGGATAGTGGATTCGCCATGAAAATTCTGAGCTTTGGATTTGTCTAAAATTGGAGTCGTCGGGTGAATGGTACAAACTTCATGTGTTTGGATTCTATTCACCATTAGAAATCAAATATGGACTTTTTTCGTTTATCCTAGGGAAGATTTCACCTCTGCTCCCCAACAACGACGTCAAAATGTTAGCACTTCATAATTTCCCTTGGCTGCAGGAGGAAAACCACGAAGGAAAATACAAACCACTTTTGGATTGGAATCTGTTCTTTCCAAAATAGAGAGGGGTCTCTCACTGTAAATTAGGCTCAATGGCCATATTTGAAATGGAAATAGATTTTAGGTTGTGGATGATGGAAAAAGGAAGAGGAAATCCATTGGGCATGGAGTCAAAGGAACTAAGTTCAATGACTTGTTGGATTCTAGTTTATTTGAGCAGAGACAGTTTCAAGGGTAAGATATAAGTTACTTTCTTAAACTTTAATATGTCGTTGCAAATGGAAATTTGAAAAAAGCAGAGGATTTACCAACTACGACATCATATCTAGATGATTCCTATGTTGATAATAGAATAAAAACACAGATTAAAT
>SNQJ01S0001403.1:399294-459173 GCA_010110895.2 Picea sitchensis | reverse complement strand
GTGATAGTGTGACAGTGGTTCCATCATTCTACTTCTACTTCAGGGCGGTTGGAGGGGGCAAGGACAGGTGGTTGTAGCCACCTTTCGGTTGTAGTCGGAGAACATAGGGGGTTGTATCCTCCTTCTGGTTGTAGCTAGAGAATTGGAGAGTTGGAGCTTCCCTCAGGTTGTAACCTGAGAAACTAGGGGGTTGGAGCCTCCTTCCAGTTGTAGCTGGAAAACAAAGGAAGTTGGTGCTTCCAATGAATGTAATTCTTTAAGACATATAAGAAAAAGCATTTCATGGTTTTCTCTCGATTTGGGTTTCCATGTAAAACACTGGTGTATTGTGTATGTGTGTGATTGTTTATTTCTTACTACTCATTATTGGATGATAATTCTACATTGATATAACATTTGAAGAAAAAGGATTATAATTACGCTATCACTAATTCATCCCCCCTCTCAGTAATCCAACAACTCTATCATCACCAAAGATAACTTTAACAGAATAATTGTCATTTATTCTAGTAAAAAATTCCTCCTGAGATTTCGTATGAGTTGAACATCCCGAATCAATATACCAAGCTTCACTTTCTTCATTATGTGCCATAAAACTTGAGATGAATAACTTCTCATTCCTTGTTTCTTCAAAAAATATATTGGCACATTTATATTTCATATCTAGTAATTTTTCATAAGAAACTTTTTCAAGATGACCAACCTTATGACAATAATAACATTGTGGTCCTTGTCTTTCTCGAGAACCATATATGCCTCTTCCTCTTCCATGATATCCTTCTCTACTTATTTCTCTGAACTAAATTGGACTTCTTCCTCTTCCTCTTGAGGTGGATGTTGGAGCAAGCTATTTCGGGGAACAATGCAACAGTTTGGGAGGATATTTGGAGCGCGCACTAGGAAAGAAGGAAAGCAGTGCACTAGATAGTAAGGAAAAGAAGATCGAGGACCTGCCGCATGCTATGTGGACAAACCTAATCCACTTAGGGTTAGGGTTTTGGTAATCAATGTAATGGTTTTAACCCACTTTTGGTAGTATAAATATAGGTTGTATGAGTATAGGAGATAATCTAATATCACTATGAGAGTTCAATTTTGAGTCTTAAATGAGTTTGATCTACAGTCATTAGTTTTGGTTCAGAGCTATGGAGCTCATATAGAGTTAGTTTTGGATATTTATGGTTTGTAATTGAGGGTCAGGTCGCAAGTTGTGGATCTTGGTGAGACATTGGTTAGCCTCATGGATTATCACATATGCATACATGATTTTTATGTAATGCACGCATCATATACAATTGGAGATGAATAATAAAGACGACAAATCTTTGTGGATGTATCCCATGGGGGGTGATCCAGATTATTTTCGGCACGAAATGAGAGCGGAGATATAACAAAAATATATAAATAGATATTGCAAGAGATCCAATTAACAATGATATATTGGATATATAACAATAGGCATGGATATACATTAATACACAATTTCTATTAATGAGCAACATGTACAAAACTGTAGAAATACAAAGTGAAAGACACGCTAGAATGGTGGCAGTTATCTCTAAGAAGAGATGTTATGGATACTCACATTCGTAAGAAGATGATTGTTACAATGAGGATCCAAAGGAGTTCTTAACATAAATAAAATCCAAAACCCTAACCCCAAAAGATGAAAAGCCAACAGTTTTGTGGACCCTGTTTTTGGGTAGTTTGGTGTATCAACTTCCCGGGGGCGTAACTTTGGCATATGATATTTGTTTGGGGCACACAATAGCTTGTTGGAAAGGTATCTATGAGGAGATTCATTTTCGGGGCTCAGTCAAATCCTTTTAAAAAAATTGAGGTTCTCGATTGCGAAAAAACTCCATTTATTCCCTTAAAATGGCCCGGGAAGTTTAGGAACCAAAAAACTGCTAAAAATAGTAAATTGCCAGAAGATTGTTTTGAGCTAGTTGGAATAGGTGGGTGGCCACTAATATCCACCTAGATCAATCCACCCTCCTTAGGAAGGAATGATCTCCACTGTGTTGATTTTTCAAGGGAGAGGGGAAATCGTTTGTTGAATTTGAACATTGGTGAGTTGCTTGCCTTGTTGGAGAAGTTGTGCTACTTGGCTTGTTGAAGGTTGTCATGAATTTGTTGTTGGTGGGGTTGAATCTATTCAAAAAACTTGTTGTATATTGGCTTGATTTGGAAGTGTGTAGGAACTCTTGTAGGTGAAGAAACAATATCTTCTTTCTCTTCTGCAATCTTCTTCTACTGGATAGAAAGGTCTTGGGCCAAGGCTACAGTGGTTGAAATGCTCTTATGTTCACCTTTTGAATAGATTGTGAAGAAGATAATTTTTGTAGTATGAGATACTAACTTGTGGCACTTTTTAGGTGGGACTGTAGTTGGAACTACCTCTGGTATCCTATAGAGATGACCCCCTAGAGTAAAAATGACATTATAGGGTCAAGACTCATAAATAACATGGCGCTTCCACATATATGGCTGGCCCAAAAGAACATCACATACATATAGTGGGGAAACATCACATAATACCTCATCCTTGAAGGGTTGGATGTCGTATGAAAATCAACACTGTTGGCTGACATGAAGATATTGTCCCTGGCAAAGCCAACTGATGTTGTATGGTTGTAGGTGTGGTGTTTTCGACAATCTCAATTGTTTGACAACCTCTGCTGAGGTGAGGTTCTTCTGGCTTCCGATATCAAAAATGAAATGAAACAGGGTCCCATTCACCCACATCTATGAATGAAAGAGGTGCTCCCCCTCTTCCGGATCTGTTGAATCTTCTGGTTGAATTTTTGTGGTCGCGAAATTAACAGTGGGGTTTGCATTGATGATCTGTCTTCTCCCATTATTTTCTGAATCAAATTATGAATTGGGGTTCAACTCCTTTTCTTTAATATCAACCACCAATGATTGTTTTCAATGACATTCATCAATGTTGTGCCAAGGTATTTTGTGGAAATAACACCACTTTCCAATGTCCTTCTTCGTCTTCCTATGACTCTTCTTTTCCTGTGGCTTGGACTGGTTTTTGGGAGGCTGTTTGTTAGGGCCATATTTATCATACTTTAGTTGTTGCAGATTAGAAAAATCAAACTCCCATTTGTTCTGGTGCCTAAATTTCTGCTCGATTTTGACAACATATCGATAGGCAACTCCCAATGATGACATGTCCATGAAATCCATTTCGGTATGGATGTACCTATGCAGAGCCCCGTGATATTTCAAAACCAGGTGCTGCTCAGAGTATTTGATACCCAGCTTGGTGCTCAAGGTATGGAAATTATTTGTGAACTCTGACACTGTTTGACCCCTCTCTCGATGTAGTTTGCTCCATCTCATGTATTGGTCATCATAGTTACCAACATGGTAATATTGTTCCTTGACCGCATCCAAAAAACAATCCCAAGTGGGATCGACCCCATATATTCCAAAATCCTCTGTGGAACTTTTATCCCAGTAAGTTTCCCACCAATATTTGACATGGGGGAGAGCCTTAAGGAGTGTGAAGGTGATCTTTTCCCTGTCGGAAAAATTTTGAACAAATAAATAACCTTCTAGCATATTTAACCATTTTTCTAGGGCATCCGCATCTATTTGACCTTCAAATATGAGAATATAAAAAATGAATTGTACCTTGAAAGGAGAGGTGCTTCCAAAGTGGTCTCTTGATGAAGACGTTCCTGCTTTTATCGACAGGCGTTGAAGGATGTGGGAAAAATTCTCCATCATTTTGTCCCTCTGTCGCATGAGAGCTTGCTCAAGCAACATATTGATAGAATCTTCTGCTCCGTCATTTTTCTTTTCTTCCACCATGGAGGGTTTCTTGGGCGTGAAAGAGATAGTTTCCTCAAGAGAGACAATCTCAAGACCCAACTTACTATACTCGGACCTCGTCGGGGACATGCATTGAAAAAATGATCAAGAGCAACCTGCTCTGATACCACTGATCCAGATTATTTTCGGCACGAAATGAGAGCGGAGATATAACACAAAAATATACATAGATATTTCAAGAGAGCCAATAATATAACAAAGATATATCAGATATATAACAAGAGGCATAGATATATAGTAATATACAATTTCTATTAATAAGCGAAATGTACAAAACTGTAGAAATATAGAATGAAAGACTCACTAGAATGGTGGTAGCTTATCTCTGAGAAGAGATGTGATAGCTACTCACATTTGAAAGAAGATGATTGTTACAATGAGGCTCCAAAATCATTTTTAACATAAAGAAACTCCAAAACCCTAACCCCGGAATATGAAAACCCAACAGTTTTGTGGACCCCGTTTTTGGGTAGTTTGGTGTATCAACTTCTCGAGGACGTAACTTTGGCATACGATATCTCGTTGGAAAATTTATCGATGAGGATCTTAATTTTGGGTTCTCAATTAGATCCTTTCATTATCATTGAGGTTCTATATCGAAAAAAAAACTTCATTTAGTCCCTCAAAATGGCCTCAGAAGTTTAGGAACCAAAAAACTGCTAAAAATAGTAAATTACCAGAAGATTGTTTTGAGCTAGTTGGAATAGGCGGGTGGCCACCGATATCCACCTGGATCAGTTGAACCATGGTAAAATACTATTTCATTGTGTGAAATGTTTCCTTTTATGTATTTCAATTCTTATTATGAGGAATGAATGCATGAATATGTTAAGGTTAATTTACAACACACACTAGATATTTCTTGCATAATGAATATGAATGGTTAGCTGAATGATAGAACTGGTTAAATATGTATTGGAATTGTAAATCTAAATTATATTAAAGGTGTAAACAAGGTCTAACATCCCCATTAGCACCATCCCCTCCATGACTACAGACATCTGGGTCCTGCAGTCACCCATAAGCCATCTCGGGTGAGACTACGTTGTGCACTCTATGTGGAGTGTAGCCTTTTGATCTCCAGAAGGAATGATGGTTTGTATGATTTTGTTGGAAACCTAAAGGTACAACCTGGGTCATCCCAAGAATCCAACAAATGGTTATGTTTCAAGTTGGAACTCAGAAGAACAGTTTGGAGGGGATCTATTGAATAACAATGAAGAAAATGTAGTGGTATAAAGGGATGTTTAGACCATGGAACCCTACTAAACAAAACAACTTGAGTTTGCACAGAAAGATAATAGAATTTCTAGGTTCACATCGCACCAATTTTTGGATATGTATGTGTTTACTGATTTGCATGAAGCATTTTTCTATTATTTTCTAGAGTTGTTGCAAGAGTGGATATTGAGGTTGAAGGATAATCATCCAACTAATTGGATCAGACTAGTAGAGTGAACTACTAATAATATTGCGCGGTTGGAAAGGGTTAGTAACAAATTCATGTGTGCAATGGATTTCTAGCTAGACAATATTATTCTAGGGTTTATTATTGAATTTACAACTGATACAACAAAGTCATATACTATTGCAGAGAAGGAATTCTTGAAGGGACCTATAGGAAGGTACATTAGGTCACTTTACACATTGATCATGATATTATTGCATGACAAAGGCGTGATGAAAATGGATTCAAACAACTAAACCACTCTACGCACATGGGGGAATTGGGGGAAGCACTAAAAATAAACTGAGAGATGGAGAGGGCTCTGGAAAGAGGCCAGAAGAAGAAAAAATGGACCCCATTATGATGGTTGGGGAACAAACCAGGGAAATAATAAAGAAAGTAGGATTGATGTGCAATGGATGACCCTACCAGTATAAGATCAATAGTAAGAAGAGGGAAGTAGTCGAGCGAGAGGGGTTGAACAATGATGAGGAAGAGGTAGAGGATCTCCGTGTGACTGGGTAGATTGAGGAAATCCCATGCACCACATATGAGAGGAAAATCATAGGTCAAGAGTCCAGTGAAAAAGAAGGTTCTCCATTCCAGATTAGAATTAGTGTGGAACCCCCAACCCCATGTGTTACAAAGACATATGAAGAAGAAGAACTGGTTAGACAATAGGTGATTAGTAGTAGAAGGATTTTTGTAGGATGAGGGTCCAACGAAAATTCAAGTAGAAGTTTAAGTTCAGTTAGAAGTAGTCAGGTATCTACATCGCACAGAGGTGGTAGTACAACAAATTTCACAATGGCAAGAGTAGATCTGAATATTAGGTTACCAGAGTTCCTAGGAGAAGGGTCAGAGGCCCCATAGAATCATATTTTCATTTGTGAGAAGTTTGGGAAGCCAAATAGATTACATATGAAGATAAAAAATTTACGCATCTTGTAATCACATTCAGAGACTGTGCACTTGACTGGTATATAGGCCTCACAGTAAACAACCCAAAGGAAGCACATAGAATTGTCACAAATGTGAAGGACTTAATTAATGAGTTTCAATGACCAAGTTCAGAGGATCAGTTCATGAATGAGATGATAGATATAAAAAAGAATCCATGAGATTCAGTTTGGGAAATTGATCAGAATTTCAAGATATTGAAAGGTAAGTTGAAGTATCTTATTACAGATATGCAACATATACATTTGTTTGTTAATTCATTATTTCCACATATTAAGTACCCATTGAGGCAACAAAAGTTCCGGAGTCAGGTCAATGCTCTACAAGCATCTTTACAATTGGAGGATAATCAATATAAACATACAGATCTATTTTTGGAAGAGTAGAGGGCAGATTTAAAGAATCTGACATTTCAATTGAATTAGAATAAAGGACAAGAAAAGAGGGAAGTTATTTGGTATACATTATGAAAAAAAAAAGGACATCATAAGAATGAGTGTCCAACATTTGCACAGTACTTGGGAGCATGGATTCCAAATCCCCTGCATACAGGAGGACCATTGTGTGAGATAGGTAGAACACATGGACATGATCCCTATCATTGTCCCATGATGAAAACATATCAGACAATGCCAAAGAGTACATTCCACAACTTCTGCAAGTTTGTAGGACATGAAGACAAGGATTGTAGAACCTTGGAAATAATGAAGGAGAGGACCTCATAAACTTATAGGGTGCAGGATGAACACATGATAGGAAAACCTATGCAACAGTTTGAAATGCAACCATAGTATAATAATGTGCAGTAGTTTCAATAACAACCATAGTACAATAACGCACAACAATTTTTAGTTCCACTACAATATAATGCGCAACCGCAGTATAATCAGGGACCACAATATAATGCACAAAACATAGATAATCAAAGAAATAGAGGAGGCTTCAAAGGTGGAGTTCGTTGAGGAAGAGGATTTGGAGGAGGTAGAGGACCAGTAACATGTCACAATTGTCAGAAACCTAGACATTATGCAAGAGATTTTCCACATGCACCAATGACATGTATGTATTGTCACACAACAGATCATGAGACGGAAGATTGTCCGACACTATTAACAAAGATACAGGACAAGAGGAATCCAAAAAATCAGAATGTTTAGTGGATTGTTGTGGAAACTAGAGAATATGATGGGAAGAATATAAATATAGTTACTATAGGTGGAGCCAATACATGAGAAGATGCAACGAAGCATAATTAGGACCAGTATCTGTGGATCAAGAAGAATACAACAGCTCAACAAAATTTTGATGCGCGAAAATAAAAGGAGACATTCAAGGAGGCTATACAAGAGATATTGAAGGAGAACATTGCTTCTACATCAGGAACAAAGCTAGTAGATGATGTAATAGTATATGACATGCCTCACTTATTTGATTAGACCAACAAGGATTAGTCTACAAAAAAGGTAAGTAATTTAAGAAACTTTTTGGTATCTTGTGTGAAGTTGTTGAATGATAAGTCATCTATGCAAGTGTTAACAAATCTATTAGAAAAGTGAAATTTTGGGGACGAAGGGATAAAGACAGTAAATCATGTCGATAGGAAGAGAAGAACAAGTAGGGAGTTCAGATTCAATGCAAACATTGGTGATTTCAATATGGGTGATATAATATTAGATTTGGGGTCTGACGTAAATGTTATTCCTAAGAAGACATGGGAAGCCATGGGGGAACTTACACTAGGGTATTCACCTATTCAGTTGAAGCTATAAAATAAAAAATAGAGTGGTGCCAATTGGAATATTGAAGGGCATACCAGTGGATCTAGATGGTGTGCACACTATGGCATACTTTGAAGTCATTGATATAGTAGATAACACTACACCCTATCCATCATTGTTGGGACTAGATTGGGATTTTGCAATCATCCTATTATAAATTTGATGACCAGGAAGATGATATTTGAATCATGAGAATACAAAGTTATAACACCATTAGATCCTTCAGAAGGAGGAAGATATGTGGAACCTGTGACTGAAAACTTCATTACAGAAGATATAAATTAGTTGTATAGAACTACTGTGCCAGAAGAAGATTACATCAACCAAACTATAGATGAAATTGTTAGTTGGATAAGCATTAGTTCTTGTGCTTTAGACTATGACACAAGACTGGATAATTGGAAGCAACGCTTACATGATATTTCTACCAGAAGATGTGCAAGAATGATGCACGCACTAAGATGGGTTGGCACAGAGGTAAGGGAACCTCCTACTTTTTATGGTCAAAATGATTTAGAATAATTTTTAAGAAAATTTGAGATAGAATTTTTGGAGAATCGGAGATTTATAGAATTATAAATTACCTTGAAAGAAACGCATGCTCGTTGGTGGGGTACTCATAAGGAGAATATCAATGTCTGGTATCAATGTTAAAGATTACTACACATCATATTTGGCGCAGAGAAGGAGAAGAAATATTTGGAGACGTATGATTTAATAGGGAAAACTAGAGAACATATAGATAGATGCATGGTCCAATGGAGATTAGTACCACCATAGGAATGGACACATCACTTTATTCATACACTGGAAGGCATACCAAGAAATTGGTATACAAAATTGGAACTGTGTAGAGAAGATGCAAATTGGAAAGAGATGCAACAGAACTTTGTCATTACATTTGCATTTGAACATGAGAATCCAATGATGGATATAGCACTGAATTTGGTAAGAGACGAGATTTTTGAAGAACCAGAAGTTGAAATTGTGACAACTTATCAGAACTAGAACCAACAAATTTTCAGAGAATTGTTACACTATTATCATGTCACAGAAGATGACCGAACAAAAGAAAACCTGCGTGATATCAAATAACATAAGTTGAAGGGGAAAGAGAAGTAGAAGGTCCACAATTATAGTCAGAATATTTTGATACACTTCTAAGGATAAAGAAGGTCAACATTGGAATAGAAGAGAAGCCAAAGATTGCAAGTATTGGTGACTATTGGGATAACCATACAGTAGAAAGAATAACAAAAATATTGTGCGAGTATAATGACCTATTTCCAACAACATTTTCAGAGATGAAAGGGGTAGAAGGAGAACTTGGAGAAATTAAGATCTCTTTAAGGCCAGATGCTAGACCAGTATTATAGAGACCTTACAGCTTGAATCCAGTATATAACTAGAAAGTGAAGGTAGAAATGATAAGATGTTAGAGGTTGGTATAATAGAACCTGTTGAAGAATCTGAGTGGATTAGCCCTATGGTGGTCCAGGAGAAGAAGCAAGGGGAAATAAGGATCTATTTAGACTTTAAGAAGTTGAATGATTCCTATATGCATGATCCCTTCGCTACCCCATTTACAAATGAAGTATTGGAGAATGTAGGAGGTCAAAAAGCATATCCATTCACTGATGGGTTTTCAGGGTATCACTAGATCATGATAGCACCAAAAGATCGACATAAGACTACATTTTTCATAAAATGGGGGTCATATCAATATACAATAATGTTGTTTGGATTGAAGAATGTACCTGCTATCTTTTCAAGAGTATTAGTAGTTGCCTTTAAGGATTTTATACATAAGTTTTTGGAAGTCTATTTGGATGATTGGACAATATTTAGTTTATNACTTCTAAGGATAAAGAAGGTCAACATTGGAATAGAAGAGAAGCCAAAGATTGCAAGTATTGGTGACTATTGGGATAACCATACAGTAGAAAGAATAACAAAAATATTGTGCGAGTATAATGACCTATTTCCAACAACATTTTCAGAGATGAAAGGGGTAGAAGGAGAACTTGGAGAAATTAAGATCTCTTTAAGGCCAGATGCTAGACCAGTATTATAGAGACCTTACAGCTTGAATCCAGTATATAACTAGAAAGTGAAGGTAGAAATGATAAGATGTTAGAGGTTGGTATAATAGAACCTGTTGAAGAATCTGAGTGGATTAGCCCTATGGTGGTCCAGGAGAAGAAGCAAGGGGAAATAAGGATCTATTTAGACTTTAAGAAGTTGAATGATTCCTATATGCATGATCCCTTCGCTACCCCATTTACAAATGAAGTATTGGAGAATGTAGGAGGTCAAAAAGCATATCCATTCACTGATGGGTTTTCAGGGTATCACTAGATCATGATAGCACCAAAAGATCGACATAAGACTACATTTTTCATAAAATGGGGGTCATATCAATATACAATAATGTTGTTTGGATTGAAGAATGTACCTGCTATCTTTTCAAGAGTATTAGTAGTTGCCTTTAAGGATTTTATACATAAGTTTTTGGAAGTCTATTTGGATGATTGGACAATATTTAGTTTATTGAAGGATCATGTTGAAGTATTAAGATTGATGTTAGACAAGTGTAGATAGTTTCATATTTCATTGAACATTAAGAAATGCATTTTCAACACACCATTTGAGATTTTGTTAGGGAATGTGGTGTGTAAACAGAGTCTGCTAGTTGATCTTGTGAAAATTGTTGTCATTTTTAATTTACCACCACCTAAGTTAGTGCATCGGTTAAAATATACACTTGGTCACACAAGTTAATATAAGAATTTCATAAGGGGACATGCACAGATTATTGCGCCCATGGAGAAATTACTAAATAAAGATATAAAATATCAGTGGAATGATGAGTGCCAACATAACTTGGATATCTTGAAAGAGAATATGGCAACTATGCCAATTTTAGTGTTTACATATTGGTCAAAAGAGTTTCATGTGCATGTGGATGCATCTTCAATAACACTTGGAGAAGTATTAACGTAGCTAGGAGAAGGTGATATAGATCATCCCATAGCATTTGTAAGCAGGAAGATATTAGATTCAGAACAAAATTACAATACAACAGAAAGGGAAGGTCTAGCTATGGTGTATGCATTGCAGAAGTTCAGACATTATTTGTTAGTTCAAAATTTTCATATGTTTACAGATCACTCTTCTCTTAGATATTTGGTCAACAAGCCAGTGTTGGGGAGAAGAATATGTAGATATTTTTTTCTATTTCGGGAGTTTTATTTCAAAGTTGTTGTGAAACTAGGAAGATTGAATGCAGGGAAAGATCATCTATCAAGGATAACTAATGGAGAAGAACCAAGCAGTTTGGAGGACAAATTTCTTGATGCAGAATTATTTTCAGTGCATATTGTTGATGAATATTTTGCCGACATTATTGAATTTTTGAGTACAGGAGCTGCCCCAAAGGAATTTAATACTGTGCAGAAGAATAACTTGGTAGTTAGAGCTGAAAACTATCAAATTATTGCAGTACACATATATAAACTAGGAGAAGATAGCATTCTGAGGAGCTGTGTGATGGAACATGAACGTCCTATCCTATCATTTTGGCAGAAGCACATGAAGGCATAGCTGGAGGAAATTATGCAGGAAAGGATACTGCGTAGAAGATATTGTGTGCAAGATTATGGTGGGAAAATTTTCACAAGGATGCAAAGGATTATTGTCAGAATTGTGATGTCTATGAGAGGGTTGGAAATCCATCCAAGAGGGATGAGATGCCATTAAGACCTCAGGTAACTTTGAAGGTTTTTGATAAATGGGAAGTAGATTTTGTAGGTCCAATTAATCCACCTACTAGAAGATTAGGAGAAAGATATATCATTATTTAGACATAATATTTAACTAGATAGGATAAAGCAGTAGCAGTGAAGGATTGCAGCACAAAGGCTACAACACACTTATTGTTTGAGAAGGTAGTCACAAGATTTGGATGCCCTAGAATTCTGATGAGTGATCAGGGAACTCATTTTTATCAATAACAACATCTAGGAAATTCTTGAATAATTTGAGATACATCATCAAAAGAGTACTCCATATCACCCACGGGCTAATGAAATAGTGGAATAATTTAACAATATATTGGAGAACGCCTTAACCAAACTTTTCAATGTAAACATGGATGATTTTGATATGAAGGTACCAACAATGTTATGGGCTTATAGAACTACATGCAAGAAGCTAACAGGAAAGACACCTTTCATTTTGGTGTATAGACAGGAAGCAGTAGTCCTTCTAGAGTATTTGATACCTAGTCTGTGTATTGCAGCCATTACAAACATGACAGAAAAAGGAAAAACTCAAGAAATATTATCTCAACTCATGGAAATTGAAGAAGACAAAATTATAGTTGGTTTTCATCAGGAGGTACAGAAAGAAAAGGATAAATATTGGCATGACATACATGTCAAGAAGAAGAACTTCAAGGAAGGAGATTTGGTTTTCCTCCATGACAGTAAATATCTGCAGTACCCAGGGAAGTTCAGGATGCATTGGCTAGGGCCATATGAGATCAAGTTTGTCACAGATGGAGGTGTTGTGCAACTGCAGGATTTATCAGACAAAGAGATTAAAGGTATGGTGAATAGTAGTCGACTGAAACTATATAGGGACAATTGACCCATTAACCCTTAGTAGTTGTCGTGCAAAGGATTAGATTTTTACATATTGTTTATAGTAGGAGTTAAAAGAAGAAAAAGGTATAAAAATGAGAAAAATCAAAAAAATTAAGTAAATGGATAAGTGGTATACATATAGATAGAAAATATAATGCACAGCCAACAACAAATTGATGCAACAAAATTCAACATACCACGCGACAGAAAAAGGGAACACAACATGTCGGGACGAAAAATGGTTGGAAAAGAAAAATCGGTGACCGACAAAGTAAGGCACATTTATGACTAAGATTATAAAGGGGGAAAAGCACGAAAAAACAAACACTTAGTATGATTTTTAGCAAAAAGGAACAAAGGAGAAAACAGGTTGGAAGTGTGTGACAAGATTATGAAGAATCTAACCTAGATTTATAGTGAAATTTACTTGAGCTAGAACAATGACACCGCTGAAGTTTGGAGCACCTAGCCAGTTTGCAAGAAGGACAAGAAACTCCAACAAACCAATGGAGGATGCAGTAAGAGTGGTAGATGTGGATGAGATCTCATTGAAAAAGAGTGAGTCGCTTAGTCTGACGTTTGTCGAGGAGAAGAACCAACAAGAAGAAGCAACATAGGTCAACCATGTGGAAGAAGGATGAAACCCTAGTGTAGAAGGAAACCCTACACAAAAAACCTAGGAGTGGCACACAGACAGGGAGAACAAGATGAAGAAGATATTGAGAAGACAATATCGGAGGAACCCAAAATCCTTAGGACAAAAGAACCCCCAAAATTTCAATATATTTCAAATAAACGGGACAATGACGAAGATCAGGACATGGAGGAAGAAATAGAGACAATAGGTCCATCAAAAAAGAAAACAAAGTCAATGGTACTAGTAGTGTGTGCACAAAAGCATATTTCATTGTCATTGCCCCAAATTCTAGAGTCGGTAATAGATGTAGAGGACATGTCGGGGTTTGTTCCCAAACCGAAGTATGAAGATCACGATGTCACAGAGGTGAATAAGTTTCCTAAGATTGTGCATGAAAATTGAATGGAGAGAAAAGGGATAACTTCATTAGGAGTTCCAATATTAGAACACAAATAGTGGATTACGGGGATTTATAACACTATCATCATGAATTTGTTGGAAATCCCACAGTTTGGAAAGGGGAAGGATTTTAGTGCCTACGTGAAGCAACTATTGGCGAGAGTACATGGAGGATTTTTGTGGATGGATAGACCTATCCCAATTGATGTAGACTTAATTTCAAATATTACAGATCTTCCAACAGATGGGGTGAATCTTGAGCATTATTTAGGAGAAGACGATTGTAGAGGAATTAAAATCCCAATTTGGCACTAATAGGGGAAGCAAAGGCATGATTATCAAAAACATAAATGAACTAGCCACAAGATTCTCAACAAAACTAATGGCCTGCAAGTTACTAATAAAATTTTGCAATGAATAGGTGCTAGCAGGAGTGGTAGAAACAACCACACAATGCGGGAATGGGGCAGTACTTAGTTGGGCACCATACTTGCTCAACCTATTTTCGGAGGATTGCAAAGATGCGTAGGATTTTGGGACAGAGTTCCATTATTCTTGGCTACTCATTTTGATATCCTTAGTGGAATGGGAACAATTGAAATACATAGCTTTCTATGACATGAGAGGAAAATGTCACACAACAAGGTATATAACCCTGCGACACTATGCAAACCCTAAGAAGAGGAAAGTTAATGCCAACATTTTTGGCATGTATCTTTAGGAGATGCAAGAAAAAATAGCAAACACTTGGAGAATCACACCTGAAGTGGTGAAGGAGCATGAGGGAATAGAAAACTTCAAAGCATCCCAACACAAGATGTGGATACAAGCACAAAGACACCCAAAGAAGAAATGGTTGAAGATGAAATATTGTATTGCAACAAAATAAGTACAATGGGTAATAGGGGAATGGCCAGATCAATGGAAGGTACCACTAGCTGAAAAGAAAGGAACAAGAAGGAATTGAATAATCAAGTAGTCTAATAGAAAACACTAGGAAAGCATCAGAGCACAGTTAGCCAACAGAGAGTAGGATGATAGTAAAGAAGTTGAGGAAGAAGGAAACAATACCTAGGACCTAAGTACTGGAAACTGAGCGTGCAATAGGAACAAACATGGAAGCTAAGAAAAGTGATAATATCCCTAGCTAGGAGATAGAAAGTGGATACCTACCGGATGAGAAGAACCCCGCGTAGACACAAAAAACACAAAGAGAAGATCAGTGACGATGATAGGAGGATGACGCAAAAATATGAAGGCACACAAGGAGACCCCTCAAATGAAAATAACTGAGGATGATGCATAATTGGTGGCAAAAAAAAGTACAATATCAAGGAAAAGAAGCCTTATACTTCATGGAGTCACAAAAATAAGAATTAATGAAAAAGTTGATGGGGATTAAAGAATTTTTAGAAATCCTACAGATTAGTGTAGCACAACAAAAAGGCTTAGCGCAACAAGAGAAAAGCCATGAAGAAAAGGAGGCATTGCAGACAATAACAATGGGAAGTGTGACTTCCCAAATTAACCAAGTTGTGCTACACATAGACCAAGACACGACGCAAAAAACTTTAAAGGATATAGAGTAGTTGGACTTGGTGTTGTCCAATATTACAACCAAGGCATTATACAAGCGACAAATTAGTGTCACAAATGAAGTTCAATCAATGTTAAGGACATATGAGATGAACTTAGATACAACCAAGGAGGTAAGGGAAATACTATTGATAACCCTCAACCAAGTGCAGCATGAGAGGGATGAATAAAAATGCGTAGAGAAAGTATCACAGAGGCTTGAAGAAGTATTTAAGAGTATCCCAAACAAAACAAAAGCAGAGGAGTTAAGCAAAAAAGAGAAGATCCAAAACATAGCGCGGGCTATGGAAGGGTACAGACATTAAATCAAAAACCTGATAGAGAAGTTGATCCCTAGCACTCCACCAGAGATCAAAGCACAAAGGGAACAACAGGTTGTAGAATACACAAAAAAATTGAATGGGAGATGAACAAAATGGTAGAATTGTACAACAGTACAACACATATGTGGACAGAACTGCAGGAAGATGAAAAGATTTAAGAATTGGACCAGAAGGAGGGCAATATAAACAATGTAGTCCAAGACTTTAGGAACAAACAAAAGAATATGGCTATCTTAGACAAGATGAAGAGTGTGCAGGAGATGAAGAACCTATAGTAAGAACTAAAGTCAATCTAGATGGAGAAGTAGTTAAGGCAGGCTCAGTTGGAGCCACTGCAGGAAGGGGCAGAAACAATGATTACAGAGCTGGAAGCAACAAAGGGAAAAATAGAGCAGCTACACTTGGAGAGTGTAGAAGTTCCAAAGGAGAACATTACAACACAGTTAGTTGAAACCATTCCAGAAAGGAGTATGCAGGAAAAAGCACAAGGACAAGAGTTGACATGAAAATTTCAAGCGCTAAAGAAGTCAATGCAGGTAATGCAGACCTCCTACCTCAGCCTCAATAGGGTCCGCTGACCTCCTGGTCAAGGATCGTTCTTCAATCTATCGAGTTAGAGTAGCTCTTCGATTCCCTATTGGAATCTCCACGTAAATATAACCACAGGTCCTTTAGAGACTCAGCCCGCACAAACAAGTAACAGGCATGAGCTCCCTCCTCCACAAAACCACGGGTTGTGACCGCGCGCCCACACAAAAGGTGCTATCGTGTTTCACAATGTCATGGATTTTCATTCCAAGACACCCAACTCCTCCAAGTCCCGAAACCCTGAAATGTCGATATTCCAGAGCGCTAGATCAACGATCCACAATCCTCGTGATCCAACGGTCCAGACCTATTCCTCCTTGTATCGAGACTTCATGTTTTGAGAAGTCGAAGGACCTTTATCCTTATATCTTTCGATCCCTGAAATGTCGATGCTTCAGATTGATGGCCCACAGCCTGCCTAGATCCAACGGCCTAGATCCTGTCGTGATTTTGGCTATCACGAGTTCTCGTAACTCCACCCTTCAACTTCTCCGATATGCGAATCAACGAAACATTGATCGGCTGCCATGCATCCCTTCCGATGGATGATCCTGATGATGTCAGGACTTCATGTAGTTGGAAGTCAGCTCTCCTGCTTGCACAAGTGTTAAACCTCATGCTTATTCCTCTGGATCCAACGTTGTTGATCCGCTGCGCTCAGATCTGACAGCCCAGATCTGTTCTTCCCTACACTCATTCCTCCTGTGTCTGGACGTGGATTTAACGGTCCAGATCTTCTCTCCTAGTGTCGATCCAACAACAGTTGTGCTCCTCCTCCTGAGATTTCTTTTTCTTTCTGATTTAGAATATTTTCTAAGTGTCGAAGGTCTCGGCCTTCGATTCTTCCTCCTGCGAACCCTGTAAACTTTGGGTCTCGCCTGTGTTCTTGAAATGTTGTCCCTCCTGAGCTTTGGAAATGGAATTTGACCTTGTCTCTAGCATGTCCTTGTGCTCTACGTGAAAACCAGTATTGTCTCTCCTGAGCTTTTCAACCTTGCTCAATTTCTAAGGCACTTGGCCCTTCTGTGTCTTCTTCAGAAGACTTCCGGTGCCCCTCTTGGCAGACTTATGCGCTCGACCTCGTGAGCTTTGGAACTTGAAACAAGTTCTCTCTATGTGCACTCCTTGTGCTTCTACTATCCTTCAGATGGCTATCTCTCAACACTTAGACTAAGTGTTGGCCTAATGCAGTCCTTGCACAGGTATTCCTCCAGAGTGTTCAACAACTTTGTCCTTTTCTCTCCTTGAAAGGATGTAAGTGCCCTCCTGGCAGATTCTATTCAAGAATGCCTCGCTGAACCTATAGAGTATTCAGTAACTCTATAAGTGTCTTCCATTGACACTTCTCTTATCTCTGAACTCAAAAGAGAGTTCTTCTCGTGCACCCCTTGCACTCACTCAATGCTCTCCT
Organism: Picea sitchensis; assembly: GCA_010110895.2. Taxonomy (NCBI): domain Eukaryota; kingdom Viridiplantae; phylum Streptophyta; class Pinopsida; order Pinales; family Pinaceae; genus Picea; species Picea sitchensis. The sequence goes on along the minus strand of SNQJ01S0001403.1, from coordinate 441,539 downwards.
GGAAGAGCTTCACAGAATCCTCAGTAAAAAAAAAATCTCTCTGTGCCTTCCTCTGCACAGTATTACCTTCAAGGTATTTAGTAACCTTGAGGTTTTTCCCTTGATTTTATGACTTCCTCTGGTGCGCCCTCCTGACACGTCTTTGCCTGAATTCCACAGAACTTAGATGTGCACTCTTTGCACTGGCTTACAGAGTCCTCAGTACTCTGTCATGCAACCCCTTGCATGAAGCCACAAAGAACCCAAACTTAAAATCAAAGAAAACTTCTTAATAGATGAGAAAATCTATCTACCCCTAAAGATGGCATCTAACATACATCTACAACATATGCACATAAAAGAATAAAGACATTCATTCATAAACACACAAAATACAATATGCAGGAAAAACTGCTCTATTTGTATTAATCTCATAATTCCTGTACAAAGGTTACAAAGGCTCAGACTACAATTGAGTCTCAGCTCTCTCTATTCTTCTCTTCTCTTCTCTTCTACCTAACTAAGAACTCTAGATACAAAAATATTTTTACAAAGAGGGCTCCTCGAGCTCTTCCCTCCATCTCACCTACTCTCATAAATTTACATTGAATTACATTCAATGGTTTTCTAGTCCGAATCAGATCTAGATCTTCATCCTGTCAACCATTAAAGACCACTCTATCTACAGCCTACAAAAAATCATGGCTTGGCTCTACTAGCCTTACAAACATTTAATTACAATTTAAAATTTAAATTGAGAGGCCGGGCGCCTCTCCCTTCCTTGAATGCACGATGAATGTGTTGTCTAGTTGGCGCGTTGCTGGGTTGGAGCGCTCCTGCATCAGCAGTATACAAACACTACCTGAGTGGCTCGAGATGAGCCACATGTAAGTGTTGAGGACCTGTTGGAGCAGGCCATTTTGGGGAAAAATACAGTAGTTTTGGAGGATAGTTGGAGAGTGCACCAAGAAAGAAGGAAAGCATCATGTCGGATAGTAAGGAAAAGTAGTGTAGAGTTAAAGAAAGGAACGGTTGGATCGAGGACCAACCACACGCTATATGGAAAAACCTAATCCACTTAGGGTTAGGGTTTTGGTAATCAATGTAATGGGTTTAACCCACTTTTGGTAGTATAAATATAGGTTGTATGAGGATAAGAGATAATCTAATATCACTATGAGAGTTCAATTTTGAGTCTTAAATGAGTTTGATTCACAACAATTAGTTTTGGTTGAGAGTTGTGGAGCTCATACGAAGTCAGTTTTGGAGATTTATGGACTTTAATTGAGGGTCAAGCCGCAAGCTATGAAGCTTGGTGCAACACTGGTTATCCTCCTGGAGTATCCCATATGCATACATACTTTTGATGTAATGTGTGCAACACAGATAATTGGAGATGAATAATAAAGAAGATATATATTTGTGGACGTAACCCAGGGGGGGTGAACCATGGTAAAATATTGTGTCATTGTGTGAAATGTTTCCTTTTATGTATTGCAATTCTTATTATGATGAATGAATGAATGCATGAATATGTTAAGGTTAATTTACAATGCGCACTAGATATTTATTGCAGAATGAATATGAATGGTTAGTTGAATGATAGAACTAGTTAAAGATGTATTGCAATGGTAACTATGAAGTATATGAAAGGTAGAAACAAGGTCTAACATCCCCATGAGCACCATCCCCTCCATGACTGCAGACATCTGGGTCCTGCAATCACCCATAAGCCATCTCGAGTGAGATTGTGTTGTGCACTCTGTGCATAGTGTAGCCTTCTAGTGTCCAGAAGGGATGGTGGTTTGTAGGGTTTTGTTGGAAACCTAAAGGTAGAATCCGGGTCAGCCCAAGAATCCAACAGTGGATGCATTTCCTTGATAATTTTTTGACTGTTGCAGATGCCTATTCTTATTCTAATTGTGATATCAAACCCTGCTTCTTCCTCTTCCTCTCTAATCCTTCAAAACCAAACAAAGCAAAAGTGGCTAAAAGCAACTCAAAGGATGTCAAGAAGACTGTAAGCAGATCAATATAGGCTCTAAAAGCTCAATCCAGCTGATCAAAGCAAAACTGGGTCATCAAAAGATGACAAGACCCAATCCAAAAAGTTTACAAACAAGTTCGCAGCCTAGCAGTATATTACAGTGCGAGAATTAGGTATTCTTGCAGGCTAGACATTGGTAGGGTGTTAGGTATCTTGCAAAGCTAGATACATTGGTAGGGTGTGATAAGTATGCACTGAACCTAATAGCAGAGTGCGAACATCAATGATTCTCACCACGTAGAAAGCATAGCGAGAATGTCTAGAATCAAAGAAAATTTTGAAAAAGGACAGGGAATCTGAACTCTATATCCGTAGAGTTCGATGATGTCCCACGACTCTAAACCATAAAACAAGCAATGGGCAAAGCAAGGGAAACTAGACTAACTAGGAAACAAACCATTCCCCTGCTGGAGCCGCCAATTTTGTTATCTCCACTAATCGGTAGGTGCACATCTGGTCCATCTCCCTAGGATCCACCTATTAGAACAAAACATGACATAACATGATGCTTTCCTAAGTTTTAAATATTGAATTTAGCAACTAAAGAGGGATGGGTGATATACCATTTAAATGTCGCCTCCTCGGCCATCGCTAATATTAGCTCCATTCCAATGCTCATAAATGATGATCCCGCAAAAAGAACGCTAACCAACCAAAGTGATAGCAATAGCATAAACTCTCAATATAAAACCCATGTATGTGATCATAACCATACACAAAACACAACAAGATTGGTAGGAAAGAATCATATTATTGTATCATATTAAATGTGAAAGAGAGATTACAACCATGGCCTGATGTCGTAAGGTCCCTTCCAATCCTTCGCTCCCCACACACTTTCACTCCAAGAATCTCCGAGCAATGCATCTGATGGTATTCACAATCTATCTTGACAAAGAAAAATCTCAAAGCCACTCCAACCAAGCTAAATGCAACCTTAAGCCAACCAAATCTAACTTTCTCCATGAGAACTCCTCTCCTTTATAAGTTGAAGAGGATAAGGTGAGGAGGTTAGGATGATCCCACTAAATCATGAAATCGATTAAGATCCAAACCATTTGGATGTCACCTCACCATAGAAGTTTCTCCTCCCAATAGAAGATCTCGAGAAAATGCTTGTTTTTCCCATCTGTAGGCATTCTCGCACCCTACATATGAGCAACCCTCACAAAAAATCCTCAAGACCCAGCTAAGTGGTGCAACCTCGAATCATGCATTCTTGCACCCTAGCTATAATGCAACTTGTGAACTTCCTTTTTTTTACAGGGGTTTTACAAGGGAAATGCAACTCTTTTCTCAGAAAAAGTTCTTATCCCTTCTCTCAGAACTCAAAGCCACCGGACTCTAAAGGCAATGATAGGTTTACATCACAATCTGGCCATAGGGATGATGAAATAATGTAACAATAGTGGGGTCTCACACTGGAAGAGAAACTAGTGAAGGATGAAGCAATTAGTTATAGTGAGGGGTAGAGGGGGTATATCCCAAAAAATCTGGCGATACTTCCCAATAGCCACACAAAACTGAATACAGCAATTGGTGTACCCACAATTTCCACCTAGGTAGATGTCCTAAAATTTGGTCACTAGGTACCCCAATAGTGCTTACTTATATTTTTCGGCCTAAGAAATGGGCCTCAAGTGGGTCGATCCCATCTAAGAGGTGGGTGCCTCAAGGGGGACGCACAAAATAACTGTACCTTGGCCTTCAACCCTTCATCGGTATCTCCCTGCCTTATGGTGTTAGGAACACTTGACTTGGAGGATTTTAAAGGTTCCCTATTTGACAACTTCTATTGTTTTGAAAATGTGAGAACCAGATAACGGGGAGTTATTTGGATGCCTATCCCCAAAATCCTACCTAGACTAAAATATTTCTTTTGGCACCTTCTATGGAGGAAAACTTAGTGAGTTTTTAGAAACAATTTATATGTGGGTGTTTGAGAGATTGGGGGTGTGAACCAACCTCGTTGAAAATTAAGTGGGAGTGGATAGTTTCGTCAAGAAAAGGGTGGGGTGTTTCAGAATCCATTTGGAGGAAACTTACTTCAACCTCCATGTTTCGAGATGAAGACTATGTGAGTGAGAAGTGACTTTGTGTGTGAACAAGTGAAAGTGTGCCAATTTTTAATAATTTAGGTGTCACCTTGTTGCATGTGGACTTCGCTTGGTCCTTACAAGTGTTGATTACCTAAGTTACTATGTGTCGTTGGTACAGCCTTGCGGAAGTAATTGAGATAATTGATAGTACATGTCATGCCATTTCCAGTGATATATGGTATGCCATGTAGTTCCTCACGATTGAGGAGATATGGCTATGTGAAGTTGGAGTACCCTCAAAAATAATTTAGAATCCCCTAGAAGTTCAACAAGAAATTAATTATTTTAGAATCCCCTAGAATGTCATCAAGAATATTGACCAGTCAAATTGGTTGCAACAAGAAATTAATTAAGGGTAAAAATTTTGCAACAATAAATTAATTATGGGTAAAGTAGTTGTAACAAAACGTTTGCTAGTCAAAGTTGTTGCATCAAGAAATTAATTATGGGTAAATTAGTTGTAACAAAGAAATTGTGAGTTTAATAATTATGGGTAAAGTAGTTGCAACAAGAATGTGAGTTATCCCTAGAATAAGAAAAAGGGATAAAATAGTTACAAGGTAGCCCCTAAAGGAAGTCACTTGGGAAGTATAAATAAGACTTCAAGAGACTCATATTAGCACCTATTGAGTATATTGAATATCTATAAGTGAATGAGGTAACCAAGGATATCTAAGGTCAATTTTAGAGGGAAGGTGAAGTAAATAAGGCCAAAAATCCAAATGAGGATGAAGTATTTTGATGATGTGTTCTAAGGTACATTATTTATAGGTCTTCTTACCATTTTTGCTATAACTTATTTTCTAGAATGATTCAAATAATCAAAATTGGAGGTTGTTGAAAACACATATCAAGGTAACTATGGTATAAATTTTAACTTTTGGGTCATTGTAATTTTAGAGATACACACTGTCGAATACAGGATTTTTGACTAGTCCTGAAACTAGTTTTAAATAGGTGTTCTGGGTAAACCAATCATAATGTATTCATAGAGAATCTAAATGATGTGAAACCAATTGTAATGGAAAGATTACATGTATTATCTTGTTGTGTGTGAGGTTTAGAATAATATATCAAATATTGAGCATGTGGAATGTCGTACAATTTCTCTTTCTAGAATGGGCCAAAATTCAACAAGGTCTGCCATTTTCTCTATAACTCATTTTTATGAATGATTCAAGGAGTGAAACTTGGAGGAATTTCAGAAGGCATAATAAATAAGGTTGGGCGAAAGTTTTAGACCTTTATTCATTACAGGTACATAGTTATTCTTGTTGAAAGTTAGGTTTTGTGACTAATCCAAAACTAGTCCCATGAGACCGAGGTAAAGGTTGATGAAGATAATATTCTCTTGTTTTTGAAGTTGAGAAAGGTTTGTGGGTATGTGATCACATAAACCAAGTCAAATAAATTATTAGAGGTATTTTTACATGCTTAGTTTGAAGTTGCATCTTTGTGATCTTGTGGAGCATGCTTGAGGCATGTCTTGGTGAGTTTTTGGTATATGTCTTGTGGTACATATTGGATGTATTGTACATGTTGTTTGAGGTAGATCTGTTGAGGCACATTGTTGGTGCATATCTAGGCTACATTGGTATATATTTTGATGCATTGTTTGGCACATGGTTGAGGTGCATGTTGGACATTTGGTTGCTTGTATATTATTGATGTTTTGGCACACATTTTGATGTGAAGATTACATGGTTCATGGTTTATGGATGATGTGACATACATATCTTGGTTCATTGGTAAAGGAAAATATTGGTGATTTTGGTATATGATATAGAAGCACATCTTGGTGATGGTTGTGAATTGTTTGGGTTGATGCAAACCTGTGTGATATTGTGCATATGGTTGAGAGTTGTTCTTGGTGATTGATCTATGTGAGTAGATCCAATTTTGTTGATTAGGTTGACAATGACAGGTTGATGTGATAGGTTGTTGTGATATGTTGATAGTGACAGGTTGTGGTGACAGGTTAATAGTGACAATGACGGTATATCATCCCAGTGAGAAGGAATGTGACAGGTTGATATGGTAGTGAAAAGTTGGTCTACATTTATATTTCATGGCGGAAGGATGGGGAAAGGAAAGGAGTTTGTATCCTCCTTCCAGTTGGGGCCAGAGAATCAGGGAGTTGGAGCTTCCTTCATGTTGGAGCCTGAGAATTAGGGGGTTGGAGCCTCCTTCTAGTTGGAGCTAGAAAATTGGGAAGTTGGTGCTTCCTATGAATTTATTTCTTCTGAAATACAAGAAAATCATTCTATGGTTTTCTTCTACATTGGGTTTCCATAAAAATCTTGGTGTACTATGTATCTGTGATTATTTTTATTATGCATTGTTGATTTATACTACTGATGATATACTAAAAATAGATGATAAATTGTTGAATGGTAACTGATCAGGTTAATGTTTATATGCCTTGATTATACTTTTTGATTGAAAGTGGTTAAAAGTGATAAAAGTGCTCATACCGATTCACCCCGCCCCCCTCTCAGTATTCCAACATAACTTTGACAAATATTGAATCATCCATACTACTTAGAATGTTGTCTTTAGCCTTTGAGTTGTTTTTGCTAAGTTTATTTCCATATTTTTCAGTTGGGGTAGTGATTGGTGATGTATATCCGTCTACTACTAACTACCAAACATGAAATCCCTGTGCTTGTAAAAATATTTGCATCCTTTTACTCCAAAAGGCATAGTTTTTTCCATCAAACCTTGGGTCTCCAATATTAGCATATTCCATGATCTACTTCCAGTGGTTAAATTGGTTCTTGAAGGACCTTTTATGATACCAATTGTTGGAATACTGAGAAGGGAGGGGGGTGAATCAGTATCAGTACTTTATTACCACTTTTAACCACAATGTGTATTCTTTAACTTTATGAGCAGTGTTCAAAAGTTTAACATTAGCATTTAATGTATCATCAACAATATAAATCAACCATGAACAATAGGAAACCACAAATACATAGTACACTAGAATTTTACGTGGAAACCCAATGTGGGAGAAAACCACATAATTTTTTTCTTATATGCCAGAAGAAATACTTTCATAGGAGACACCAACTTCCTTATATTCCAACTACAAGTGGAAGGAGGCTCCAACCCCCTAGTTTTCAGGCTTCAACCTGAAGGAAGCTCTAACCCCCTAATTCTTCGGCACCAACTGGAAGGAGGCTACAACCCCATTTCCTTGCCCCATCCAACCACCTAGAAATACAAATGTAGAAAACATATCACTACCAATGAATCAATCAACCTGTTATTTATCTATCACTATCATTGTTGCAATACTTTATCAACTCCACTCAAACCCTTATGTCTCAAACCCTCATACCAAGATCCACAAGAGAGTATCCCAAATAAAATACTCATGAACTACTAGACATTTTTGTGTGGACTACTGCATAATATAGACCCTAACATACACATTAATCCATACATCTCAAATTGTAACTAACTTGATGGATTTGATCTTTTGAACTTTAGTTTCCTCAACAGATATGTGCCCTGTTCTTTGTAAACTCATGGATTTCTACACTCTGTCCCACTGTGGATCATAGATTTCAGTTCCCTACTCCCTCTGCAACTCACAGATTTCTTTGCTTCTCTATGCATATGTGTTTCCCTTCACTGAACCCTATGGATGTTCGCACTCTTCCTTCACTACAACCCGTGAATGTACGCTCTCTTCCTTCACTGCAACTCATGGATAGCCTCAAGAGAAACCTAGAACAGTAAGCTCAACTTCACCCTTTTGACTCATGCAACTTCTCTCTTCACTGAACTTCGTTTCCTTTGACTCACTACTTCATATCTGTCAATAGTACCTTCCCATAACACTTTACAACATAGATATTTAATGTTCTCAATAGGTGTTAATAGGAGTCTCTTGAAGTCTTATTTATACTTTCCAAGTGACTTCCTTTAGGGGTTATCTTGTAACTATTTTACCCCTTTTCCTTATTTTATGGATAACCCACACTCTATTGTTGCAACCACTTTACCCTTAATTAAATTATTTTTGCAACTACTTTACCTTTAATAAATTACCTCTAACTTCTTGTTGACATTTTAGGGGCTTCTAGATTATTCTTCAGGGTCCTCCAACTTCACAAGGCAATAACTCCTCAACTGTGAGGAACCATGTGGCGTACCACATATCATCAAAAATGCCATAATGTGTATTTTCCATCCATGAATGAGTTTCCTACATTGAAATTGTTCTTCATGTATTTTTTCCTCGATCAACTGTAGGTTTCATAACCATACCTTTGGCGATTCTTGACTTCTTCAAGGGTTCACATCATTGACAACCAATCTTTCAACAAGAAGAAGGGGGAGTTGAGCCTATACAACAAATATGGCACATGCCTTGGAGGTTGAGGAGCACACATTGAACTGATTAATGATGAGCAAGTTTGTATGGGTTTCTATTTGATTTCAGGGAAAGCGATGTACAAGTACATGAAGGGCGAGTGTACTTTGGACATCATTGTAGTAGTAAAATTTAGTAAGAATGGAGCCCCTATCACTGGTGCAAATACCTTCTCACTAAGCTACTCCAGGCTTGTGCTAATGTGAATGATCGACCAGGATATTTTATCTATGGATACTTTCTTGTCTCCTTCACCATGTGGAAGTGGAAACCACCGTGGGGACGCAACATTTCCCACAATACCGATGGTCGTATCGCCAAGCTCTTTGACCCATGGAATTTTCTCCCTTCATCTACAAATGAGTCTGCTCATAATGTCTCCTCCGTACCATCGTATGATGAGCTCATTGTCGTAACACAACAACCCCAAATTCCACAGAAACTACTCAATAGAAATACCCATAATATATGGTTCAAGATGAGTCGAGATCATACATTTGTGTAGCCTCTGTAGGAGGACCCATCTCTTTTTCATACACAGTCATTACCATTTTACCTAGATGTAGTTGGGCTCGATAAAGAAGTCACCTCATGTCCTGGGGTCACTATCGAAAATAAGAAGATCGGTGTCTCTTATGTGATACTTGCCATTGCCAAAAGGTCCACTCTGGTGGAGACATCGGATATCCTCCCTATGAGCAAGAGAAGTTGGACACCTACCAGTTCAGAGGATGAGCTAGAGGAAGTTGAAGAGGAAGTGTTTCCTAGTGGCACACTTCAGATTCCATTTTCTTCCATTCCAAATGACACTACCATCTCAGGAAATCAATTGCGAGACATCTTGACTTATGTTTTTCCTTGGAAGAAGTTTTGAACCAAATTTCCTTGTCAATCCTCCAGTGATATTGTCATCACTGAGGATAACCCTCTTTCCTCCATCCCACTGCAAAGTCACATTTCCCTAGTTTTTGCGCATACCAACCCCCCTCCAGTGCATACCACACCACCCTGGATGTGCTCTAAACTTTTTACCTCATTAACTTCCCCATTCATAACCCCCATCATCTATATCCTTGATGACCCTCCCGTACAGCTCCAACCTTCCACTATTATCGAGGAAATAAACCATCCATAGAACCATGGGTCCACCATGGTTTCGCACACACCTCCAATATCCCCTCTCATACACAGTTTGATACAGTTGTGCCTGACCCTACTGCTCAACCCGCTACAACTACTAGTCAACTCCCTTCTACTTCTCCCTAGATCCTGAAACTTCCAGTCCCCCACCACTAGACTCTCGAGATAGTCACTCAACTACAACTAGATACAAGGCTTGAAACTCATATTACGATGGATGAGGACCCTCCATAGGAACTGCTCGACACCCAGGATGATACTCAGTCTACGCAGAGCACTACTTATGTCAAGGAACAGATTGTGCCTTTGCTACAGGATCCTCAAAAATGGTGAGATATCTTGGAGCCCTACTTATAGCATCTATAGGTGTTGACAACACTTCTTCTCGAGGTCAATGATCAACTTGCGTGGAGCCTCAGATCACACTCACCTACACCAGAGGGTGTGGGCACCCTGATCTTTTCAGATTGATCTATCTCAAGTGGTCAGTCTCTTTCTTTGTGGCCACCTATGGATTATGTTTCCATCAATGGATAATTTTTCATATGGGCTACACCACAGACTCTTCATTTTATCTAGGCCTCAACTGATCAGCTACAACAGAGGATCACAACAATCGAACAGGCCAATTAATCCTTCACACTACAAACAAAATCCTTACGTGAGGATATCACTGAAGCCATTACTACCAAAGCAATTGAGAAGAACTTACAGGTACAAGTTGAATCTACTATTGCATATGTTTTCGACATTTTTTCTCAAGTCTGGCCATATTTCTGCCAGGTCATTCCTCAAGTACCAAAATATAGCACATTGGTTACATCACCTGACCAAGTTGACCTTATTGCTAGTGTATGGTCCCAGTTGGCTTCCAAAATAGATACTCTGCAACAGGAAGTAGTCACATTTAATTTAAAGGAAAAGGAGAAACCCGAAGAGCTCCTCCAGAAGCTTACACATGAAATTGAAGAAGGTAACAATGTTAAATCCTTGTTGCATGCCCAGGTTGAGGAATGTTGTCGGCTCTTTGATATGGTCACGGACTGGGTTGGGTTGTTGGACCAACGCAATAAGCCTATAGAAGAGTTTCACACTAGGATTAAAAAGATGCATGCAGAAGCTCAAACCATTGTTGATCCTATAGAGAAGTCGACTAAGTTTGTAGAGATCCAAGTTGAGGATGATAGGATAGATGCCATGGATGAAATTAACAAAGCCTTGAAGACAACACTCTAGCAGTTCTGGACTATAGTACAAGAGGAATGCATTCCACTGTAGCAGTTGGATGCACTCGTTGGTATAGAGTGGAATGATATATTGGCTACAAAGCCTAAGGTACATGATGTCAATGTCACACAGGAATTTTTTGCAGCCACATCAATTTTGGCAAGGAAATGGAAGGACAAAGTTGAGAAATATGACATTTTTTTATCATAAGCACTACAAATTGTACCAGAGTTGGGCCCTTTGCTTGAAGGAGACCATGGAAAACTAGCATAAATTTGACTAGAGATGAGTCAAAGGTTGTGGTTGGGGCATGTTGGGCCCTTTGTTTTGAATACCACCAAGTTTTACGAATTTATTAAAGTTTTGTGGAACAATAGAGCACAACAATGAGGATTCCAAGTGGTGAAAATCTAACTGCCAGTGCGCCAACAAGGAAAAAGAGTGATGCATCAACTATAGGAAGAAGTGAAAAATCCTAGAAGCTTTGAGTGAAAGAAAAGACAAGGAAGAATCAAGAAACAACCAATAAAATGATATAAATTGGGGAAAATGTAATAGGAAAGGGTTAGGATTTTGAGAATTTACATGTGTTTTGTTGTATTATTTTGTTGATATTTCTATATTGTATTAGTTTATAAGATATTACTTCGCTAGGATCTATCTACCAAATGAGTAGCTAACTCTGGTTTTGTTGTGTAAGATGCAATATGAAATACCTTCCTTATGTTCACCAGTATGAGATATAATAATATAGAAAGGAGTATTCAGAGATACAAATTTTGTTGTCTTATGGATGAATTATTGATATTCTTTTCATGTAACCTGTTCTGTGATGTTTAATTGTCATCTGCGGCACTATTTAACATATTTTGGTCATGCATGCACTTATCCGTAGGTTGCACAACATGGATTCTTGAATGCCTAATCACATTTATACTTATGATCATAGGATCTATCCCAATTAAATATGAATCTAATATGTGATATGTCTGTTAGCACTAGGAGTCACCTTCTGATTGCATGGAAGGTAAGCCTAGTACCCATCAGGTTATATGTGAATGTATGAGTGTTTTAAAGGGTCAAATGGAAAAGACTCGAAATGATAATATTCTAACTCATAAATAGGGCTAACATGTACCAGCAAATAAGGTATTGACTAACTTCAACCAGTAGTTTGGGAGTAAATGTGGATAGAGGGAAGACTTGAATGAGAGGAATGTAAGGGATACTGCAAACATTAGGTCTACAAGAGCCTAAGGAAGAAAGTTTCTTAAAATAAGATCTTCTTGAAATTAGAAACTAAGAAGCTAAATAAACACCATGATAATACAATGATCAAACATCCACCATAACATTACCACAATTATCCATGTGAAGCATTCAAAACATGAACATTTAGCATTAGAAGCATATAGGCTAAAATAGAAGTTGATTTCTATTAGTCAAAAAGTCTTAAGTCCAGTACACAGCTAGATCACAGTCACTTCATCAAAAATATTACAATCCAGGGAGCCTTGCTCAACCATCTGAAACTACTAAAGAAATTGATCTATCTATTTATAACAAGAAAGGGAGGAAACAGTTGGAGGTATGAGATGGCATGTTTCCCTTGAAAATCTCTAAACATTTATTTGTTCTAACAACTAAAATAACAACCTATGCTATAAAACAGGGAAATGTTGGTGACTAATCCAATCATTCTTCTAACTGCTTTGATCCTCTTTTCCTGTTCAGCTCCTTTCTTTCCATGTGTCCTTTTGGAGCCTGTAATTGTCCTCAAAAAGATGCTACTTTTGTAACTTTCTCCATCATCAACTTATCCAAAAGATGTTGGCCTAGTCCTCCTAGATTTCTGGTGTTTGCTGGCAACTTCCTTGGGTAGCAACTCTGGGTAGAGAACCTTGAAACAGAACAAGGAGAGAAGGTATCACATGTAGGTAGCACCACTGTGCTTCATATATGGACCAACATTTGTCCTCTGTTGAAATATTAGGTAGCGCCTGTAGGTAGCGCCCCTGTGTTGTGCCTGTGTGTAAACCTGCTCCCTACCAAATATTATGTAGCACCACTGTGTTGCACCTGTATGCTGATTATGTTCTCTGTGGAATATTACGCAGCACCTTTACATAGCGCCACTTACGTTGTGTCTGCATACAGGTTTAGGTAGCATTGCTAAAACGCAGCTCCTTTCAATCTTGAATATGTACAGAGTAGTGTGTGTCCTTTCATGATGACAGAACCATTTTACTTAGGTGCCTTGACCGTACCATAGGTAGTGCCTTTTACCACTGGATGAAGCCATCACTTAGCAAAAACTCAAAATCCATATAGCTAAATGCCTAGAAGCATGTATAGATGGAAGAGATAGTATTTGAATATCAGTTAATCCTCCCAAAAAGGAACAATCCCCAAAAATGGAGCTTACCCTTTACCAATTATTTTGTCATTTTGACACTTAACCTCACACTCTTTCTGGTAGAAAGAGGATATTCAATTGACTCAGCAGACTTCTTCTTCTTAGCATTGGTAGGCTTCTTCAATGTAGTTGTGCTTTCCTTAGCTGTTGTTTTGTCATCCTCAATGGCAGCTTCAACCAACACCTGTAAATTCCTTTGGGCTACCTCATCTTGAAAGTGCTTTAGTTCTTCCTTCAGCTTCCTGTTCTGAGACTGGAAACCTCTGTTCTGCCTGTAGAAGTTCTGGAGCTGCCTATGAAGGGGCTGAGCCTTTCTTGCTGCAAATCTTGCCAAGTAAAGGGTATGACTATAGCCATCTATAAGCTTTGTCATCTTGGCTCTGTCAGATATGGCTTCCTTTTTCAATCTAGCCACCTCCTTCCTAGACTCCTTGAGCTGCCTTATTAACCTTTTGAATGTCTGACCACCAGGAGGGGTAGAGACATGCGCAGTCTCAACAGGCTTCTTCTCGACCTCTTCCTCCATCTGTACAGGAATTTCCTTGTGTGTTTCATCAGCCTTCTCAAAACCTTTTCCTTTATGTCTCTTCTCATGCACATAAGCTTCTTCTTTATCCTTCACGGGCTTTTCAAAGTCTTTCACATAGACTTCATCTTTCCTCTCCAAAGTTCTTTTGGTATCCTTACCCTTCCTTTTCTGTACAGGGGTTTCTTGTTTCTCTTCTACATAATTTTTAATATTTTTACCCTTCTTCCTATGAATAGGGGTTTTTTATTTCTCCTCCACAGGCTTTTCAATGATTTTTCCTTTCTTCTTATGCATAGGGGTTTTTGGTAAAGAATGCTCTTTGAAATCCTCCTTAGGAATTGATGACCTTGTGAAATGTCTTTTACCCTTGATTTCGACTGCTGGGGGAGAGAAGGGAAAGAGAAGATTATTCCCTCTCTTAGATGTCAACTTGGTATAAGAAGGCACTTCTTATAACCCTGATGGAGGTGGTGGTGAGAAATCTCTGTGTGGTGAAGGATAAACTTCCTCCTCAGCTTCCATGACCTACTTGTTGATCTTTGAAACTTGAACAGGGGTTCTGCCCTTTCTCTTCCTGCTAATCCATGTTTTAGTACTGGTGGGTGATGAAGGACTTGCAATCTATGATTGGGGAGTAGATGTTGGGTCCATCTTGAAGTGAGAAGTAACCACAAAATGCTCCCCTGAAATCTCTTTCTTTCCCAACTCCTCAGAGACTAGCATCCTGATCAGTCCAGAGTGGAAAAGGATAGAATCCACATCCTTAGATTTGGCTTGGACCCTGTTTGACATTTTACCTATGCTTCTCAACAGGTAATAGGGAATATTCATCTCAACCTTACCAGTAAAATGTAGCAACAACCTTATGCGGTAATGGTACAAGTTGTTAAATCTCCCTTTACATGTAAAATATCTCTGTATGATTTTCAAAATTCTATCAAATTGTTCAATCAATTGATTCCTTGGCATACTCTTAGACAACTCATTGGCTCGATATTCAGGATTGAAGAGATCTTTAACAAAGTTTGAACTCAAAACCATGGCCTTGAACCACTTTTCGCCTAAAATGGGAATCCCTGTTGCAGCTGATATGGAGGCTTCAGTTACCTCAAATTCCAAATCCCCAACTCTGGTTTTCTTGCCATCAAAATTTAAAGAAAACTATCTTGCTACCTCTGGATGGCCTCTCTGCATGTTCTAGAAAACATAGAGGCATCCTGTTGTTTGAAATATCTCCCTCGCCATGGGCTCTGTGTCAAAAAGGCGCATGTTCACAGGTTCTGTCCTAACTATCTTGCCACCTTTGTGTGCTTTCTTCGATTCAGGGGTCTCCATGGCTCAGAATGAGGGTTCTTGAAAGGCTTAAGGGATGGTACTGACCAAGAAGAATTATAATCGGGCTTCAAATATACAATGTTGGCCCTTTGCAACTGAGTAAATTACTTGATTTCGAGATGAAGGGAGGCAGGGGAAGCAGTGAGAGGTTAAGCAACGCCTCTAGGTAGCGTAACGCATACACAGAGGATAGACTAGTCAAGAGCTTGCAACTTCAATGGCTAAATCAAGCAACAGTAATCAGACTCAGATACGAGCCATGAGGTTTACAAGTTTGAAAAGAGAGGAGATAAGGGTATCATGCAAGGATGGATCCTTTACCACTATGAAAACTTAGCAAACCAAAACCCGAGCACAAACTTCCTATGAAAATTAATATGCAGACGAGGCAACCAAGGATACCTATAGAGTAGACACCTGTTAATATCTTCAATGCAATATTAGGATGAAATTTGAGAGAACTTCAGCCCTGGAATCTTTCTCAGCATCAGATTTGGTTGACATGCAGTCGCCTGATCAGAACTTGCAAATTTGCGTAGTGCATCACTGCCAATCCTTTCAAAATTATAACTCGTTACCAAGGATCGTAAATGAAAGACTTTAAAATCATCTTTAACCGACTTCTGGCACTGAAATCAAGGGATATGGTATCGGTCGTGGTAATCATGACTTGTGGTGGCAGTATGATAAACATGATAGGCACTATGGAACTGCATGATGAGTAGGCAGTGCTTCCAATTCAAAAATATGATTAGATAGGTAAGCGAGGACGATGAGGTATGCTTGTGAGGCTATGAGTGAGGAGAGAGGTGTGTCACATCAGCCTAATCATGGGAGGTATCGACCTAGGGACAAAACATGAAAGGGACCAAAAAGAATAAACCATGAGCTAAAAGGGTTCAAGGATCAAAAATCAAATTGAGGATCAAAACATGTGCTATGACTCAAAAGTTTAGTCATCCAAGGGGTTCTAACAAACATAAATTTAAAGGGATGAAAATTTTTAAAAAATTTAAAATCTAAGGCTTTAAAAATGATAAAAACAAACTAAAAGACCCAAGTCAATTTAGTGTGATAACATTGGCTCCATAGGGGATGGCATGCCCCCTACAAGCTGCCAAGAATGATTATATTCAATGCCTTATCCTAGGGATATGGGGTTAGTTATTGAAACAAAAATAAAAGGAAACGATATTTACAATGACGTGAAGATCCACTCGACGCTCAAGAAAAGTACTTTTTCAGAGAACATCCATTGATAGGGCCACCAAAAACCTCTTCATCCTCCATATTCTGCAACTTGAAAGTGTTATTAGAGAATACCTCAGAGATTTTGAAAGGACCAAACCATAAAGCTTCAAATTTACCATTCTTTCCTTTATCTTGTCTCAGTGCATCCCATTTGAGCACCAGATCACCCAATTGAAAGTCCTCTTTGTTTACCTTTTTGTTGAATGCATGCTTGATCTTCAGTTGATGATCATATGCCTTATCTACAAGCTGCTCTCGAGTCTGCTGCACTTCAATCAACTGTTGAATCCTCCTGATCATATGATCTGGCTCCCCTTGATAATCCTGGAAAAAATTTTCCACAGGCAGGGCAAGGTGAGAAGGGAAAATGGCCTCAACTTTGTACACTAGATGGAAAGGAGAAAGACCTAAGGCCCTCTTTGTTGTCACTCTATCAACCCACAAAGAAAACTTGAGTTTTGAACCCATGCCTTTTTTTTGTCCTCCAACATCTTTTTAATGATCTTTAGAAGGCTTTTGTTTGAGGATTTTGCAAGCCCATTTCCCTGTGGGTATTAAGGGGTTGAATAAATCAATGTGATCCCATACTGTTCATAGAAGTGAATCAATGGCTCAGCCTTGAAAGATGCAACATTGTCAGTGATAATTCTGTTCGGGCAGCCAAACCTCGCCATAATGTCCTCAAGGAAACCAATGATCACTTTGTGGGAATCATTCCTGGTAGGAATAGCCTCTATCCACTTAGTGAAGTAATCCATGGCAGTTAATATCCATCTATGTTGGCCACTGGAAGAGGGATGAATTTCCCTGATAAAATATAGGCCCCACTATTGAAAAGGTCCTGAAGCTGCTACGGGCTTTAATGGCAAAGACTTAAGATGTTGCTTTCCAGAAAATTTCTGACACTTAGCACATGCTCTGATCTTAGTACAAACATCTGTAAACAGACTAGGTCAAAAATACCCAGGCCTGAGAATCTTGTAGGCAATGGTCCTCCAAAAATGATGCCCCCCACACAAACCATCATGAAAGTTAGACATAATATTTTGGGCTTCTTGAGGGTCTAGGCATCTCAACAGCACTCCCAATGGATCCTTCCAATACAAAATTTGATCAACCAGGCAATACTTTATTGATTTGAGTTTTAATGCTCTCACCTTGTTCTTTTCCATACCATTTGGAGGTTGTAAATTCTGCAAGAAGAATATAATGTCCTTGTACCAGTTGCAATCTGCCAATGGGGTACCTTGAGAAACTTTGTCATTTAATTTAGCCTGCTACTTTTCTGAACATGATCTAATGAAATTTACCCCCAATGCTAAGCAATTTGATTCAGCCAACAACTTGGCTAAACCCTGTCCTTTAACCAATTTGGTAGGCTTTATTTCTAGATCGAATTCAAGTATTTTAGCAATCCATTTGCTGCGTTTTCCATCAATATCAGGTTGAATCAGAATTTATTTTACAGCAGCTGATGGGACATAAGCAATAACTCTTGAATGCAGCACATAAAATCTGAAGGAATTAGGAGATTTATCCAGTGCATAGGCTTGCTTATCCATGATGTCATATTTTAATTAGGCATCTCTCAAAGCCCGGCTGAAAAAGGCAATGGGCTGCTCTAAGCCTTCAGTGTTCTTTTGCAACAAAATTGTTGCCACTGTATCAAAAGAGGCAAAAGAAAAAATAAGAAATTCCTTGGAGTAGTCTGGACTGACTAGGATCGAGGCTTGAGTCAAATATTTCTTTATTTGATCAAAAGAACTGTGTTCTTCAGCATTGCACTTGATTTCATTATTTTTCCTCAACATGGTTGTGATATACTTAACCAGCTCAGCAAAATTTGACACAAACCTTCTCAAGAAATTGACTTTTCCCATAAATGATTGAACCTCCTTTTTTGATCTAGACAGTGACAAGGTTTGTATGGCTTCAACCTTGTTGGAATCAATCCTAGCCCCTTCATCTGACACAATATGTCCCAATAATTTCCCCTCCTTCATGGCAAACAATGATTTTTTTGGATTTAAAGAGAGAACGAATTTTCTGCATTTCAAGAAAACCTTTCTTAAATGATCACAATGCTCTTTATCAGATTGAGAGAACACTATTATGTCATCTAAATAGATGACAACAAACTTTTCCTTCTCTCCCATGAATTCTATGTCCATAGCTCGTTGAAAGGTCGCCCCTGCGTTCATTAAACCAAAGGGCATCTTTGCGTACATGAATGTACCCCGAGGAGTGGTAAAGGTCGTCTTCTCTCTATCCTCTAGAAAAACAAAAATCTGGTTGTAGCCAGAAAAACCATCAACCATAAACATCCGGGTTGCACCTGTCACCCTCTGTAATATGTGCTCCATCTTGGGCAAAGGGTAATTATCCTTTTTAGAGATTTTGTTCAGATTCCGGAAATCGACACAAAGTTTGATTTCTCCATTCTTTTTCCTCATGGGGACGAAATTGGCCACCCATTCGGAATACCTCAAAGGAATAATAATTTTTGCATCTAAAATATTTTTTACCTCTTTCTCCATGACAGGCAGCAAGATAGGATTGATTTGCCTCAACTTTTACGTGAAGGGTTTGGTCTCTTCTTTTAATGGAATCTTGTGCTCTGTAATGTTTGTGTCATAAGTTCTGAGATCTTCATAAGTCCATGCAAATACATCAACAAATTCCTTTAACAGTCTGGTGTATTCTGCTCTCTGCTCTCTTGATAGGTTGCTAGACAGCTTGACATATTTTGGATCCTTTTATGTTCCCCAATTGCACTCAATTATATCAGCATCATCAGTAGACACTTTCCCCTTTACTGCCACATCATTTTCATCAAATAATTTTTCCAAAGGAACTAGTCCTTTTGGAATGTGGTTTCTAGGTAGATGCATGATATGATGATTAGAAATTTTATTAAGGAAAACATCAGCATGCAGAGTAATTTCAGAATCATGATCCTGATCAATGTGTAATGCAGCAAATTCTTCAATAGACTCAAGTAATTTTTTAAGTTCTAAATCATCTTCAAACACCTTCCAATATTTGACATTGTCCAGTATAGAAGGCTTGTATTTGACTTCTACATCATACTTGAGTTTGGGTGGTATAGGTATCCTGAAATTGCTTGCTGATACAACCAAAGAATCAGCCACATAATTCTCTTCTCATGGAATAAAAGAGATGTCAAACTCAGAGAAAAAAATCTCCACTAGGTCCCATACTTCATTCCTATAAGATCTAAGACTAGGGTGCTTAGTTTGGCAAAGATTTTTGGTCTGATGGACTATCAATTCATCATCTCCAAATACTGACAGCTTTTTAATCCCCATATCGTTTGCAGCTCTCAAGCCCAAGACAAAGCTTCATACTCTGCCACATTATTCGTAGTTTCGAATTCTAGTTTGAATGACAAAGATATGGTCTCCTGAGTTGGTGAGACAAAGACCACTCCAGCATCAACACCTTCCTTAGAAGAGGCTCCATCAATGAACATATTCCAAACAAAATTGGTTAGAGGAGGCTCTTCATATAAGGTAGCAGACTTTTTTCTGATTTCAAGAGGAGTTTCAAGAGCATCAGTGAGCTGAAAAATGTTGGACACCAAATCAGTATCAAGAGAAAAAATAGGATGATTGGCGGGGTTTGCTTCATCACTAATAATGTAAGCCAGTTGGGCTTCCCTATAAAGTCTTCTGTGCTCCCCACCAAACACAGGGATAGTTGCATACGAGAGATCCATCTGCAAGGTCCCTCCAAGTACTTTTATACAGGACCTTGACAAGAGCATGCCAAACTTGGGAGGAACATCAGCTACCACAACATCCATAAGTATACTTTTCATGGGTAGCTGAAATAGATTCACAACCATATCCTTAATGACCCCCAGACATTTTACTTTCCTAGATTCAAAAGAATATAAGTCATGATAGGTTTTTGTGACTTCCAATCCAAGTTCATCCATAACAGATTTTGGCATGATATTATGGAATGCCCCAGATTCCAAAAGACAGTTATGCAGCACCTTGTCATGAATATTGAGAGAAGTATAGAAGGGAGGGGATGAGTCATCTCTGTCTTCTATCAAAGGGACTAAAATCACAGCTGGTTTTTCATCTTGCAGATTTATTGAATCAATGGCATTAGGGGAGGCATCCGGTTGTAACATTTTGGTTAGATATTTTTTAAATTCTTCATTTTTAATCAATTCCAAAAATGGTATAGGGATTTTAATTTTCTAGATCTCATTCTCAAAATTGAAGGAAGGGGGAGGCTTCAAAATCTCTTTGGTTTTAGGAGGAGGATTTCTGATCAGAACTTGTGGGTTTTGAGAGTCTTTTTCCTTGCTGCTCACTGTCACAGCCTTAGAAGAATCTAATTTTTGAACAATTTGATTAGGGGCATCAATTTTTTCTTCATTCTTCTTAGATCTCAGATTATATCTACTAGCATTTTCCTTTGCTTTCTCTCCCTTGCTTAACTCATTAATTTTAATATCCATTATAGATTGCTCATAAGAGGATTGAGTCAAGTGTGGGGATATGAATGTATCACCTAAGCAGTGAATCTCAGGATCAGCCTCTACCTCCTCTTCTTCTTCATCAACAACCAGATTATTTTGAAAAGGATCCTAAATCCTCTGATCATCTCTCTCTCTATTTTTGGGATCTTTAGGAAGGATTTGGGGAGCATTGTTGGGTCTTCTGAAATTACCTATGTTTTCAGTGTTCTGAGCATTTCTATATGGATGTCTTCCTTCTGATTTTAACTTCTCAATATCAGTAGAAATGGATTTTACTAATTTGGTCAACTCATCTACTTGTGAATGAACAACAAGAGAGTCAAAAGTGGAAGCTTCAGCTCTATTTTTTCTCCTATCTCTATCATATTTTCCCCTGAGCTTATCTGATGCAATTATGTTGGATTCTACCTCTAAGGCAACATCTTGCATATGAACTAAGGAAGGTGACCTTCTCTCTCTCAATAGAAGGAAGAACTCGAAGTCAAAAGCACTTGCATAAGTGATTTTTTCCATGGTTTCAGTGGGTTTGATCTCATCAAGGATCTTCTTATACATTTTGTTAAATATTTTAGAAAAGTCAGAGACAAACTCTCCTTCTTTCCTTTTCAAAGATCTGAATTCGGTGATGTAGTACAAGAAATCCTTTTTGTCACCCCAATGCCTCAAGAAGGCTTCATCCAACGCCTCAATATCGATGATGGATCCAGGGGCCAGACCCCTAAACCACTTCCTAGCCTCACCAAAAAGGCTTTGGACGAAAAACCTCATCCAAACATCTTCATTTTCAATATTTTGGTTATCTGCATAGCTATAGAAAGAAACAAGATGTTCCTCAGTTGTTATATCTTCTTCTCCAGGAAACTTGGGCATGTATTTCAAATAATCTCCAGGGGGAAGAGAATTCATTGGCTGAGGTAAGACTAGAGGAGCATATCTTGCAGCCACTATGGCATCCATCCTATTTGCAGGGGGATTAACAACTGCCATTTGATTTTGGATTCTAGGTGAACAAGGAGGAGAAGGAGACTTGGCTGTGTGCATATTAGGAGAAGAAGGAACGAATGAAGGGGGATTTTCAGTCTTCACAACAACAGGCGGAGTCTTAGAAGAGGATGGTAAGGTCTGAGAGGGAGATGAAGTTCCTAATTCTTTGGTAGAAAAATTTTTAACAGAGAGAGGTGTAGCAAAACCTAAAGAAGGGAAATCTTCAAAACTATCAAGACTGAAACACTTCTCAATATCAGGGGAGGAGAATATATCAATGTTTTCTTCTTTCTATTCAGTTTCAAAGGAAGAGTATTCAACAGGAAACTCTTCAAAATCAAGTTTTTTAGATACTTTAGCAGAAGATAAAGGAAGCTTACTTGATAAAACAACTGGAGTATCAAGAGTGGAATCAGGCAACTAACCAGAAGCACTTGTGGCAGCAGTAATTTTTTTTTTTTGAGAAGCTTTTCCCTTCTTAATTATCTTCTCTGGGTCAGCCTCAGGTGGAACCAAAGGTAGTTGTGGATTTGATCTCGTATGTCTGCCTTTTAGCGCCAAAGCTAAATCAATGGAGTCGCCAAGTGCAAGATGCAATCTTCAAAATACTAACTCCCAATGTGCCTTGAGAGATAGTAAGCATTGTTGTTCTATCCCAGGGAAAATTCTTCAAATCATTCCCCGGCAACGACGCCAAAAATGTTAGCACTAGGAGTCATCTTTTGATTGCATGGAAGGTAAGCCCAGTACCCATCAGGTTATATGTGAATGTATGAGTGTTTTAAAGGGTCAAATGGAAAAGACTCGAAATGATAATATTCTAACTCATAAACAGGGCTAACATGTACCAGCAAATAAGGTCTTGACTAACTTCAACCAGTAGTTTGGGAGTAAATGTGGATAGAGGGAAGACTTGAATGAGAGGAATGTAAGGGCTACTGCAAACATCAGGTCTACAAGAGCATAAGGAAGAAAGTTTCTTAAAACAATATCTTCTTGAAATTAGAAACTAAGAAGCTAAATAAACACCATGATAATACAATGATAAAACATCCACCATAACATTACCACAGTTATCCATGTGAAGCATTCAAAACATGAACATTTAGCATTAGAAGCATATAGGCTGAAATAGAAGTTGATTTCTATTAGTCAAAAAGTCTTAAGTCCAGTACACAGCTAGATCACAGTCACTTCATCAAAAATATTACAGTCTAGGGATCCTTGCTCAACCATCTAAACCTACTAAAGCAATTGATCTATCTATTTATAACAAGAAAGGGAGGCAACAGCTAGAGGTACAATCTGGCCTGTTTCCCTTGAAAATCTCTAAACATTTATTTGTTCTAACAACTAAAATAACAGCCTATGTTATAAAATAGGGAAATGCTGGTGACTAATCCAATCATGCTTCTAACTGCTTTGATCCTCTTTTGCTACTCAACTCATGTTTTTCCATGTGTCCTTTTGGAGCCTGTAGTTGTCCTCAAAATGCCAGCTGCTACTTCTGTAACTTTCTCCATCATCAACTTATCCAAAAGCTATTGGCCTAGTCCTCCTAGATTCCTGGTGTTTTCTGACAACTTCCTTGGGTAGCAACTCTGGGTAGCACATCTTGAAACGGAACAAGGAGAGAATGTAGTGCCACTGTGCTGCATATATGCGCCAACATTTGTCCTCTATTGAAATATTAGGTAGCTCCTATAGGTAGCGCCCCTATGTTGTGCCCGTTTGTAAACCTGCTCCCTGCCAAATATTACATAGCGCCTGTAGGTAGCGCCACTGTGTTGCACTCATATGTCGATTATGTTCTCTGTGGAATATTACACAATGCCTTTACGTAGCGCCACTTACACTGCGTCTGCATACAGGTTTGGTTATCATTGCCAAAACGCAGTGCCTTTCAATCTTGAATATGTACAGAGCAGTGTGTGTCCTTTACGGATGACATAACCATTTTACTTAGGTGCCTTGACCGTACCATAGGTAGTGCCTTTTACCACTGGGTGAAGCCATCACTTAGCAAAAACTCAAAATCCATATAGCTAAACACCTAGAAGCTTGTATAAATCGTAGAGATAGTATTTTCATGTTAGTTAATCCTCCCAAAAAGGAACAATCCCCAAAAATGGAGCTTACCCTTTACCAATTATTTTGTCATTTTGACACTTAACCTCACACTCTTTCTAGTAGAAAGAGGATCTTCAATTGACTTAGAAAACTTCTTCTTCTTAGCATTGGTAGGCTTCTTCAGTGTAGTTGTGCTTTCCTTAGCTACTGGTTTGTCATCCTGAATGGCAACTTCAACCAACACCTGTAAGTTCCTTCAGGCTACCTCATCTTGAAAGTGCTTCAGTTCCGCCTTCAGCTTCCTGTTCTGAGACTGGAAACCTCTGTTCTGCCTGTAGAAGTTTTGGAGCTGCCTATGAAGGGGCTAAGCCTTTCTTGTTGCAAATCTTGCCAAGTCAAGGGTATGACTGTAGCCATCCATAAGCTTTGTCATCTTGGCTCTATCAGATATGGCTTCCTTTTTCAATTTAGCCACCTCCTTCCTAGACTCCTTGAGCTACCTTATTAACCTTTTGAATGTATGACCACCAGGAGGGTAGAGACATTTTTCAATCTCAACAGGCTTCTTCTTGACCTCTTCTTCCATTTGTACAAGAATTTCCTTGTGTGTTTCATCAACCTTCTCAAAACCTTTTCCTTTATGTCTCTTCTCATGCACATAAGCTTCTTCTTTATCCTTCTCAAGATTTTCAAAGTCTTTCACAGAGACTTCATATTTCCTCTCCAAAGGTCTTTTGGTATCTTTACCCTTCCTTTTCTGTATAGGGGTTTCTTGTTTCTCTTCTACAGACTTTTTAATATTTTTACCCTCCTTCCTCTGAATAGGGGTTTATGATTTCTCCTCCATAGGATTTTCAGTGCTTTTTCCTTTCTTCTTATGCATAGGGGTTTCTGGTAAAGACTTCTCTTTGAAATCCTCCTTAGGAGTTGATGACCTTGTGAAAGGTCTTTTACCCTCAATTTCGACTGCTGAGGGAGAGAAGGGAAAGAGAAGCTTCTTCCCTCTCTTAGATGTCAACTTGGTAGAAGAAGGCACTTCTTCTAACCCTGGTGGAGGTGGTGGTGAGAAATATCTATGTGGATAAGGACAAACTTCCTCCTCGGCTTCCATGACCTTCTTGTTGATCTTTGAAACTTGAACAAGGGTTCTTCCCTTTCTCTTCCTGTTGATCCCTGTTTTAGTACTGGTGGGTGATGAAAGACCTTCAATCTATGATTGGAGAGTAGATATTGGGTCCAACTTGAAGTGATAAGTAACCACAAAATTCTCCCATGAAATCTCTTTCTTTCCCAACTCCTCAGAGACTAGCATCCTGATTAGTCCAGAGTGGAAAAGGCTAGAATCCACATCCTTATATTTGGCTTGGACCTTGTCTGACATTTTACCTATGCTTTTCAATAGGTAATAAGGAATATTCATCTCAACCTTACTAGTAAAATGTAGCAACAACCTTATGTGTTAATTGTATAAGGTGTTAAATCTCCCTTCACATGTAAAATATCTCTGTATGATTTTCAAAATTATGTCAAACTGTTTAATCAATTGATTCCTTGGCATACTCTTAGACAACTCATTGGCTCGATATTCAGGCTTGAAGAGATCTTTAACAAAGGGTGAACTCAATCATGGCCTTGAACCACTTTTCACCTAAAATGGGAATCCCTGTTGTAGTTGAGATGGAGGCCTCAGTTACCTCAAATTCCAAATCCCCAACTCTGGTTTTCTTGCCATCAAAATTTAAAGCAAACTGTCTTGCTACCTCTGGATGGCCTCTCTGCATGTTCTGGTAGAAAAAGAGGCATCCTGCTCTTTGAAATATCTCCCTCACCATGGGCTCTGTGTCAAAAAGGTGCATGTCCACAGGTTCTTTCCTAACTATCTTGCCACCTTTGTGTGCTTTCTTCAATTCAGGGGTTTCCATGGCTCAGAATGAGGGTTCTTGAAAGGTTTAAGGGATGGTACTGACCAGGAAGACTTATAATCGGGCTTCAAATATACAATGTTGATGCTTTGCAACTGAGTAAATCGCTTGATTTTGAGATGAAGGGAGGCAGGGGAAGTAGTGAGAGGTTAAGCAACGCATCTGGGTAGCGCAACGCATACGCAGAGGATAGACTAGTCAAGAGCTTGCAACTTCAATGGCTAAAGTAGGCAATAGTAATCAAACTCATATATGGGCCATGAGGTTTACAGGTTTGAAAAGAGAGGAGATAAGGGTATCATGCAAGGATGGATCCTTTACCACTGTGCAAACTTAGCAAACCAAAACCCGAGCACAAACTTCCTGTGAAAATTAATATGCAGAGGAGGAAACCAAGGATACCTATAGAGTAGACACCTGTTGAGATCTTCAACACAATATTAGGATGAAATTTGAGAGAACATTGGCCCTGGAATCTTTCGCAGCATCATATTTGGTTGACATGCGGTCTCTTGATCAGAACTTGCAAATTTGCACAAAGCATCACTATCAAGCCTTTCAAAATTATAAAACATTACCAAGGATCATAAATGCAGGATTTTGAAATCATCTTTAACCAACTTCTGGCAATGAAAAAAAGGGATATGTTATCGGTTGTGGCAATCATGACTTGGGGTGGTAGTGTGATAAACGTGATAGGCGCTACGAAACTGCCTGATGAGTAGGCAGCGCTTCCAATTCAAAAATATGATTAGATAGGTAAGCGAGGACGATGAGGTGTGCTTGTGAGGTCATGAGTGAGGAGAGAGGTGTGTCACATTAGCCTGATCATGGGAGGTATCGACCTAGGGACAAAACATGAAAGGGACCAAAAAGAATAAACCATGAGCTAAAGGGTTCAAGGATAAAAAATCAAATTGAGGATCAAAACATGAGCTATGACTCAAAAGTTTAGTCATCCAAGGGGTTCTAACAAACATAACTTTAAAGGGATGAAAATTTAAAAAAAAATTAAAATCTAAGGCTTTAAAAATGATAAAAACAAACTAAAAGACCCAAGGCAATTTAGTGTGATAACAATGTCATATCTGATGGCGTGTCCTACTTAACTCGCTTTATCACACAAAGTCTCGGTTGTGCTTCGGGTGAGACCTCCTTCCCTTGTGTAAGGTTGAATATGACAGTGCAACTAGACTACAATGGTACCTTTGTTGGTAACCTCCGAGAACCCCAGTCTCTAATTTTGCACCAACAAGTCTTGGATCAACAGTTGTCTCCTGGAGATGACACAAACAATTAGTTCTAGGAGATTCCACAACAAAGGAAGAATATGTGCCAGTTGCATAAGCAACTAAGGAGATTGCATGGCTCAAGAAAATACTTGAATATTTGTAGGAGAAACAAGTGAATTCTACTCCTCTTCTAGTTGATAAAACTTCTGCAATCAAGTCGTCCAAGAATCCTAGATTCCATGATTTAACTAAGAGCATCAACAGAAAGAATCGTTTGATTTGATATCATGTATAGGACAAGACTATTCAATTGAGATATTGTTCCACAAATGAGAAAATTGTGTACATCTTCACCAAAGTGCTTTGAAGACGAAAATTTGAAAAGTTCAGAATGATGCTTGGACTCACAAACACCCCTTCGGTTTAAGGGAGAAATTATGGATATGTAATCCTTGTGATTAATTTATTTATGTAAATATAATTGTAAATATCACCGAGGATAAATATGAAGAGTCATAGAAGATTGGAAGAGTCACCCCAGAAGGGGAAGACCAATCTCTAATCTAATATCTAATCTAATCTCTCTACCCCTAAAGAAAAATGATCCCAGTCTCTCAATATTTTCTCTTTTGAATATTTCTAATTCTATGATGAAGCCAAAAGAATTAAGGAAATTGATCTAGACCATGACATAGATGACTCCTCTTCGACTGAAGAAGAGGAGGATGAGGATGGGAATGATTATTATTAATCCTTTACTCAATTCTTCGAAGTATATATTACTTATCATCATGTGCTTTCTTTTTATGTAGGAAATTATTACAACCTCCTTTGGAAATATGGTTTCTGGGAAAAAAATATAAGCATTAATGTTCATAACCTTTAATAGAATATTTTTCACATCAATATCTAATTTTTGTACAATATTTCTATAAATTAATAGAATTACACTTAAAGAAAGAGCTTTCTTTGTATATTGTTATTCTAAATAATAGATATTTTCTCATTGACTCCACATTGACCTACAAGTCATGAATATCCTCAATAAAAAAATGTAGGTCCACATTCTAAGTCTACATGTTATGTCCTGACAAATAGGCACACCCACTCTAGCTCATGGAGAGGATGACATTTTTTGGAGGCACTCAACCCTAACTTTTACCATATGAAAAAATCAAATTTGGAGTATTTTTGCACAATATAAACTTTTGAGTGCCAAATTAAAAATATAGAATTGTATTAAGGTTGATAATTACTAAACAAACACTCTCCAAGTTGAATACTTCAATTTGGCCTTGTAATGAAGATTGGACATGCATTTCAATTAAGATAACCAAAATTGTCTTTCTTCACTAGAATGTACGTCCAAGCTTCATTTCTTGGCTAATTTGAGTGACTCAAATTGGGGAGTGTGTAATTTATACTCTTCAACGAGTATTAATATAAAGTTAAGTATTATGAAAACCATCTAGCATTAGGATGCAAAAAGTCTCTTTCCTCTCATTCAAACTTTCATTTTATAGGTTATGTAGCTCAAACCACTTGTCGATCTCATGCAAAAATAAAATTTACTAAATTACTAATTCTCTACATTTATATATTTTCATATTTTCAATTTGAGCCATAAAAGTTTCTACTCAAGATTTATTTTAGCATGTGTAATTTTTCTTTGAAATGCATTTTGTGAAAATTGTGTAAAATTGGGGGGGAAATGTAAGTAGGGATTTATGTAGGCCTAATGCGTGATGGCATAGGTTGAGTATTGTTTAATTATGTATCAATCCAAATTTCATAGTTGGAGCATACTTTGTTTGGCCCTAGAGTGCATTTTTTTACTGATTACGTAAATTGACAAATAGTATCAATTGTTATTTTGGTAGACTTGAACTTCATTGTAAATAATTTTTTTGGACAACAAATGAACTCTGAGCAATATTGTTTACTTCTTGTATATGGGAAAGAATCATATAAAAACTAATGGTGCTCACATTTTTTTGTTCTTAACAAGAATGCATAAATAAACACATAGCGTTTGGTGAATGTGTAAATTTTAAGCCTTTATAGTCAATCAATGCACACACAGATTCTTTATATATATATAAAAAAGTAAACAATGTCATTCACATATAATACTTAGATATTTTACCCTGGAAACTCTTAATCGAGAAAACCAACAAATTTTTAAAGCCGCACTTGTAATTGACATTGTATTAACTTCACCATTTACAATACAATATATAGGGTCTCATGGCATCCAAAACCATAATCCATTTATGTAGATTAGATTCCTTAACTAGAATTAAATTACAATGGGTCGAAATGCTATTGGTTGAAAAACACCAAAAATAGGCTAAAAACGAACCAAAAATGGGCCATTTTTTTCTGGGGGAACTTTAGGGAGGGCTTAGCCTCCTCCCATGGCGACCCCCTTGGCACAACACAACACATGGGGTTGATCATGCAAAGAATATAACAGATTCCCAACAAAATAGTCTTTGTTATCAGTTCACTTTTCCTAATAAATATTATCGTCGTTGTCTAAACATTCTACGAAATGACTTTTTTATGGTGATATTTTCTTGGGACTTTTGCCCGAAATCTGGTGATAAATTGTTAGATCCGCAAATTTGAGTGATTATTTTTGTATAATCCGAGTGTCTCAGGGGTTTTTCAACATGTTGAATCCATTTATGCATTTAGAAATGGATTTTAAACAACAAAAAATAGTGATTTTGTACAGATTTATGTCACTGAATTCCAACGAAAAAAACAATTTCGTAGAACAATTAAACAACACCAATATTATGTGCTTATCTCCATATTCACATAAATCATAGATCTAAAATTCACATATCTATGACTTATTAATACTACCCATTTTTAAAAATATTAATTTACATTCAAATATTAGAGTGTTGAAAAGAAAGATTATACATTTCAATCCCATAAACATTATGTGGGAAAGAATTAATAATAAAATCATAAATAATCTTTATCACTTTTATTATAAGATATAAAATGAAAGATAAGATATATCTAATTAATATCGTATAACCAACTAGATGTGACATATCAACATAGTTTATATATTTGATATTAATTAAATATATGGGTATGTTGATATATTTGATATTAATTAAGGATATGGGTTCATACTTATGGTTAGGGATTATCTATTTATTATTGTTAATAAATATGGATAGTATATTAACAAATAGCTCATCGCTATATATATTCAAATAATAATTTCGTTAATTCCAATTTGAGTTTTAAAGTTCCCTTTCAGATTTCTTTTAGAATGCATAATTTTCCATTTGCGTGCTCATTTGTGGTTAAACATATGTGCAAGTGAAACAAATAGGTATGAAGGAATTTTAGAAAATCTAATGCAAAGTTATATAGGTTAACTATTTTGTAATTATATTTTAGTTTAAATTGTGTATTTAAGTTGGTTTTGGAATATATTTGATGGAAATCATGAAAAAAATGTTATGATAAGTAGTTATTTTCTTGAAGGTTTAGCATAGATATTTATTCACATACACTATTAAGATGATTAGGAATTTACATTGGTTGTGACTTTGTGATTTTGAGAGTCGAGTTAGGGTTTCTCTACAGGCTCTGTGGCTAGGTTTTAATAGCCGCAGCCTTGGACGCCATGGAGAAGTGAGGGCTTCTATCCCTTCCAAAGTGCGTGGGCTAGGGAATTCGAGGGCTTGAGGACAACGGTGGTGGTGGAGGTTATGAGCTCAAGCGGTTGGTTGTGGCCATTCTGTGGTGACGTCAAAGGGGTCGAGGTAGACCCTTCCAGTGTGAGCGGGCAAGGTTCGAGGGCTAGAGGTCGGCGACGTCGACAGTGGTCTCATACATAGCAGTCGGGTAACCTGCTGCGATTGGTAGCGACCACTCTGTGGCGGCGACTAGGGGTCGAGGCCGCGATAGGTGGTCGAGTTTCAGGCTCGCTCGCCTGTGTTTTCTTGTATTGGTGCGGCTCTGTTTTTTTTCTTGCCGAAGTTGTCTTCATGTTTTCGAGGGCTTGTTTTCGGGTGTGCTTTGGTGTTTAAAGCCGAAGATCTGTGATGGAGGTGGCTTCGAGGTTTTGTTTGGGGTTTTTATCCCTACTCTGTTTCTCTTTTACAGCATGCGTGCTGGTTTTGTTTGACTTTCTGGGGGTTATGTGATTTTGCTTATGAGCATGGTCTGTGGACTTGTACTCCTCTGTATCTGTGGGGTCAAGATGATGTAAAAAAATTATATTTTCATTAATATAATTGAGCTAATTTTCTTTTGGAAAAAAAAAAAAAGGTTTTGGAATGCATTTTTGTATTGATTATGAAAATTGGCAAATAATATCAATTATTATGGTAAATTTGGATTCCACTTTAAAAGATTTATTTAGAAAATTAGGCAACAGATATTATAAAAAAATGTTGATATCTCTATGTTGGAATGTTTTTCCATTTACCATTAACTATAGGGTTTAGTGTGCATTTCATTGAGTCACTCAACACCGATTTTTGCTTTGTGAAAAAACAAGACAAATTTGGAGTTTTTTGCACAGCATAAAGTTTTGTATGTTAAATTAAAAAAATAAAATTCTATAAGGTTTGTAATTACCAAACACACATTCTCCAAATTGAATCATTCAATTTGGTCTCGTCATGAAAATTGGACATGCATTTCAATAAAGTTAGCCAAGACTGTCTTACTTCACTAAAATACACACCTAAAATTAATTTCTTAAACAATTTGAGTGATTCAAATTGAAAAGTATATTTTTCATTATCCAACTTTCTGCATTTTCATATCTCCAATTTACACTTTAAAAATTCAATAGAAAAAATTTAAGATCTAAAAAAGCTTCCTATAAATATAATAAAAATTATGAATTAATTATTAGAATATATATTTAACAACTAACCTTTTACAATACAATTTATGAAACTTTAGTTAAGTTAAATTAAAATATTATTTAAAAATAAAATTAATAAAGACACCTTATCAACATCACTAGAAATGAAAATACTTTTTAATATAATAATACATTTATATATAAAATAATTTTGAATATAATATAATAAGAATATGCCTCAGATGTGGTGCCAAGTGGACAACATGTGCACTAAGACTTTAAATGCACATGCCACCACTCTCTCATCCATATCTTGTAGGATGAGCGACATTCAAGACTCATACGCGCAAGTGCGACGACATTTCGGCTCTGGTTTAATGGCTCCCTCCATGCAGCAGAGTTGGCCAATTGGGATGGGTACGAGACGCACAAGCCAGGTCCCTTCATATTTTCTGGCAGCTCACCATTTACAACGGATAAGCAATGGCTCTTGTCATTTGGATTTGGGTCAGCTCTCAAGTTTTGGCACAATTTGTGCTTCTCCAGCCATTCTCCTCCCTCTCTCGGAAGCTCTGTGCCTGTTAGGTGTCTTGATTGCATGCTCAATCATACCATGGGAATGCAACAAGACTAAGAGAGGGCCTTCTTATTACAGTTTTTTTTCCATGAAAAGAAGGCAACGCCTCTTTTCCTATTTTCCCTCGACTTCTCTTTCTGCCTTGATAATTCCTCGGTGATATTGCCCCCCTCCTCGACCCCATATAGGGTGGTAGAAGAACCTCCCATGGATTTTGCTGAAGAATAAATATCAGTAGTGTCGGTTCAAATTCCACCAGCTTCCCTCCTATACACGGTTCCTGAACCCCAAGACTCGCTGCCCCTCACTGGTTTCTCCACCCATGGTGTTGTCGTTGCCTTGGAATGGGCCACTTGCATAATGTTATGAGGAAAATCTCTATATGGCTAGGGTGAACCACAACAGATGGAAATGATTGTAGAAATCAACTCTATCCCAACAACATGCTATATAAACCAATGTGCAAGCAAGATAAGAAAGAGGTCTACCTCGTCCAGATGTTCGATGATGTCCACCATTGAGCACTTTGACCCAAAGCTATATGCCTACAACAATTTCTCAACAAACAAGCAAAAACAAACATATGGTGGAAATATAAAAGGTTAGCACATTAGATAGCATAATCCATTAATATACAAAACAAACATGCCCGTGGATAATAACTCATCTATTTGCAAGATATCAATTGGACAGGAAAGGAATATTTCTATTAATAAATGATCAACAGAAGTGAAAATATTACATACTTCCATGTCGGCACGGTTCAGAACTAAGAAACCAAGTTACTTCCAGCTGGGCCCCCAACACTTCAATCCTTCATCGAAGGCAAGCTCATAGAAGGGAGACAATGAGGTTCTCCATCAATAAGGGAAGATCTTGGGGGATGAACACTGTGTTCAGACTTAAAGGACAAAGGGATGCAAACTCAATATGAAGTAATAATTTCTCTAGAGTAACTTTGCTCTCAAAGTTGAATTCTCTCTCCTTTTCCATAGCTTGGAATTGACTTCTTTATAGCCTTCAAAATGCAATTGAAGGGCCGAGTTGGAACGTTTCCAGTATATGGAAGGCCAAGGATAAGAGATCTCCTGTCATGACATGGAAACCCGACATTTAATTTTGATTTTCTGGCACAAATGCCGATGTACGCGGGCTGTAGTAAGAGGGTGCAAGATGCGTACAAGTGGAAAAACTTTATATTTTTGTCTCTAGATTTTAGTAACAGGGAAGACAAGTCTACATAGGGAAATGGAATAAGGCCCTCTCTGCAAGATTGCATAGGGTGAGGCAAATCTTTCTCTAACACATAATTGAGGAAGAAATATCGATGGAGGAGCACCATTCAGAGACTCTCCCTCCTCCTTCCACTGCTCTGGATCAGAGACTGAGCTCCAATTTCCATCTCTCACCAAAACACCTGGACCTCATTTTCGATATCCGTCGGGACATGCAGGAGCAGCTCCACATGCACACTTTGCTCAACAGCCACCTCGACCTACTGTTTGATGCTCTCTTAGTCTCGCTAGACCAAGGAAGGTGCCCGACCTATGCCCAACCGTTTGTCTTCGCTCCCACCGGCAACACTCGTGGCGAAAAAGGATTCACAGGTTCTTCCACTGATTAATCTCGCTATATCTTTTTTGTTTTATGCACTGTAATTTTCAAAATCACTGTAGGAATTTTAATTTCTATGTTCGAGGATCTCTCAGATTGTTCAAACCTAAACACTCTCAACTGTCTATTCTGGTTTCCATTTGTTTGGCTGAACAAGTGGAAGTTTTTTTCACTTGTCCAGACATCAAATCATGCAACCACCTGTTCTAGTTTCCATTTGTTTGGGAGAAAAGGTGGTTGGTCTTTAGACATTGTCCTATTATGTATTGTTGTGATAGCATAATGAGGTAATAAAATCTTTATATTTACAAAAAAAAAATACAATAAGAATATATAATAAATATACTATACCATGTATTCCATATTCAAAATATAATATACTATATATACTGCTTATTCAATATTTAAATTAAATATAAATACGTGAAAGTTGAGCATTCATAAATTATATATATATAAGGTTATGGTGAAGCGAGACACTAAATTGGTGTATGAGACCCCTTTGATTGTGGGATAAGGGACTCTCTTCGCGCAATGATTTAACTGTTAAATTCTACAAAGATATACATACTCTACTCCTCTCTAAATTTGAACCTATGACCTCTAAAAAAGAAATACATATTCTTAACCATTTAAACTCTCTCTATATATATTAAGAATATATCTAGATTATATTTAAAAGTAATTTATAAACATTTTTTCATTATGAATATTTTATTTCAACATGGTTAATTATAGTTTCACTTTCACTATTTAGAATGTAAAAAATAATTTTTTTTTATTTTTATTTTTATTTTTTAATTTCAAACAATGTCAACTCAACCATAAGAAATGATATCATTCTATAAAATATAATTGGTTATTTTAAAGTTGATATTCATAGTGCATTTTTTGGTTTTGAAACTCATTTTTAACCTTAAAATTTCTTTAGTGTCTCCTCCAAGTTTCCTTCTAACATATATAATTTTACATTGGCATACATTTTGTTAAAGATGAACATAAGTGGTGAAAATAGGTATGTCAGCATTTTGGTACATATCATGCAAGGGTACATAGGTTAATATTGTGTAATTATTTATTAGTCCAAATTTCATACTTGGGGTGTACTTAGTTTGGTATTGTAGTGCATTTTTGTATTAATTAAGAAAATTGACAAATAGTATCAATTGTGAGTTTGGTAGATTTGGATTTCACTGTAGAATATTTATTTCGGACAACTAAATATGAGATGTTGTAAAAAATGTTGGTGCTCTAGTTTTTAATGTTTTTGTTTCCATTTTCCCTTAACTATAGATCATGGTATGCATTTCATTGAGGAACTCAACTTGGCTTTTTACCCTGAGAAAAAATGCAAACTCAAAGTTTTTTTTGCACAACACAACATAAAGTTTTTTGTGTCAAATTAAAAATATGGAATTGTAATGAGGTTTATAGTTACTAACCACACATTCTCCAAGTTGAATCATTCAATTTAGCCTTGTAATGAAGCTTGGGCATGTATTTCAGTGAAATTAGTTAAAATCACCTTGCTTCACTCAAATGCATGCCTGATATTCATTTCTTGGCTGATATACATGATTCAAATTGGAGAGTGTGTGTTTTGTCATTACCACCTCTCTAGATTTTCATATTTCCAATTTTATCCTTAAACGCTTCTTCTTCATATTTTCTTCAACATACATAATTTTGCATGGACATGCATTTTGTCAAAGTTGTATAAAAGAAGGAAAATTAGGCAAGTAGGTGGTTTGATAAACCCGATGCATAGGTACAAAGGCTCATTATTGTGTAATTATATCTCAATCCAACTTTCATACTTTGGTTGTATTTAGTTTGACCCGAAAATGCATTTTTGTTTCGACTGTGAAAATTGACAAAGAGTATCGATTACTATTTTGGTAGACTTGGATTTCACCATGGAAGACTTATTTTAGACAATTGAATATGCTAGATTATAGAAAATTTTGTGAGCTCCAGGTTGAGATATTTTTTTCCCATTTACCCTTAACTACGGGTCCTAGAGTGCATTTCATTGAGGCACTCAACCTTTATTTTTACCCTAAGGAAAAAAGGTAAATTTGGAGTTTCTTACAAAACATAAATTTTTGTATGTCAAATTAAAAATATGGAATTGTAGTAAGGTTTTTGTAATGTACCCAACCACTCCTACACATTGTTGGGATGGTGGGGTATTTCTTAATTTTAATCCATCTAATTTATATTCGTTCCCTAATATCAACTTTTCACATCCTCGATTGCTAACCAAAAATAAAGAAAGTAATTCTTCTATTCTTTACCAGAATATATGGAATGCACATCACACCATGATGTTTTTAAAGGTCTTGGGTACTATTACCTCATGGGGAGGCACCTTATGATTTTTCACTTGGTTACACCATTGTAAGCCTAGGAAGATGCAATTTAAAACCTTGTAGGCCATCTAGATTCTCTTGTATGTGGTGTCCTAGGCTTTTGTGGTCATCCATGCTCCATCCTTCTAGTCCCTGCTCTCAATTTCTTTCATCTTAGATATGATTGGAGGTCTTGGGATGGATCTATTGGGACACATGGTTTACGAGAGCTAGGTCCTTTGTAGGGGTGATCATACTATGTAGGGATATTCTGACCCATGATCTTGCACACCTATATTATTTCCCACGTGGTCATGTGTCTAGATTTTGTATGCATCTCTTGTCTTTGGTGCATTTATCATTTTACAGTTCTCAACATGGAAGTCTCACAATCTGCTGCATCTCACATTCCCCGAGGCACTCATGAATCCCAATGCATAGGGTCTTGTAACCGAAAATACAACAGTGGCTCAAATTGTTGATCTATAACCGATATGCAACATTGAAAATTTTAAAAAATATAAATTATAAAAAAAAACAATGGTGAAAAAATCACATAAATATAATTACAAGATAAACGTGGCATAAAAGGGTCCCTCTATAGCATGCAATGATAAATTCAAAAACAAAATGCAAATAAATTACACCCTAGAAAGAAACCCATGTAACATAATTTGTCAAAGCTACGATATTTACATAGATTCAACAAAACGAGACAAAATGAGCAATTAAAAATCATGTTGAAGATTATATTTTTAAAGTGATTTAAAAGAAAAAATTATTTCATATTATAAAAGTACCTCTGACACTTTATAAAATTATATTATGAAAAGTATCTTTGCATAAAATCTCAATACACATGAAAGGGCATACTAAAGAAAAACATCGAGGTGACATCATACATGAGGTATAAAGGGGTCATCTATTATTCATTACATTCTAATGTGCCACTTGATTAAAAGGCAAACATCATATTATTAATGTGCAACTTGATTAAAAGACAAACATCATATTATAAATGAAGCCACCCTTTTACTTAAGTCCATAGTGGATAATGATGTCGTCAAATATGTGATTGGTGATTGGCTTGAGTACGTATGAAGTGAGCCCTCACACAAAGTTCATATGACACAATGAAGTGGAAAGCCGTCGAAAACATTTAAAAAGGGCGGATTATAAAGAATCGTGGGTTTCAAGTGAGCACTAAGCCAGTCGCCATTTCTAAAGAAGCCGCCACCAATTAAGTGAACCGTGGGCTGTCCAACCAAGCCAATCGTAAACATTAAAATTAAATCTGATTGGTCATGAAAAGTTGACGTTGCACATCTAGCAAAGGAAATTCTGTCGAAATTAATTATTAAAGGGCGCTCCACTCACAATCCAATCGTTGCACAAATCTCACCATAATTGCTAGTCGTAGGGGCATTTTTCAAAGGATAAGAAATGACCATTGGGAAAAGTGGGAAAAGTGTGGAACGTGGGCTTCATCCAATCAATTCCTAAATTGTTGGGCATTTTTTAAGGAGTGGGTTAATTTGGGAGTAATTTTTTAATTTTCCGGTAAGTTTTTTGGCAATGCAGTCTTGAATTTTCAATTGATCTAGAAGTTTGATCAATTTTCTGAACTTTTAAGTTGATTTAAAATGGGACAAAATTTCTAAAATAAAAATTTGAAATGCGTGAAACTTTCATCTATATCAAACTCAAACTATCCCTGAAAATCTGATCAGATTTAAACCCATTTTTTTACCTTAAAAAAAAGATTACTCCCTAATTAACTTACTCCAATTTTTCAAAGGATAAAAGATGACCATTGGAAAAAGTGTGGAACGTGGGCTTCATCCAATCAATTCCTACATTTTTCAAAGAATAAGAAAATGACCATTGAGAAAAGTGTGTAACGTGGGCTTCATCCAATCAATTCCTAAATCGTCGGGGCATTTTTCAATGTTATGAAATGACCATTCGGAAAAGTGTGGAAGGTGGGCTTCATCCAATCAATTCCTAAATCGTTGGGCATTTTTCAAAGGATAAGAAATGACCATTGGGAAAAGTGTGGAACGCGGGCTTCATCCAATCAATTCCTAAAATTAATTCAGTCCTCGGTGGCGAGCTATAAAAAGCAGATGATGGTCAAGCAAGCTTGAACGTTGAGGTTAAAAGTGGACAAATCAATTCTTAAAATTAATTCAGTCCTCACTCACTAGCTATAAAAGTAGATGATGGTCAAGCAAACTTGAACGTTGAGGCCAAAAGGGGACAAAACGAATAAATCAAGTTAGTTACCTCAACCAAGCTAATTGGTCCTATTTACAAGCAAATGGAGCCACTTTTACTAGTTGTTGCATGATTAGTTATGTCAAACTCCGTGTAGGTATTTTTAAATGTTTAAAAAATCATTTTGTAAAAGTGACTTATTCTTGTGGATGTGGATGACAAGTCAATTAAATATTTTTAAAATGGGAAAGGGAAACAAGTCAATACAAAGAAAATTATATAAGGTTAGTTTTTTTTTCATTTTGGTTGTTGTTGAATTGTGTGATTATTTATGTTATTCAATAAGAATTTTTATTTTTTCGGGTATTTTGTAGGTTGATTATTCTATGTTATTTTTTATTGGCTAAGTGTAAGAGTGTTTTATATAGTAGATATTGTTTTTTCTATATTATTTGTAGGGATATTGGATCAATCCATCGAGGGGCTACAGACTCATGTGAAAGGAGAGGTCTCACTTCGTCTCATCTACTCCTTTGGTGATGTCAAGTTGTTCAAATCCAAGTGTTGGACAAACCCTTGTTGGCGGTATCTTCAACAATGAGAAGATCTCATTTCACATCCATGTTGATATGATGGTTGGAAACCATCCCACTAGCAAAGATTTCCTTGTAATAACAGAAAGAAATACAATTATTCTAGACTAGATTGAGGGCGATAGTCCATCAACTCAAACCCCAAATTCTAGTCCAAATTTTGTGGTTGACTTAGAAATGGTTGTGATTTCAATCCAATGCTCTAGAGGTAAAAGTAAGGCCGAGGTAAGCCTCACTAATTCAACCATTTTTATTTAAGGGAAATCTAAAATCTCTTTTATTTTATGTTTAAATAAAATATAAAAAACAAAAAAATATTTATCCTATCTTGCTCTTAAAGTTTCATCTTAATAACTAGTAGATCCTTGGGGTTTTACCAATAGATCTATCTTCCACCCAAGGATATTTCACTGCTCTTTTTCATTATTTTGTTCTTTTATCTTACGAATTTTGAGTGGTTTTATTTTGTTGGTCTTCATTATTGTCGTTAGTTATTTATCATTCCAAATCAATTAGCTTAAACAATTAACTATGTTGGTCCTTGACCAAGTTTTGTGGAAACTTTGGTCATCTTTGATCAATTTTTGGGACTTCGACGGGTTGGTCGAAGACGGAGCGCCCAGGCGAAGAAGAGATCGTGAGATCTCGCCCATTTTGCGGGTTTTTTGGGCTTTTAGGGTTTTTGTAATGGGTATGGGATGTCGGCACATGGGTTTACCCATGTTTAGGCCCCTTTTGTAATGTATAAATAAGTATCCAGGTGATGTAAGAAGTGGTGGTGAGTTACTAGTCATTGATCGGCTTAGTGTTTGGCTAGTTGGCTTTGTGCACGAATGAGTTAAGACTTGCAGAGCTAAGTGCAAGCGTTTTGTAAGTGCTTTGTGGGCAAACTGTGTAAGGCTTTGTGCTTTGATCTAGTTCGGGGAAGGAGGATCTGGCGAGGTGCACACAGATCTCCTGTCCTTACAGAGTTGGATCTAAGGCTTGGTG
This sequence comes from Picea sitchensis, assembly GCA_010110895.2. Taxonomy (NCBI): domain Eukaryota; kingdom Viridiplantae; phylum Streptophyta; class Pinopsida; order Pinales; family Pinaceae; genus Picea; species Picea sitchensis. The sequence goes on along the minus strand of SNQJ01S0001403.1, from coordinate 401,211 downwards.
CATGTAAGGAGATTGAAGAGACTAATAAAAAATAGAAGAGTTGGTGGACATAGCCCCACACTGGGGTGAACCACATATATCATGTGTTATTGTGCTTTGTGCAATGTTATTCATGGTGTTTATGTATTTATTTGGTTAACCTAGATGCATGATAGGTATATACATTGATGCTTAGTGCTCTAGATATAAATAAATGATAGATCTGCTCTGATGCTATGTGTTGAATACTTAGATGTGTTTAATGTTGATTACTACTGCGTTGATCTACAATTAGGGTTAATCTGCGATGTGAATAAGACTTAGAAATTAATGTATATTGTTGGCTAAGTGCTCTGTTAAAGTGTGTAATCAAAGATCTGTGTTCCAACTAGGTTGTAGACATGTGAGTCCTGCAACCCCCTCTGCCTCTACCTCGGGTGAGACTTCATCTGCTTCGCAGGTGTTGCCGAAAGGGCCGATAGTTAGGGTTTTTTTGGTGCGTTGTTGAAGCGTTGAACCCTGGGTTTGCCCCTGTGCCAACAAATGGTTCCGTTGTCGAGATCTAAAACTGTGAATGTTGGGAACTAAAGAAAAGAGAAATCTCTGTGCGTAGATCTGTTGTTGTAGTGTGCAATATTTTACTTGACTTGTGAAGATCTGTGCTAAGAAGGGAACCGGATTTGAAAAAAAAAGGTAAGATCTCAAAGATAAGATAAGTGAAATTTTTTTCTTCGAAAGTATGGATCTAGGTATGTCTGACAGTCCTAGTCTGAAAACTAGGGCACACCTAGAAGAAAGAAGATTGGATCTGAATAAAATTTATAGAGTTAGTGAAAGATATGTTATTCCTATGCATAGAGAGAATTTTTGGACTAACAAGTGGATGCAGGACCCTAGAAATATTTTTTGCATATTGTAGGTCCATCACTGTGATCCGAGTGCGCATTACAGAAAAGGTTGGGGATCGTTTAAAAGAAAAAGAGGATTAACACTTTGTTATAGTTGTAGAAGACCGAAACATCTGGCTAAGGAATGCCCTGGTATAGGTCCTACTTGTCTTTGTTGTAAAGCTGTTGATCATGAGATTTTGGATTACCCTAGAATGATTGCTAAAGTTGAAAACATAAACATGAGACAAGAAAACTATGAAGAAGGTCAAGAGACTGATGATATGCCAGAGCACCGGAAAGAATTAGAGACTATATTATTACAGATGAAAGAAACATTGAATGATCACAGATACATTAGTTTACCAGAGATCTTAAAAGAGAAGGGGTGCATAGAAACAAGAATAGAAGACTTCAACATAGACTATGTTCTGAATGAGGAAACACAAGTGAATATCATGCCAGAAAGCACTTGGGAAATTTTGGGAAATCCTACTATGATTCCTTCATTAGGAGGGATAGGATTGTTTAAAGGAAAGATGATAACCCTATGTGGAAGACTTACTCATGTACCCATGATTGCCCATGGAGCATTGATTGGAGAAGAATTTGAGGTCATTAAGTTTGTTGAGAACAACGCTCCTTTTGTACTTTTGTTAGGAAAGACCTGGATTGAGAAAGATCAGATCTGAAGGAGAGAAGAAGAGGAAGCCACAGAACAGAAAAAGAAAGAATTAAGGGACTTCATAGCTAGAAAAATAGAGCGACTAATAGAAGAACAAGAGGACAAGTCAAAGCAACTGAGGGCCAGAGAATTAGCTGTCGAGGTTGAAAAAACACAAGAAGGCTTAAAAAACCTATCCATGCAGGAGAGAAGAGCACCTACTCCTGAAGTAGTAAGAGAAGAGATATTACATTCGAAACCTTTGAGAGAACATCTGTTGGATTACTGAGAGGGGGGGGTGAATCAGTAATAGAGCAATATAACCATATAATCCAAGTGTTATATCAATGAAGCATTATTATCCAATAACTGCAGAGTAAATAAGCA